>JTDE01000092.1:262138-294515 GCA_014338405.1 Paragonimus skrjabini miyazakii
GCGATTGTTGCAGCTGTGCGCCGAGTACCAGCTATTTTTAGTCAGCACTAGTTTTAGGCATCGTTCACGTCACTGCTATACTTGGCGTCCGCATGCTCCGAATCAGGTCTGGTCTCAGATAGATCACATAGCTGTTAGTTACAGGTGGCGTGGTTCCATCCAAGACTGTCGTTCTTATTGGAGCACGTACTTGGACTCAAATCATGCATTGGTATGTTGTCGTTCTGTTCTTACTTTTGCTGGACAACGACCCCACGGACAGCAACGACTGGCTGTTGAGAAATTGGCTTTACCATCTGTAAAGCAAAAGTACCAAACTAGCTTAGAAAGCCGCCTCTCCGAAAACCCTAGTAGCTGCTGGACACAAATCTCATAGGCTATTCAGAAAGCAGGTACTATAGCATGCGGCAAAGGGGTACATAAGTTTGACAAACATTGGATTTCAGAGGAATCTCTGGAGTTGTTAGAAGCCAGACGGAAGATTCCTCCCGGTAGTTTACATTATAAGCCTAGAAGATATATCCGTAGGAAACTGAAACGTAGTCTAAAGGCTGACCGTGAGGCTTGGTTAGTGGAAAAAGTTAAGGAAATGGAGATCGATTTTGTCTCAGGGAACAGCGGCAAACTCTTTAAGCTGATCCGTGCCATTGGTCCCAAGCGACCGTCTGTCAGTGAAGCTATCAGCGAGGCAGATGGTACACTAATTTATAATAAGCCCAGAAGGTTGGAACGCTGGGCGGAACACACTGAGGGTCAAATTAGCTGGCCTGCTGCTTCTACCGTGCTGCCACCACAAACTTGTGATGTGACGCCCTGGTCGGTAGATTTAGAACCACCCACTGAGACTGAGGTTCGCATTTGAATCTCGGCTCTCAATCATAATAAGGCTGCCGGTCCAGGTGATCTCGTACCGGCAGTTTTAAAGAAGGTGGAGAGGTGTTAGTCGAGGCCTTGACTCAGCTGTTTCAACTTGTGTGGTCGACGGAGACCATCCCTCCGTGCTGGGGTCACGCGATAATAGTTCCTATATTCAAAAAGGGTATCAGGAGCTCTTGTGAAAACCATAGGGGAATTAGTTTGACCCCAGTCATTTCTAGGGTTCTGGCATCCATTATACTTCGTCGACTCACTGCAGTTCGGGAGTTATACATTAGAAAAGAACAGGCAGGGTTTCGTCCTGGGCGGGGATGTATAGATCATATTTTTACCCTACGTCAAATTTTGGAGCAGCGTCATGTGTACCGCCGGCCAACAACTGCATATATTTCTCGACTATAAAGGTGCGTTCGATTCGGTGGATCGATCTACACCTTCAGAGTCGCAGGGGTGTACCGACCAAGTATGTGAACATACTGTCGGCGGTTTACTCCCATACTTCAGCTGAGGTTATGGTTTGTGGTGAGTTGTCTGACAGTTTCAGCACCGGGAGCGGCGTTCGTCGAGGCTATCCCCTTTCACCAGTCCTTCAAGTCAACCCCTTTCGGCAGCATGACCGACTGAGAGACATCAGGAAATATCGTCAATGCAAAATAGGAAATCGTTGTGTAAACATTTTGTCGGCATTAACTGCAACGGACACCAGTTCGAGTGTTTCTGCAGATACGTTCTACTGGGTTCTCGTTGAATTTCTGAAACAGTGCAAGCACATGGACCTCATCATGGTAAAAGGCGATGTTATTGCTCACCTTGGTTGTTCTTTCTTATGACAGCAACGAAGATATGCAGATCGTGCTGAACAAGGTGAATGGCCGAGCTGGTTTTTATGGAATGTGTTCCGCGTCTTCGACGTGCTGTTTTGGTAACCGATTCCCACTCACTCGGCGGCATGCAATCCGCCTGAAATTGTAGACACTTTCACACGCTTTGGTAGCACTATCTCTTCAGACTGTAATAGTACTGATGAGATACCGATAAGAACAGCAAAGACAGTAGTGGTCTTTGCCAACCTGTGTCATCTGTGAAATCAAGAATACGCCTTATTAAACGAATGGCATACAGCGCTTGTTGGCGTTTCAATATGCCGCATGGTCGGAAAACGTGATTTATTCTCAGCAAACATATAAAAAGACGTACTCTATTTGACCATAGTTGTCATTACCAGTTGGTCATCACCGAGTAGGATAACCGCGCGACCGATTCGGAGTGCGCATTCTGGAACACCCTGGATGCTTAATCAGTTGGCCAACTAACCAGTTTGTACAACCCACGATGTTCGATCACGCACTGTATGTGCTAACCGAGCTTTCGCTCTATCCGACATTGTATACTGAAATCAAAAACGGTCGGGTAAAGCTACACGGTGTTAGGGCGCCCACCCTGTGACCGTCCCAGGGCGCCTCCATCGTGAGAAAGAAGAAAGAAAACCACTCAACTCAGTCCGATCTAGCGGGACTGTTCAAATCGGTTGAGAATTTTTATACCGCTATGCAAATGTGTTGTTCGAACTGTTTCTCATGATGTGGTGAGAATGTGTGTTCACGACGTGCCCTATAAATAGCTTGTACTTGTCGCCCTAGCCGCACACGTTTTGTAGCGGAACAAAGCTTTCTATTTTGAACGCGTCTTTTGGCTTGCCTTGGGAGCGAATACGGGACACTCACGGTACTACTCGGGACCGAGATTTTCGTGTGAATTATTACCGGGACGAGAATCCAATTTTATCAAGCGCATCACTATACCGAGATCGAACCAGCGTATCGTTTAGGAGGGTTTACAAAACATGGTAGTCAAGAAAGACGTTGTCAAAGAATACGAAGGTCCTAACTGTTACGTTCGGCAATGTGAGCGTGTGTCCTATGAAGGTCTGGGGTTCCCGTGATCATTACACTCGATAGCTGGGGACGCTGTCCGAGATGGCAGGGTCTCACAATTAATTACCTACTTGTATCCATACCATTTCTAGTTCTTCCGACCTCCCTCATCAGTTTGTAAACCATTTAATAGCTTTCATTTTTTCGTTCCACGTCGTTCTTACGAAGAATCACGGCCCGATTCACAGTATCTTCTGACTGGGCCCAAAGCCGCTGCGAATGAATGAATGGACGAAAGAATAGTAATCAGCAAAAGACGACCGCTCAGAAGCAAGAGACTACTCCTTTAAGTTCGAACTCGGGCTCTCATTCAATACAGTAATTATGTAACTAGATCGTGTGAGTTAGTAGTGGGTAATTTATTTTAGTACCAAAGTTATTTTCAAGGAGCCACACCTCGTTGGGTTTAACGATTGGGCACAAGAGGTGTGAATTGCGTCCCCAGCGGCAAATCGATGGTAACACGGCTTGACTACTACTCTAACGGTCGACTGTTCGAGCCCGGTTGTCAAATGTACTACTTTCAAAGTAAATGACAAGCGAGATTGTCCTACTCTCATGTGTGTCCGTGTATGTCATATGACAGGAAGTACCTTGCGGTTTATAACCTGCAAAATTAAACAGACGTAGCTCGGATTGTCTCAATGGAAATGTCATACAGAACGTTTACCTCAAGATCACAGTAAACAATCTATAAATATATAGAAAAAGAGGCGATATGATTGCTAGTTTACAATCAGCTCGTTCAAAATATCAACATTCCAGGTCTTGAACTTTTTGTCATAACGTAGAGTTCTGGCAATACATGATAATTAAAAAAACAAGGATGAACATAATAAACATTAGAAGCCACCGCAATGTTTCACATATTCAAATCAAAAATCTTAGGTGAACTTTAAGTTGGTTAGGTGAATTGCATTTGTTCGAATATAACTAAATCTCATTTCCATAAAAATACTTGTAGTTTTATCGAAATTATAAATGAGTTTACCAATAAATAGAAAATCGAGCGCTGAGCTTGACGAAAATTACAGATGCATTGCATTTTATCAGTGTATCAAAAATAACTATTACATTTCTATAAATCGGTTTTCACGAACCTTATGTGAAAAGTCTGTAATTAGAAAACAAAACGTTATCAGGGATGATTTTAATTGCGTAGCCACCAGTCTACAGAAAGATATGGAAAACGGTTTGGTGAAGGGAGTGTTATCATCTATTTGTGTGTACCGATAGACTTTCATCATAAACAGAGTTTGGCCGGAAAGTTCTTGATACACACAAAAGGTATTGACTTAAAATAAAAAGTTACACATTTCTGCGGACGAATAATTCATCCAAACGTTCCATATAATCAAGAAGAGCCACAAAATATTTCCAGAAATTTCTCAGGAATATAGAACGAACAGAAGATCGACAGTTTGTATACAACGTATTTTCATGTACCCGCCGGCACCCCCAAAATCGGGCAACCCTCCACTAATAGTTCACAGAGTCATACTCCCGCTTGAGTTCACGTTGAAGTTTCACCTCGTGAAAGGACTCTGAACGCCCGAAGACGCTAATTTTTAATTGTTCAGTCCCTTCGAACTGATTCCATTGGCACTACATACTTGTATGAGAGCACGCTTCAAAAAAGGTATGACTGTGTTGGTCTGTGTTGCAAACAGACACACACTAAAACCATCTTCCGTCATAATATGAATTACCGAGATGTACACGACTGGTTCCACATACCAATTTACCGTGCTGTGTGGGAACACACACACCCAAACATTCACTCTCCAGCTTGACAGGTAAATTGCCTATCTGCTCCAACAGCCTGGTGCGAACATCGCATTGAACGCTGAACAGTCGAAGCAATCAGATTAGTCGAGTCAGAACTTTGGTTAAGCTAAATGTCAGTGGCGGTCCGTTTCATGTGGTATACTACCCGAATGCGTGACAGATATGTTTCTTCGATCAACAGTTGTGGCTGTCCAGCTGGAGCGATCGATGCGTGCATGTTTAATTTGTCAGTTAAATGGGTTCGAAATTGGATAGAGCAAGCGGGTTAGCCACTAGATGGAAAACGGTCGAGCTAGAGTAAATAAGTGAATGTTGTGTTTTCGCAAATTTTATCATGTTGAGCGTAAAAGTGCAATATTTCGGGGATATTAATGAAACTGAATCCAGACCGGTTGGGTATGCGCGCCATATCATTCTGGCATGTATTTGCGTTGGTTGAGACACGACAACAGAAGAGAGCCACATTTTCAACGAGGCTTACTGACGGAAGGTTAACGGCAACCAAGAGTGTTTCAAGACAATCGAAATAATGTAAAAAACAGCAAACGTCCCAAACGGGAGAAAAACTAGAAGGCCATGCACAGTGGTGGCTTAATCTTTTCCGAGAAAATTTAGTGGAGGCATTTAAAGGATTCCAAATAACGGTCATAGAACGGATAAACAGGACTTAGGAACAACAATGTAAGCATTTCATGAGGCCACGAAAGACAGAATTCCTTCTCGAATTATAGAATGCAGTTCCAAAAACCGCGGTTTACGGATAGTAATACACATGGAACATTTTGCTCGTATTCATTGAAATAATGCTGTATTTTCTCAAAGCTGTTTTCAGATGGGAACATTTCGAATCCTTAAGGCAGTAGCCAACGCAAACTGGCAATTTGAGATTGACTGTCTCCATCCTAACTAACGCGGCAAATACAGGCTTCAACTCAAATACATATAACTTTTCCCCATTAAAAGTGATGCTTAAGATACGGGTGGTCGAGCGGATAAGATCGTTGACTCGTAACGCGGAGGGTGTCTTATTCAGACTATCTCTACCTGATGATTCTAAAGAAGGATGAAACCGGCTGTCAATTAACAGTTTGAGACTAATCATCAGCATGCATTACGAACATTCAGAGTTCTAACAGTTGTAGCCATTGAAAACTAGCAACTCAAGGCGGACTGTGTCCATCCACATTAACGCGTTGGAAACAAGCTATTACACAAGACCACAAAGTACTCAGATAAACTGATTAGATAGAAGCGCTCTGAATTCACAGCTTATCCTCGTGTTTACTCGCACATATGTAGATAGTACTGTTAAACAATGACGGTTAGTATATAAGAAAAAGGATAGTTGGAGTAGTTCTCTTTAAGAGAAATGCCAAGAATGAACGTATTCTTGGTGAATAAATGTAGTTGACGTTGAGATAGTTCAATTAACTGAATCAAGATAAAGTTGTAACAAGACAATGCGATGACACACAACGTTTGAAAAGTGTGAAAAGATCTCAATTCTACCCTCAATAAGCTATTGATCAGTACAGGAAGTCGAGCAGAATTTTCACACACAGTCTTCCCATCTCAGTCATTTCGAATTTTTCTCCCGAAGTCTCCTCGTACTGGAGGTTCGCAAAACAAAACCTAAGAGGATTGAACGACTGGGACAATCATTCCGGCAGGAGCATCACTGGCTACCAGGCCCGTCATTCCGTCCAAAGAGAATACTTTCATGTCAGCAAACCTTAAGGCAACACTGGGCACCTTCGCAAGAATAATCTGAATGTGTTTCATAAACAGAATGTTCTGTTTTATTTTCTTCCGCATATGGGAATGAGTTATTCACCAATGTATTAATCTCAACAGGAATATTATCCCCACTAACTAAGGTGGATTTTTGTTTGACCGAGGAGCCTTTACAGAGATGTAACTGACTGAAGTCAGCTGAGCAAGTGCTGTGTCTCTTCTTGAGAGAGAGAGAGCAAATTGAGCTAGAGTCGATCAGAATATGGGGTTGAGTGCTTCCATTTTGTAGTTTTACTCAGTCTAATGTAAGACTGATGGTGCACCGGCCAACACGGTTGCACCAAAAATGTTGTCTTCAGCAATTCAACCAATATATCCGGTCAGTGGAAGCATTTGGTTTGAGCATCAGCTGAATGAGGATTTATGATGCTCGTCAGCAACCTGCGCTTTCTGAAAGTTCTTCTTACCCTAGGCGGAACGTAAATAGATGGGGAGCTAAAACACCGATTTCATAGGAATGGGCCGTTTATACTATGACAGAAGAAAGTTGGTCCACTTTCATTGCGGCTGAGGTGTACGCGGGTTCAATTTAACCGGAACATAAGAAAGGGAAACATGGAAAACTAATCAACAATATTACTGGCTGACAGCTGTCCACAAAAGTTGAGTGACATTCACAGCAGGACGTTCACAACAACAAATCACTAAGAAAAAGGCATTTTTCAACCTCTCATTCGGAAAAGAACATTTAACATTTGTTATACGCCACGTTTGTAACGAGAATGTGTTACCCTGCAGATTGTTTAGAGTAGCTCGTCAGTGTAACGGAAGTGAATAGTCTTCGATCCTTCGGTTGTTACTGGTTAAACAGTTATACTCAAAGGGTTTGATGGTACCTGAAAAGATGATTGTCAATATTCCGTTTTATATCATCTTGTCGTGTCGGTATGATGGATAGGTGTGACAGCCAGTGTATTACAAGCGAATGTAGTCAGTTTTCGTAGAACAACTTCATGTTATATCAGCATTTATTTTTTTACTGTGCTAATGAAAAAACTTTTAGGTATGAAATCGGTTACATCGATCCGGACGAGTGTGCCTGAATGCCGTGTTACTCGTCAAAACGTGAAACCAGGTATTTCTTTGAATCCAGGAGATAAGTAAGTAACGATAATGTAAAAACGTGATAGAAAACGTGGATCTCTCCCAAAATTTAGTGAGCAGTATTCATAACAGTGCAGTGTCACACTCCCAACGAAAAGTAAGCCGTAAAGAAACGTTTAGCAATGCCAAGGACGCAAAATTAGCTCATTAGCAAAACGAAGTTTCGAAGGTGCAAACCAGAAGAGAACATGGTCACCACAGCTAACTGAAACAAATGAACAAACATCAAAGCATGTGATGCTTGAAAATAAGTGGTTATGTGTGAATATCAACAGAAAAACAGACCAAAGGAGGTGCCCTGACAAATATGTTTAGCATGAAGTGCTAACAGAGCCCGTTACACCAGAATGTGTTTCAATTTCAATGTTAGGACTATCACAAAATTTCACAAAAATCTGATACGAACATAAAGCCAAACTCCAGTGCGTGTCGAAAATGAAAACCTTCAAAATGTGACCCGAGTTAGCTATTTAAAACTACAGCATTTTGGTTACACACTAACTCAGAGTTTTGGGAGTCGACAACGTAGAAGAGATACTACATCTCAGTGCAAGCACTGGCCTCCATACTGTCCATGGAGGACGGCGTGAAAAAACAATGTTGTCCTGGAAACAGGTTGCTATCTAGTATCACTTAAGAAGTTCTGACCTGCAGGTAAATCCATGGTTCGACTGCTAACGCGTGTGAAGTGAACTTTCTGGCTGACTGCGACTCGAACACCAACCAGACTGTCTTCATTAGGGTTTGACATGAACGCATACCTGGGCTATCCTCGTCAGTGCTCAACCATGCTTTACCCAGCTGCTAGCCCGCTTGCTCTATCCAATTTCGAACACATTTAACTGACAAATTAAACATGCACGCATCGATCGCTCCAGCTGGACAGCCACAACTGTTGATCGAAGAAACATATCTGTCACGCATTCGGGTAGTATACCACATGAAACGGACCGCCACTGACATTTAGCTTAACCAAAGTTCTGACTCGACTAATCTGATTGCTTCGACTGTTCAGCGTTCAATGCGATGTTCGCACCAGGCTGTTGGAGCAGATAGGCAATTTACCTGTCAAGCTGGAGAGTGAATGTTTGGGTGTGTGTGTTCCCACACAGCACGGTAAATTGGTATGTGGAACCAGTCGTGTACATCTCGGTAATTCATATTATGACGGAAGATGGTTTTAGTGTGTGTCCGTTTGCAACACAGACCAACACAGTCATACCTTTTTGTTGTTGGCGTTTGCAGAGAAGTTACAATAATCCTGTCAGTGGGAGAATGACACGTTTGCTCTGCCCTATCCGATTCCAGTTTAGCCTTACGCAGAGCTAGTTTCACCGGTGCGCACGTATGCCAAAAATTGTTCAACCTGATCACTGTTGATTGAATGCTGTTTTATCCACTTCATAAATGAGATAGTCTTCAACAACTTCACAGCGTTTACAGCCTACAGTCAGGCTATTTTCGATTTCAAATCTTCTTTTGCTTTGGCCACATGACATGATCGTGAGACTACTTTAACTGTGTAGATGTTCTACTAAAATCTACCAATCTGGCGAACTCAGTGATCGCCCACTATAAATGCATGGTATTAATTTATACTTAGATATTCTGATCAGATTCCATGTCTCATGAGGAGGAGGGAGTGTTCACTTTTTATCATCCTTCCCAACCACTTAATAGATAGTAAACTGGAAGGAACGAACAGAAGTTTCAACGATCTCGGAGCCGATTTTCTATTAGGCAGTAAACCGACTGATATTAAGTGTGCAAATAACGCTGACTTGTTTTGTTCTGCGTAAAATATTTAGACCATTCAGGACAATTCTTGTTTATAAAAACGTTGTTCTGCGTGAACCATCGTTTTAAACCGTAGTGTGTCCTATCACTTTGTTCGCTGTTGACGTATCTGTGTTACAGCAGGCAGACCGCTTAAAACGGTTGATCACAAAAATGTCTACGAAGAATGAACTGATCAGGTTAGAGGCAGCCTTGCTAGAGAACACCCTTCAAATAAACTGCTACCCTAAACCATTTGTCACAATATTCAGAGTGCCCGTTAATGTAAGAAGTCAGCCTGACAGTGCTCAAGAAGCCTTTATTCCTTTGCTTTCAGTTCAAGGGCGATGATGTAGGTCATCAAGTTCCCAGTTGTCTAGTTAGTTCTATTACCTGAGCATACATTGCCATTTTTCTAGTGACTCCGTTTAAAGCACATTCCGGATTCCAACGTCCTATGCAAATAACCGTGTACTGGAGTCAATTAAGTTCAATGTTATCTTTGATGTTGATGAAAATGACCATAACTAGGCATGACTGAACGTCAGTTACGAACCCGAATCATGGAACATATTCCGAAGTAGGTCAAAAAAATCGGTTTCGCAAACACATGACGTCATAACCAGGCGCAGAAAGAACTAACAGGCGTCATCCACTGCACGTCATATTTTAACGGCGCAAAACGACTACCTTCCTACAAGGACATTCTGTGCCACGCACTCAATGTCACACAACCGAACGGTGCGCTTTACCGAAATGGTTGTTACCGGAAAGTTCAAACTTGTGTTGTGAATTGAGAAACAACTGACTGTAAGTTTGTTACCATCACAAAATTACGACGGTTGTGAACTCAGACATTTGGTTTTACTTGCTAGTTATTTTGAGTTCTCTGATTGATATATAAGTGGTCCTCTGTATTCATTCGCAAGGATGCAATGAAATTTTTACGGACAAAAGTGTTGTAATATCAGCCGAATGACTTCTTAATTTTCGTCTCTTCTATTGGTTGTACCCACACATGGTCGATATACCTCTGATATTAGTCCAAATTAACGAGCATCCGCTACATTTGGTTTTAATTCTGTCTGAAACTTATTCTTTTTCGTTTATCTGGTTAAACCGTTCCTATTTTTTTAAAGAAAAGCGAGACACCGTAGATGTAGCGGCCTGGGTTGATTACATTTCATCTGGCAATATCTGTCTATTGGCCACCATAATGAGCTTGACAAACGGAACTTTGTGGTTGAGATTTTGACCACTCCAACCGAAAATGAATATTATAAGATAAAGAAAAGACAGTAAAAGAGATATTTCATATCTAGTAAACAAAGTCTGATCGTTTGTACCTCGCTACACCTTTGGACAAAAACATCCGTTAGCTGGCTCAGACATGCGGCAAAATCGGACTATGGTACGCAACTCATCGTATTTATGCAGATACACTGAATGAATCTCAAAGCATCCTGGACGAACAGGACGATTTGTTGACGATATTGCTCATATCTTCCCTTAGATGGATTACGCGACCTTCAATGAATATTGTTTGACCAGACACTCACCAGTTCACCCTAATTACTGCAGATCCATCGAAGTCAATATACTGACCGTCGAACAGAACCACTTTGCGATCGAACAGAATAATGAAGATAGAACGATGAGTCACGAGTTCGCCATAGAAGTTCAAGTAGAAGAATCACTGAGATGGTAAATTCAGTGGGCGCACGACTATTTTCACGTTGCACGGTGGTAATAGTGAAGTCCTCGCATTTTACGCTAACTTTTCAACCGGATGGACTAAGATGCCTTTTATAAGCTACGGCGACAAAAGTTTGCTGTAGAGGCACTTATTTCACGAACGTTTGGAGTCATTATTGTTAATTTAGAGTGATCGGATAGTTTAGAAAGGATGCTGTGACCGATGGATCCTATTCTGCCCGGGAGTAAACGTCGGTTGAAACGAAGGCACGAACCCTTTCTAGAAACCTATACACACCGATTGGTTGACTGTTTGGGGCGGTGGAGACAGTGTCCAATCAGAAGAATATAAAACAAACCAGGTGAACTCTTGTGAAACTTGATACATCTAGGGATGAAAGACTCAGCGAAAATCATCAAAGCATTCGGGACCAAGTGGCAAGTAAGCATATGTGAAACATCAACGAATCGATGGAAAGCGTCTTGTTTTTTAATTTCTGGACCGAGTATGCTGTCTGATGACAACTTCCAATATGTGTTACTCACAATAGTATAAAAATCATTCCTGTTCTGTGGAGTCTGTATACTAAAGACCGCCCTTTACATTTTCATTAATAAAAATAGCATATTGTACACGGGTATGTAGTTAATATTGTCGACAGGTAAAAAAAGTGGCGTGGCAGATGCACCTGCACTTACATTCCCTTCAGATTACTTTCAATAGTTTTTTCACGTAAGCTAGCATAAATACTATCTGTAATCATTTTTACCTAGACGTGTGAACTACTGGAGTTGTAATGACAGCTCAAAAACGCTCAGTGGGATCAAAGAAAATATCTAATCAGCTTTCAATGTGTTGAAAGTTACACTTCGACATGATGTGTAACTCATCGAAACTAAAATTGCAACAATTCGAATAAGCTGGTGGAGAATTTTTTTAATTATCTCCAAGACAAATGAAGTTTCGAAAGTAGATCCGATCAGTACAGTATCAGTAGAGAGTTTAAAGTAAGGAAATGTTTTTGATATACACTGCTAATTATATAACTATGCTTTCTTTTCCTGAAAGCAACCGGTGAACAATGATTCTACTTTCTCCGTAAACGTAGTGATGCTTATCAGTTGTAACACCTGTAGATTCTCATTATGTGTGGACGTGCGCTGTCTGGGTTTGAGGCGACGTCAAGTAACTTAGTTGCGATAGGGGCACATTCAGAGTACTCAGCAGTTGTCTACTTTTTTATGAGATACGGGAAGTCATCGGGTAGCGGATCAAATTTGTTATGGCTTATCATGCATATCGTGGTGACAGCAAGGTTTTATTTTCAACACCAGTATATTTTTCTATTAAAAGAATGATTTTATCTTTCATTCCATTAAGATGTTTAAGTGAAGTGTGCAAAGTTTAAATAATTTTCATATGTGTTTCTTAAACTACTAGATTTGAACCAGATACGAACTCTATGCTAACTGTACACATAATGTCCGTACAATTTAGGACTACTGAACCTTACGGGCTACTGATCGACAACAGAACAGTCCACCTTAACCGGTGGCCACTTGAAACAAAGACTTGACTAATGTCCTCAATACACAACGAAAACAACATTTTTCTAGCCACTTGAGGGCATTTTTTCAAAATACCGTAAGGTTGTAAGGTACAGGGACGGCTTGTTTCTGTTTGCCACATGGTATTTACAGGCTACGTTGACATTTTTTCAGAACAGACTGCATATGGTTTTGCTTTTCTTCGCTTATCCTGTCGCACATTTAGTGCCCTAACTTTTTTATAAAAAACTTTAACTATTAAGCAGCAATACTTGATGAAGTAACAGTTAATCTGTTATGGTATTACGCTAAGCCAAAGAAACAATAATACGTCGGGTGGCCTTCATATATTAGGCAAGGTTTCAAACAACATTCTAAGTCGTATTCTCACCATATTGAGCTAACCGCCTAATGCTGCCCCCTTTTCATACCTTCCGTCCCCTACCCATTAATGGACACATTTTCACCGTGTGTGGTAGAGGTTCACTTTTGTCTAACATGCTGAGCAGGTATAACAAACCACAGGTTTATTGCTTTGATAACATTATGGAGCCAATCAACACATGTGGAACCAACGCGTTAGTTGACAACCGACAGTTATTTCATTTTTACAAGTGACGGTTGTATCACTATAATAAACGAAGGCGGTTAGACCATACTACTCAGAGGCAATACAACGAAATTAACTTCTCTAAAATAGCTAAAAGAAACTTAAGAACAATACATAATTATAAAGTAGTGTTTCGCACTGTGGGTTAATAGCACAGAGTAATCCGTACTGTAACCAACGCGGTGTGTAAACGAGTTGCTCAACCTGTTTCGGTGTGATCAGCAAACACACTACGAGGATTGATTGGATTAAAACAAGTATTCTATCAAACACACAAATACGGTGAGAAGAATATAACTAGAAACTACATTGTTTTGTTACTTGCGTTTGCTTAAATATTTAAAAAACCGCAGTTCATCACTTGAAATCATGGGTTCTAATTCAAGACCAGATTTTCAGCTCAATATTCATTTTCAGCCCCTTGTTGTACGCACCGTCGTGCTCCCATTCATTATTTGATAAGTCAAGTAGTGATCAGCACTAATGTGATATGGAAATACAGTTAGTTTTGGCTAAGTTGCCTACTGGTAAATTTGTCCTCTACCGTAATTTATCGCTTTATCACGTTCAACAGGTGCCAAAGCGAACTGCAACAGATAGTCCGCTAACTCTTATGGTACGTCAGTTCGGCGTTCCCTACAACTGACGAATTAACCAGAAGTCAAGCAGGCGACTGTTTGTCAGGCTAGAGTAAAGTACACCTTCTGCTTCGATCAGAAACAGAGTTTCTGAGACAGTCACCAGTGCAAACGCGTCTATCACATTTCGGTTCGTATAAAACGTTCCCATGAAACACCCCGAGAAAATCGACCGGTAAATTTTAGCCGAGACCAGTGCGATCGCTCTAGGATTGTGTGACCCAGTACTTTCTTAAAAAGAGTTCATCTAGACCTTACAACTCCCCTGGCATCGAGTGGCTGACACTTTCCGCACACAGGGACAAATGAGTTAAATCCACAGAGGTAAATTGCCCAGAGCATAGAACACTGGACGATGTCTTTTGTTTGTGGGTTTTCCTTAATATTTCTTACACGCATTGATCGAGTGATGAATGATCAGGAATAAATATTTTTCATGTTGTTGTGAACCCTAACGAAATAAGAATTTCAAAATAATCGGAAACCAATATATTCAAAATACGGCAACTTCCGAATAATTTGTTGTTAGTACGCTAAACAACAAGTTAAGAGAATCGAAGAAATAAAAAACACTCCTAACGAATAGCTTAGCAGATTTAATAGATTAGGAGGGGCTCAGTTGCAAAATCTATGGGCTCTGGTTGGGTTCGAAACATGGATGGTGATAGCAAACCAAACTACAATGCAGTTTCACTGCGCACTAGTGAAGTTGGTGGATTTCAGCGTGAACTGTTTGAGAATTCTTGACAGCACAGTCGATCCCCTGGATCATTTGGTGGGTTCCGTGTGAGGTAGTTAGAGAGGTGGGTAGCAGAACTCATATGTGAAACACTTCTACTCCGGGCGTGACTCGGTTGCTCAGTTGGTTGAACGCTTGTCGAGTTTCGGTATACTGCTTCTGTCGGTGAATCGAACCTTCCTGAAGCCCGGGTTTTTTAAAATTGAATCTTTTATAAAGTAAGGATTTGTTAACATCGAACTTCTCACCACCCTTTAGGACTGTGATGGGACGGTAAATTTGATCAGGTGAAGGAATCGACCAAAAGATACCGTACATTCGGATGCTACGGAACACTATTCTCTGGAGCTCTTTTTGCATTTTTTTTAACTAGACGGTGAAGTCATACATATCGGAGTTTATTTGCTACACATCTGTCCGTCCACCGTGCTCGTATTTCACACGACGTCTAAAGATTTCCTAAACGAACGACTATAAACTCAGGTAAGCAGAACTTCCCAGTATGTGCAGTTGTTGCGAGATATCCCGATTTATTGTTATATCGATTATTGGCGGGAAACTGAAAACCTTCGTGAAGGCTTTCAATAGATATGAAGACTATTGATTCACTAAGGCCTGTTTCAGTATTTTAATTCGACAGTTTTTGTCATACCTGTCACAAATTTAGTTGTTTTGCTTGAAGCTGACTAGCAGCTGTGTGTGCCCAAAAACCCAATACTTCTTTCTCCAAACCGCTTGTGTTATCAGAATTTTTTCCCGAAAAGTCCATTTCTATGCTAGACTTAGATATCCCATGGGATTCGAGCACGGAGGTTTAGGTTGCCTGGTAATTACCTGGAAGGTAATCACTTTAGGAAACTTGATTCCCATGGTGACTATGAGAGTTTCATTCTACAACAGCTACTCCATTTGTGGTTAATGCAGAAGTGCTCTGTGGTAAAGCCTGAACTCAGCCTACAAATTAAGCGCTCAAAATTAACTTCTCAATAAAACGCAAGGATACTCAAATGTTGTCACAGAAGCATTATCAAACTTTGTCTATTCATACATTTTCATGTTCCAAGCAGTAACTTTGTATGTTTTTCTGTTCTTACCCTTGTAATCTTCAGACACCTTAGTAGATGGCATCTATGATGGCACATAACATCAAAGTACCATAATATTTTTTTAGACTGAGACGACCCCAGTTAGAGGTGAAAGCATCCAAGAGACAATCAAATGCTCTAAAATTTGTCCATGACATTCGAAAGTGTTTACAATATCTTCGGGGTCTCCCACTGATGCCCACATTATATCATACGGACCAAAGTGGCTTACATTATTAGAAGCATAAGTTATTCATTCATGTTTCAAATGAGGAAAGCAAAAGGCTGACAGAGCAATAGTGAACCAACTACTTCTGAAGTATCCACAGAGTGAGAACATATCTGTTTTCAAAAAGTTAAAAGCACAATACGAATAATACAAAAATCTGGCGATTTGGGTGCGCCTCAAATTATTGTCTTACATGTTGTTTAGTTAGATTGGCTAGACATCTCTTCTTCTCCAGCTCACTATTTTTCATTCAGTAGCCACACGAGTATTGGTTGCAACGGTTGAGAGTAACACATGTAAGCAGATAATTTGTGGCTAAAATGAGTGTCAGTTACTGAATTTCATTGCATCGACTATTTTGTCATCATAAGTTTTAAGTAGAAAGGCTGCTGGAATTGCCTTCAAAATCGTTGCTCCGCATTCATCTAGAAACTGATGCTCCGATCAAAATGTTCTCCTAAGTCCAGTTGTTAACTGAATTCCTAATTAAATAATGCCGTCCTTTTTCTGATAAATGGTACGGATATCTTTTAGCCTAAAATAAGCTGGTTATCTTGCACAATTCCGGTGACCTTCTTTCTTCTTTACATAAACGTCAGTCTCCATCAAAACGGCGTCCGTTTCACATCTCATTTGTATTACACTGAAGTAAAGTTTGGAAAATGCATGCTCCATTATATTCACATTGACTTTTTATACACGCAGATTTCTATCATGCAGTTTAATCCACGATTGTCTAGTGGGGAGATGAACGCCAAAATGTCATACACCATTTTTCAGCACGATAAAATTTAATTTGCACTGGGTGTAATTCGAATCAACGAATAGTTGGTTAGTAATAACCGCCTTCATTGGGGGTTGAAATGTCATCCGTATAAGTATGTAGGAATGTGACTTTGAATTACGTATACGCCGTAATGACATCGCTTTAGTTGCAAAGAGCTCAACTAGAGACATATGGAATGAACTGTCCATTTTGACACTATCCCCCTGCCGGAAAACCAAACTTCAGAGCTTTAACCCGGTGTTACGTGTGCGTCACAAATACTGATCGCAATTCAGTTGCTGAGATGGAAACTGAGACAATGCTTTCGGAACAAACCAGATGGACAAAACCAAGTTTCTTCTAACATGAACACAGACCGAAATTACAACATTTTTGTGGTTATTATAGACGTTCAAATAAAATTTGTTCTATCGACTGTGCTAAGCTGATGGACAATAACTAAACATTTTGGTTATTTGTTCTTCACGTGTATCGCCTGGCGTTTTTCCGTTAACGTCCCCCATGACTTTCGTTCTGTGGATCAGTATGGTGCTTAAAAATAGTTTGTTCATATGTGGCTACAAGGTAAAAGCTGTAAGTTTGAAGAACATTCAATAATTTCTTCCTTTACAGTAGAATTCACTAAAAAGTATTTTGAAATATATCATAATCGAATGTATTTCAGTGAGATTCAAAACACCAATAGATTGAGTTACAGTTTGTGTATTATAAGAATTTTACTGCCATGTGGCACACATGTGAAAGAGATAACAGCAATCAGTGTAAAACTTGAACTGCATGAATAGTTGCGGCAAACTGGTTTCTTCCCGTTTGTCTAGCTAGTCTTTTTATTCGCGAAATCTTCCCTGTGGAACATTATTCCATGTCTAAAAGCGAATATGCATTCTTACGTCATCAGAATGTACAAAATGTGTCAGGATATCATCGTGTGGTTTGTATTCCCTCGTTTTCCCTGCATGAATTGTTGGAAATTTAAACTGTTCAAAGTAGGTAACAATCAGCTTAGTGCCCCATTAGGTACCAGATTACTTTATGGATGTCTTTACCGCAAGTAATTCGTAACTACTCGGCCATACTCGATTTAATCAGAAGTCAAAACGTGGCGAACAAACTCGTTTCTCGTATGTCATCCTTAGGGGAAATACAACACAATTAGTTGACAGTTATTTCCACGTCTACTTTGTCATATTTGGGTTAGAGGTGACATAAGAAAAGCAATCCGTTTTTTCACATTTTGACTTTTAACTCACAACTCTCAATTTGAATGTTTATGTAGTATTTCTTCCAGAATGCAGCACTGTTTGGACAAGCTACCATGCGAGCGAAACTTCTTGGAAATTAAGATATAAGAATGTTTGTTTACACTGCCAAATGCAGTAGTTGCGAATATAATGAACTGACTTAATAAAACCCTTCCCAGTCGATTTAACCGCTGTGCGTAACCCGTAATACAAATTCCCTGTTTGTCTTTCTAGATCATTCATACAACCAACCACATATACTACCTAAGTTCGTTACCATTTTTGATCTTAACAAATCTGGGCGCAAGCTCTTTTTTATTTTTGTGTATACGGCTCGTACACACCCCCGCTAATTTGGTCTTAACATTTATAAACCGGTTTACAAAACCGGTTGGGACACAGAGCGTAATATATAATCAGGGATAATTCGCCTTCCTTATATACATGTAAGCTATGCAAGTTGTCATTTCAATCTCTATTGCACGCTCTTCCAAATTCCAAAATAAGTAAAAAAAGCTGTAGATTTCAGCCAGTTAATTTATGAAGCGCGTCATATATTGCTGAAATTTATATGGTAGAAAACGATAGACTATGCGTTCTACAGTTAAGGCCTTACGGATCTGTGGGGATAACATTTGCAAAGAAGATGATCTAAAAATGTCGACTGAGAAGTACTGAAGAAAATGAACAACCAGCTCATTAAACAACTGCTGAAGGAAGTTAATTTAAAAAGCTTGTCAGCAATTAAATAACCATTTCAGCACATGCCAGTAGTTGACGAATATGAATGAAGGAATTTGTGAAGGTTTTATGACGATATAGCGCTGCGTAAGAATTATTTTGACGTTTGTAACCAAATAATTGCAAACGCTTCTTAGTACTAGCAGTATATCAGCTGACAGAAAACTCGAACGTTTGTCGGCAAAGTGTACTTTGTTCAGATATTTACTAGGTATCATATACCAGTAGAAGATGAGTGTTTGCGTTTGCATAATTTATTTCCTATAACTGGATGCGCGCAAAAAAGCAGAGCTACGGTACAAACCAACAAGGTTACTTAGCTGGGAATTGCATGATTTGGTGGTATCAACATTTGTGTTGACCGCGTTTTTGTTGTTCTAGTTTTGTGTCGTTCAGTCGATAATGCGGAATCTAATTAATTATCCTTCACGTCTTTTGACTCTCACGGATTATTAACACGTGCGAACGTTATCAATAAGATTCGTGCATTCTTACGATTGATAAACTTTAGAATGCGTGTCCTAGCTTAGGCATACTAAAAAATCAAAAGTTTAACAAATAGATTTTATGTTACATCATATCACTTTCTAGTCGTCTTTCAATCACAATCACTAATTTCAGACTACGGTTTTCGTTTATGTGTGATGCCTCGTTAGTTTTAATCTGCGGCTATCAACTGGACAGAACTCCTGTCTCCCTATTTCAGCAAACACAACTGTGGACATCACTATTCCGGTCAGACAGCTCTTTTAATATGACGGGATATTTCATCTGTAAACTATCCGTTGCTGACGTAATTTTCCCTTAATCCATGTGAACTTACAGGATAAATAGAATGTAGGATTGCTGCAAGCAAATAATCAGAATATAAGTTTATATTTTATTGGGAAAACCTACGAGGTTTCAGTTTTTGTTCACAGAGTAAATCCGATGTTTAACATCAGAAACTTCAGTTCGTGTATATGAGAGTTCCAACATAAAGTTGTCAAGTTTCACATATTTTAATAAACGTGAATAGCTGAATGCTATCGGCAACACTGAAAATTACAATAAATAAATAAACAAATCCTGTTTAAAATACCTCTGAGAATAAGTTACAACATTAGACTGCGTTGTCTCGTCACAATCACCTAGCTATCTTAATTGTTCCTGCGGAAATTGAGCAAAAATATCCCTTCATCATTGGTCACCTACTGTTAAATTGATAAACCTGCTTCATTTTGTCAACATACGAAAACAATCCATTCTTGTGGAAGATTCTCAATTGTCAAACGCAATACTTCAATAAGCGATCTTTAGTTTTTACCTTCGATTTTCGTCACAAATAGATTCAGTAATTACACGTCTAGCTTCTTTTCAATTCAGCATGTATATTTGAAACTGAACCGCATTTTTCCATAATATAAAATTACATGTAACAAGGTGAAAAAGTCTAAATTGGGTATCATTCGCTTTAGGTTGAAAATCGTGCATTAGGGTAGAATTTTCAGCCTACTGTTTGGGAAGCCAAATGCTGGACCAGATTTCTGCTCTTGTTGAATCTCCTCTTCACAGGAAAGGAGTTTAAACTTTGATCAGCGTTCTCGTTGGTCAACTGTGTTACCTGAATCACGGTTGTGTTTACCCCATGCGCCACCGAATCATCATACCCAGACGCCCATCCACACTAAGTTGCGAATGTTGCCAAAGTCGCCCAATCAATTCCAAAACAGACACGGTAATTCTACCGATGATGATGACCAGTAACATCCGGAAAAATGGTTAGAAACCTTGTTAGTCATCTTACTGTTTAATAGCTGATTTGCTCCTATTCAGCGTAGTGGAAATACCATAGATCATGTTCCGGACATTGAGAACTGAGACTTAGAACATTAGCTAGTAAACTGGTTCGCGGACAGCAATCTTTAGAGGAACGTTGTGTCCACTGATTTGCAAGCAACGTAGGCAATCTGTTGTGTGAAAAAAAACATTCACATCTGAAAAGTAACACTAAGTGCATACATAATGTAAGTAGGCAAGTTGGACCGTTGTAGAAAACGCTAACCATACTGTTTAACTCAATCAAAACTTAGCAAATACGGAAATTTTGTTTGATAATCAGCAGTTTACTAAAAGTCAAATCAATAACGCATTAGGAAAACAAAGGATATTCAAAAATTCAAGTGCGCATATTGTTTGCTGCTTACATGTAAAGGACGCAAACACTGCATTGCTGGCACTATCGTCAACCTTCGGTAAGACTCGCATAATCGAATTTTTATGTATTTATAAAACAACCATCCTACTCGCGGTCGCAATCTGCGATGTCACTGCAGTACACGCTCTACAGGATTAAACCACGTCTCCTTTTTCAGCACACTTTTGATTCTGTGCAACGGCGACGCTGACAAACCACAACCGAAAGTTACAGGCATTTGACATGTTAAGTGCCGAAAAGCATTGTATTTACACAAAAAGCTGCTACGTAGCTACCACAGGGTCGTGTGTTTTTGAGCAAAAGGTTTAGGGAAGCATGACAGTTACAAATGTCATTGTATATGTAACCTACCCAACTACCCATAGAAGAGGGATGCTCTCCCAGGACAGCAAAATGAAATGCTTTTGCGGCTTAAATGACCCATATGACGTGCAGATATTCTTAAGCACAGGATTCTCTCTCGGCATTCGAGATGTAAATCTCCTCTGAGGATAAGATATGGGAAAACGGGACTAGATTTGACAATAAAGTAATGCACGTAGCTTGACATCATGTAAAGTGTAATCAATGAGAAAATGTTATCAAGATTAACTTTGTCATCGTGACAGGAGACTGTATGTGGGGGACATTCAGGTATCTAGGACGCACTTCATACACACCGGTCACATAGTGTTGCCATGATCTAGTATAGGGATACCACTTTGCGTGCGTATGCTGGAATGACCATATCTGTCCGACTGAACGCTGGTGGACCATCTCATCCATCAAGCAATTATCTTTTCTTTCCGTAATTCCCTCCTGGGAAACTTTTGGTTTTACGTGTAAGCAAATGCCTATGTCAGCCGTCTATAATTAGGGTGAATACGGGATTAATGACAAACAAAGGAAGAAAGCAAGTGAATAGAAACATCATTTTTCTAGCACACAACAATAACTGACTTCGGTAATTTGGCCTATTTTCACTAGTGGCAACAAATTTCAAGTTAGACATACGGACTAGCATAGTACCTGAGGTGAATGTGACCTACGACCAGCATTGGCGTCGACTTAGTGAGGCTGGATTTGGTGTTGTATTGGCTTCTTGAACTTACGTTGAAACCGTTTAGGAAAACCAAGACAAAAGTACTATAATTGGTATCTCCTTTTGGACACGTAGAGGAGGCTCGTTACGACTAGCTGAAAAGATCCCAGCAAACTGAGTCACATTTACTCGATTGTAAATTGGGAACACAGGGAATTTGGAAATTGCTTCGGCTATGTATTGTCTGTTCCAAATCGTCGTCGCTGATAAGGCCGAACGTTGGGTAATTAATTCACAATTATCGTCCGGCTGATTCACTAGTAGTCACAACCACCTGGGTTGATGTTGCTTCGCTCCGGACTCCATCATTCGTAGCAAATAAAACAGATGCTAAAAGAAGAAAATTGCAAGAAAATTGTCATTGATAAATGTGTAGCTAAAGTACGACAACGTTAACTGCAAATAATCCGTCCATTTAAACTTTAATATGAAAAAGGCTCAAATCTACCGGTAACCTTCAATATTTTAAGATAAAAATATTCCCGAACTTCACATGTTTTTCAATTGTCCGATTTTATGGAGTACAAAAGTGATTTTGATATATCCTTCTTTGCTAACGTGACACCTCTCTCAAAATAACCCGTAGTTCACCTCGTTGGTGTATTTTGTTCGACCACGTGAACCAAACAATACTTCTGAAAGAGTTTTGTATTTTTTGTTTAAGAGATAATGTGCTTTTTCACGACGTATACTCCGGAGGATATTCAAGATACTGGGAAACAGGTTGTTACTTCAACTGTGACACATTTGCTACATATTGCGAAATAATTTTCAGCTATATTTGCTCTCACAAAAAAATGCCGGTTACTTTAGGACAAAGATGGTAACATTCATTAAGTAATGTTCGGATGTAAAAACACTGTAGATAACAGTAAAGGTTTATTGTCAGCACAAACACTTTCGCCCATTTTGTACTTGTTTTCCTGACAAAATCATTTATGGCCCGGATGAAAATGACATTGAGCTGACAAGTAAATCACATTGTAAATATATATATATGTCAACATTTGATGGGCCAGTCAGGCAGAAATAATTCACAGAAAGGCATGTGTATTCAGTTGGTTTCATTAAATGGTACACAGTTTGCAATTTGATTTGTTTGCAACTATTCGAAATATTGAAAAAATAAAGCGGTAATTTATTTATTTCAGAGTGTATTCATGCATTCATTCTGAATAATTTGCGCCAGATGCAGTCGGATGATAATCACAGCTCACTGCTCCGAATAAAAACACTGAATGACCACGTAGTTTGGTAACAACGGGTTTTGCGACAATTACCTTAAAGTACATCAAACGTGTAATCGCAAACCAAATGCCTAATAAACCAGAATAACCAAAGCTCCATCTGATTAAACATTCCAAAAACGCCAGTACATTGCACCATACAAATAGTTTTTGGGGTAACTGACAAACTTCACCCAAATCAAAAGAATATTCCAGTTCGACCTTTCAGATTAGTATGCGAGCTGTTACAAATATTGCCACAAAATGTTGCATGCTTCTGGACTATCATTTCTGATTGTGATTATCTTCGTGTATGTTGACTATTACGCATCCGCAATGATATTATTGTTTAGAAGGGTGAGATAACCCTGGTGTATAACGTTTGGGTCTCACCCAATACCACATCAGTGTCATGGATCACGTGCTACACAAATGTGTGAGTGTTCAATCGAAATGGCAAAGCTTGAACCAAGAGTTTAACAATTGTATATATTTACTTTCGCTGTGTGAGACAGCCTTTATCTTTAGCTATCTATATGTTTGTATGTATGTCTCTTATTTTCAGTTCAGTCATTTCTGCATCTACACGGCCTGGAGTCACACCACATGGAATCAAGGACAGTCTAATATCGAAAAGAATTTGACGGCCCACAACTCTGTCCATGGCTACGTGAAACAAGGAAACGGTTCTTTTCCATCTATTCACCCTATTTACAATCAAGCAAGTAGAGACTCTTCGCGAGCTATCAGTCTGTGGCTCAGTAGACAACATCTTGTTGTATTCGGCTTGATTCCGTACACTGTCACCTTTGTGTTCAATATCATACTCATAATGTACTTACGTTCATCTCCACATCCTATCAGTGTGTGCCGAACCCGTACTCCATCGCTGCCCGAGATTGATCAAATTTTCCAGCCTATGAAGCATACAGTTATCTGTCGGTTAAATGGGAGGAAAGCACTTTTTGGACAAAGCTGTTGTCAAGTTCCACGTAAAAACAATGGATCTCATCAACGAAAATCAACAGCAGCAATTTCTTTGGCACCTCTAAATGAGAAAGTTCAAATGAAGACACGCACAGATGACAACAAGGACTACAGAGCAAACGACAGATTTGGACTACTTCCTTTACCACACTCGAGAGAGGCGCAATCCACACTCGAGGAAAATATAAGCTGCGATAGTCAACTTACTGGAAATAATCTCTCAGAAAAGCACAACTCCCTGTCTGCACCTGTAATTGAGCCCTGTTCTCCTATTAAAACTTCATTATCAAAAAGCAACATTCACTCTGTTAAGGACAACATGAGAGCTGAAGAAGTTGTGCGCGCCAAATGCAAATGTAATTTGGGTTCATCAAGAAATCACGAGTCCGACTGTGTTGCTCGCCTCATCCAACAAACAGATGTTGTTGGAGGGAAAACGCAACTTTCATCAATTGTATTATCCCGACGTAGACGTAGCTCATCGAGCTCCGGATGGTGGATTGGGCAAACTCGTACCACAGTTCTCTTGTTAGTGGTCACGTTCACGTTCATTGGACTAACGCTCCCATATATGATTTACACGGAAATAAAGCAGGTGAGTGAGCATGAGCTTCAGTTGCTTAACTCTGGGACTACCAAGCGCTCATGATTTCTTAGTTCACATGTGCTTTTGTTAACCGGAAACCCATGCTTTGTAACCACTTCCAGGTAAAGGACGGCCGTCACAAAATAAGATAAGTCATAGTTCGGTTGATTCTGCATCAATTGTGCCTCTAATAAGAGAATGTTTGTAATAAGATTAATTGTGGAGACTCGTCAGCTTCTCCACCCTCTCTTTTAGCGCTATTGTCCTCAGTTACAATAACTAGCGAAAACAGCGTCCTTCAAGTGTAACATCTGTCAAAAACATTAGCTCATTTCTCTCTTTTGGAAAGTGTTACCGAGATTTCCAGAAGAATGCAAATGCATTATCATCCTTAACGCTTTAGATCCCTGTAAAAATGTTGACCACTCTTGTCACGATTGGCTGAAGAGATGCATCTGTTCACTTCATCATTCATTCATGCATTATTATTTTTACAGAATAGAACGTCATCCGACTGGTAGTTACTTGTTCACAAACCACATGCCTAATTAAGAAATCAGTTGGTCCACTGTTTTTGCTAAATCTAGCAGGACTTCTTGCTTATGACGAGCAAGGCATCCGTCACTTTCAAAAAGAAACGATAAACAAACAAGGATAAAAAGATTACATTTCGGTCAGCAGGTTATGCTTAATTAAGTTGTTTACCTACATGATGTACACATGCAATGAGATAACCACATACAGTAAGTAGTTGACAATAAAAACTGCGTAGTAATATAAAGCAAGATGTCGTATACAACTGGCAAAGTTGAGTAACAAAACTAACCCTGTATAAAGATTAGTAACAAAAAATACATTGATATACGGTATGTGATTTTGATTGACTTACATTGAACAGCAATGTTAATCAATTCCATCGTTTGTGGGCACACAGACATTTCTTCCAGTCCCATTCAAGAAGAAGCATCAAATTCGAGCTTTCTGGTCAGCGGAACATCAGGACTGCATATCCATATATGAGAATTGTATGAAATGCGAGGTGTTGGACGTCATCCTCGTTGTATTCTGAAACTATAAAACTGTCAAGTAAAGTAGATTGCACACAGGCTAAATTTAGGTTTGAACTACGGGTCGTTTCTGATTCACTTGCGATAAGTCATCAGGCCTACGAACTTGCTGAAGACGTGTAACCCAGTGACTGATGCAAGTTTGGGTGTACGTGTACAAAGGCAGTGTGAACGGCGTTTAATGTTATGTCGTCTTCCTGCCGCTGGTCTGCTTGAAGTGCATCATTATATCGCTAAACTGCAATCTTGGTTAACCAGACGACAGACCGATGATCATTAGTTTATCACTCAATCAGTTTGGGGCCATTAAGCTTTAAAAGATTTGAGCACTTGTTTGCACAAGACAGTACTGCTAAATACCAACCAGCGGCATTGTGTGTGAAACAATTACAAAAAAGTCGGCTCTTTGTGGTCCCTGCCAATTTAGATTTTCAACGTTCACTCTGTGTAACAATGTTTGAAAACAAATACACCATGTTTTATATGTGTTTACGAACAATACAAATTTTGGCGAACAGTATTCATAAAACCTTAAAACGGGTTCAAATCTAGGAGGCCAATTTAGAAAGTGGCACGCTGAGTCAGAATTCGTAGTTCTTGCTTAAATATTTTTCGTTTTTTTTAAAACGTGAAATAGATCATTCCTGCATGAAGCTGACCAACAAATTTGATAATCCACTAAATACACGGTGCCAAATTTGGACGAATTTGTTATTGCACTAACACCCCATATACGTCAAGTTTAAACCAGTACGACAAATTTTCGTATACTGTAAACCCGGGGATTTTCTGTAGGTTTGGGGTTAGGGTTTCGGGCCAACTGATTGAAACAATCGAAGTTTAATAGAAGAACATGATTTTATGGGAAACTTTACATGTTTTGATCAGTTAGGTACGTACCCCCTAGTGTGACTTTGCTGCGCATCTTGCCATACAAACAGTAAATAAATAATCCACAAAATGATGACTCAGTGCAGATTATCTTGTCGTTCTTGTCAGATGAGAATAATGTAACTGTCGCCTACCTGTCAATATATGTGATGGCGTAAGTAGGTACGTATAACACGTTTACAACAACAAGTACACAATAGTTCGTGTCCTATTGGAAAAGTTTGATCATGAAACCCATGGTAACTATAATTTTCCACTTTATAAACCATCCATAATGTTGAAACAAACTGAGTTTGTGCACACTTCCTTCCAGCACTCTCGACGAGTTGCCACGGTTTACGGGTTCCATTGATTATAAAAAGCGCGGTAAAATCAACTCAAAAATGAGTTGCAGTAGTCCACCCTCTTCAAGAAGGAACTACTTGCGGACGGGAAAGCTTATATTTTAGATGCATCGGTCAAATTTACATCATCCAGAAGGTCATAAAACAGCAGAAAAGATACTTGTATGCAAACAGGTCGGGCAGACATTAACTTTTCCCGTATTGACGTTCTCTAGGTCTTCATTTGCTCCACATTCAGTATATAATAATCCTTGGTCTCTTGTTGATCTTAGTTACTGATCAGCATTTGAAGAAGTTGTAAACCAGCTTACAACCCATATATGTCAAAGCTTTGATTTTCTCGAAGAAGGCATTCTAGTCCATAATAAGACAGTTTTCTCTAGTTGTTTGGATGTAAACAACGGGATCGAATGGAACATCATTACTTGTCTAAAATGACGTCACCTGATCTCTTCGAGATAATTCTTCGGAATTAATGAAACCAATTCAAGCAGGTGACAGTGAAATTGATCTACGGGGAATTCTGTAATATTTTCACTGAAACAATAGCCGGATCAACTTGCTTCTTGAAACTTGTGTCTGGACATTTGAGCAGTTAAAACCCTTTGTTTCATATTGATTTTGCGATTTCTGTCCCACATAATTTCTAGTTCAAAATCGTAGACACTTCTCTGGAAGTGAAATCCTCAAGCGTTGACGATCAGGAACTCACTTTGTAAACCCGACACATCATACCATTAACGCTGAATCCATTTTTATTCACTATAAAACCCGAGGGACTGCAAGGTTGACAAAACCGGGCAGAATAATCCCACAACTTTGGAGACATTAGCCACTGTTGAGAGGACTCCATGCATGAAGTTGGTGAAGGTAGCAAATGGGGCTGAGAGAAATATGCTTGAATGGACATTCAAAAAATATACAGACGGTGCTTTTCTCTTCGGTTTAGTAATAATTCTACTGTTTTATGCTCGCACAAGGAATCCTCTCACTAACAGAGAAGAAATCAAAAAGTAAAGTTTGGTGAAGATGGAGCTGTATTCTGAAGTCGTTTTTTGAAAATCAGTGTCAATTATAAGCTCTGGTAATTATAAGATCTCGTCGAGATGGAAAACCCATGTAGCAAACCTTTAGAATCCCCCACAAAAGAACGCATTCAATTCAAGGTGACACAGTCAACCATAACCACCAGCTCCCCACTGAGTAGTGAGGACGTTTTAAAAGAGAGATATCAGGGATTCTCTTCTTAGCTCGGATGATGTTCTTCCGAAGAAAACTCATCCTATCTATTAGCACCAACAGAAACGTGTCGATTGGTTTTTGATTAATGATGATCCATGAGGCACACCCTCATCTTGTTTAGACAGATGATATAAAAATAGTGTGAGTTGTTACCGAGGGAGGGGACTCATAAAACGAAGAGTTGTTCGTCTGACCCTCACTCCGACCTATCATCACCTGGTGAGTTCGAGCAAGAACAAAACTAGTGGTGCAGTGTTGGATTGTGGATGGATATCAAGAAACATTATAAACATCAATCTGAGCCTTTATAAACGTTGTCAGTGAGAACTGATAGGTCTCAGTAGACTCTGTTCACCCTCAACAATGAAGTAGAAACAAGCACAGCCCAGTCCCATTATTATCTTTTAGTATCTCTCTATCCGTCTAATCTCCACTTCATGAAATTCACTGACTGCGTGGTGGCGTTAACTGCGTTTAGCATCTATTTGTTAACTAAGCTATTTGAGAAGATTCACCCTGCATGCACTTATATCGTTTCCTAGTTCAACCAGAAACTTTCATGATCTCCTGGCTTGTTTGAAGACAAGCAGAGGGATCAGGTGGGTTGTTTTTTTCGGGAAAAATATGATTTTGTTCACATCTAGACGGGCGATTTATATCTTCTTGTTGTATCAATGTTCTTGTCAGTTTTGACACATTTCTGACATTAGGAACATGTGGGCATATATTGCACACTTTCTGAAGGAAACTTAACTGACAAAAACACTCGAAGTTGTCCGACAAGATGGTTTTGTTGAATTAAACTCGTAATGATAATTCACTGGTTGAGAGAATACGAATAAATTCCATAAAAAAGGCTGCATGAGCGTTGTTATCCAATGAGTGCATCTTGCACATATGGATTAAGTGCTGACAGTTGTCATGACTTAAATACGGTGTGCATCATGGCTCTGAAAACAAAGGATTTCTGGTTAATACTAAGGGCTGACTAATATACTTGGAAAACTGCACATATTGGATGGTAACTTTTGCATTCAGATGAACGTATTAACCACTACTCCCCGATTGGCTCCACTTGATGTCCCCCTCTCCTCAAATGGAAACCACAGAGACTAGTAAATTGCCGGACAATATTTTGATTGCTGACAAACAATTAGAGCTGCTGATTGATATAAGTTAAGCACCATCCACAACCGACTACATCCTACTTGTTACCGTTGCCGATTCTGCCAGACTGTTTTGAAAAGTTAAATTAGAATCGAATTTTGCCTCAATTATAGCTCATCAGTTATATACCTTCTTGGTTCGGCTGAATTTGAGCCGTGTCCGTCTATCCCATATGACTATCTTGTTGACTATTTCATCACTGACCAATTTATAAGTGATACATTGCTTAGCACCCGAAATGAGATATTCTAGCTGTGAGATCATTGATTTGAGTGAACGTGACGGTTACCTTGTCACTCCGGAAATGATCGTTCAATCAGAAACTTACTCACAAGTTAAGCAGTTAGGCATTTAGACGTGAAAAGCTAATAGTGACAAGTGTAAAATGAATAGCATAATGGTGCTGAGTTTGTCGGTATGGATATGCTCCAGTAATAATCTCTAGTACGGGGTGAAAGAGTAGCATAGTGTTTAATTTTAGAAGAGTTGACTTGAAAGTCAGTTTGAATACGAAAGCTGCGACTAACTTTCTGTGTCGGTATTGAAGTAGGTATGATTCAAAGAGAAGAAATTGTTGGCTCTTGCATTCGTGGTGAATTAATTATCGATATTTTTCAGCCTAAAGCTCGTTAAAAAGTAGGAAACAAAAAGGAAAGTAAACCTTTTGGGAAAACAGCAAATTATATTGCACGGAAAAAAGTTTTCTTGAACTCAGTAATCAGTTTTAACGGTGATTTGTCCTGGACCGTTGGAAAAGTTTATTAATGTCAGCTAAACTTACACAACAAAATGCAAATAAAGTGATAGTTGAGCTTTCGGGAACGAAATTCATATTGAATAGGGAGTGGCTGTTTAAGTTTTCGCAAACTTGTTCATTCCGAAGATGAATTGTATGATGGATACTCACACATGTAACCAACACAATTTACATTAATCCCTTTTTTTATAGAAGAGTGGGTTGCGAATGAAGAAAAAATCTGTTTTTTCTTACAGCTGTTTAATGCAAATCTACAGAAACATCTTCCCTTCTTACAGGATGTTATGTTGAACTGTATGAAAAAGTATCGCTGAGCTAACAAAATGCATCAGCTGTACTCAACAAGAAAAAGGTTGTGATGGATAGATATTCTACTATATGATTTATTTTACAATATGGTTATCTCAAGTGACCGAAGTGGAGTAGTTATTATGTAGACTAACTGTAAGTAATAAATAACAATAGAAACAGGCAAATTAAATTAAATCCGTTTTTCGAGACACCTAAAAATGAAAAATGATAGAGAATTTGGTCGAGTTACGTTGACCATCACTCACAATTACTCATCGTTTTGTTATACAAATAGTTTTTCCAGTCAACCTCTTTAAAAATAAACACTAGACTTATGAATAAATTAATTTATAACCCGTTTGTTGTACATATCCATGCTTGAATCAGGATTCGAATTGTTATCACTTTTCATGAGACAAATTTGATGAACATCTGTAATGTCATATTAGACACGGCCTTGTTACCAAGCCTGTGCGCCAGCCACTTTTTCACGACTAACACCCCTGAGTCATGTAGAAACCTCCTATATCAGTAAACTTGCTGAGCAATCGATAAACATTGTGCGCTCTGCGGGGATTGTCCTCAGATGGAAGAAAGTAATACTTTCTTACAGTGCAGCTCACTGCAGCAGAACATTTCAATCCACGCACGCAGTATCTGACAATTGAACACCCTTTAAAATGGTCTACACGAGCCGTGGCATAAATTAGCACCTCATTCCGACTAGCGCGTAAAAAACAACGTTATTTATTTTTAGATACAATTAAGAACCGGATAATAAGGAATTCCACCGCATTGTTGAATAATAATTGGCCAGGCAAACAATGCTGATAGGTCTCAAAACGTTTTGTCAACAGTAGGCGGTACAAGTAATTTGGAGCAGTTCAAGAATGCCGTGGAACCTCACAAAAGTTTGCGCTGAGTAACAGCTGTGTTAAGTATTGTGTAACACATCAAAAATCTAACCCGCTGACTACCCCAATCTTGAGATTGATGGTCACAAGAACGATAGCTATAAAAAGAAAAGCCTCGGCAAAAGCAGTTACCCGTTCGAATCTTGTTCAGAGTATCTGTAGTTGAAGCTCCGAACAAATGTGAAGCCGGTCTTCTATTTTCAGCGTAAGGATGATCATCATGAAGTAATAGAGATATCTCGCTTCTTTAATAACCTACGTTGCAATCGGACATTTCTCTTTACACATCCTGCACTGCTTGTGCCCTGTTAGCTTGTCAGTGATAGCTCCCAGAAGACGCGATGTTAATACTTTCAAATAAGTGAACTGTTATGCAAACGAATGTACCTGACGTGCTATAAGGTGTCCTTTATTGTTTGTGTTAAATGTTTTTTGCGTATTCTAGATTGTTGCATAATTTACGTGTTAGTGCTATATGCTGCTGATCAACTTGGCTTCAGTGCTAGTACCATAGTGAATGATCCGTTTCAATTTCCATTCTGTCTTCCCGTTACTGCCGCTTATCAAATAAGCATCTCTTGTACTTCCAAACGACATGGAGAATATAATTCTTGTTCATTTAATTTAGCACACATTTTGTTTGCTGGCTTTTTCTGGAGTTGATAAATTTTAGCCAGTCGATAAAATAGCCAGCGGGAACATGCTGCTTGTCTCAAAAGATTGACTTTCATTGTAGCATCCGGTTGATTACGTATGAACTTCAACTGGAAAATCCGTAAAAATGTTAGATTTTATCTCATCGTTTACATATCCGTTATGATTTTGAACGTCATCTCACAGGTAGACAGTTTGTCACCCAATAGACAACGTCAGCTACATGAGTTTGTTAAACTTATCGTCCAAATGTTTCGTAATTTCATATACTGTCAATATCTTTTTTATCAGTTTCGGGTGTGTTATGAGTAGTGTAACGGTTTCACTTTTGTGAAGACCATGAGTACTGAACGTTATTTGTTCGACTGTCATTTTAGAAGCAGGTTAT
>JTDE01000092.1:294615-353084 GCA_014338405.1 Paragonimus skrjabini miyazakii
TAAGAAAGCAACAACGATGACGCTATGAAACTATCGGTATTTTCGGTAGACTAGGCTGATAGCGTAACCAAGATTCATTTCAGTTAATGAAGAAGCTTGTTATAAATGTTACAGATGAAGTCCCCTTACCGTCAGTCGTTCGCAGTTTCAACAGCAAAGTCAGATCTTTCAGATACTAGATGTAAAAAGCCTAATAAGTTGACTCCGGCAGTATACTTTGTCTACCAAGAATCTACTCGTATCCATAAATTTCATTGCCATTGCCATGGTTGAAGATAGTCTTTTGCACATACCAGTAACGAAGTTTGCGTAGTTATAAAGTAATGCGCATATGTGTGAATGTAGACAGATTATTCGCTAAATGACAGAGGTGGTTGTAAGGTTAATGAACCGGTTCACTGACGACGACGGCCCAAAAGAAACCATGACAACGATAAAAATAACTGTAGATTTGTGTCCCGTCTGCTTCCTGCTGTTACACTGTTTTTTCTTGAGTCTACTAAACTAACAAGTAAATGAGTCAGGATCATCAAAGCACAAAATAAAGCACGTATTTTACTCAAAAAGATGGCAGACACACGCACTACTCAATCATCCTGCACTTACATAACCTGCTTCTAAAATGGCATCATACTCGCTAATAAAGTTCGGTATTTTAGATACTTTACAAAAGTTACAATGAATTACTAAAGTTGTTGTCTGATTGGTAATCAGAATATCCTAGTCAACCTGTTAACTACGCACCGCCCAAGTATTGCTTCCAAATGCTGCACGAAAGAAGTAAATACCAAGCTACACATTCGCTCGCGAGGAAACTGAACTGAATTTTTCAGGAAAGCTGAAAGACAAACGTCAGTATTGAGCACGTTACTTTGCTCTGTTTAAGGCCTTTGATAACGCTCTATTACGTTTTGACAAACGATTCTATAAGTCAGCTACAGTCCAGAAAATTTGTGGACGACTGTTTACATCAGACATGCTACATTGCACATAATTTTACTGTTCTAACCTTTCTTTACCACTTGCTGACAAGTGACTCTATATGGTGTTTTCATTAATTCCGTCACAATTTGCAAGTTCTCTGTTAGTATTACATTGCATATCATCAGCAAATGTATATAGTCAAGGTCTATAATTTGTATTCTGCTGCTATGGTAGAATATCACCTGAAATTCCGAATCGAGACTGTTCGATACGATTTCCAGAAACCAGACATCCTGATTCGTTGATCGTCTGGTATCATCCTTAAAAGAATAATGGATGCAGATCTCCAAAATCAAAAAGACAGTTATACTATTTTTTTCCTCGCATTTATCTACAACTTCCCTCTGTCAATTCTACTTAACGTAATAGTATTTTGTCCTTACCATTCGTACAGGTGACATAAACTATTTCGACATGTACAATCCATTAATGTGCTTGTTCGTTAAATAACACTTAGGTTCCAATTCAATTTCAACACTTGTTCGTCAGCAGCTTCTTTCATCCACAAGAATTCCACAATTATTTTTTTTCTCTGTGGCATTTCCGTATGAAGTCCAATCCCGAATCTATGAACAGTGCATTTGTCCATACATAACAAATGATTTTCAAGAGCTGTAGTGTTTGAATCTCCCTTTATAAAACTGTGATGTTGTTCTGTGCGTAGCTGGAACTTATTTGAACGAATACAGTTAGAAGACGAATACTGGTAGCACATTGGTGATGTTTCGTACTGGCTCTTCATTACCAAATACCCAATAACATAGAGAGCTTCCATTTTGACTTCCACAGTGTTTGTTGACATGTGAACAATAAAACGAAAATCAACCATCAATTCATGCGACCTGAATGACACTAGCTACACCTTCAAATTAATGAACGGATATAACAGTGCTCCACCTACTTGTGAAAGTCATCCCCACAATATAGAATTATTTCTAAGTTATTCTGATTCTGAACAGATAACCAATTTCATCTGTTAAAATAAATCTGACCTTCTTAGTCGGTGTTCGGCGAAAACTAAGGTTGAACAACTTCGGACATAAACTAATATGAAACAACTTCAGAAAAATCGCAATCATGGGAATAGGACACGTAGCGAACACGCTTGTTTTCGGTGTTTCGAAATCAGGCTAAATAAGACATATTTACATTGGTTCATTACGGGTAGTAGATATATCACTAAAATGGGATATATCAATCATTATTGTCTGTTTGATTCGATTTATGGGACCTGGTGACACAACATTGACCACGAGTTGTACAGAGTTTGCGCAAAGAGTACCATATCTATGCAATCATTGTATCATGAATATGATTGAACAGCCATGAAAATTTCTACGTTTTGATTAGCCTTCTTGAGTGTACAGTGGCGTGAGTGTAGGTGAATTGCAATAGCCCGTATGATTACTGCTGTACGACTTTTGATCAACCTTGGTCGTATCCTATAGGTTCGGTAGATTGGCTTAAAAGAATCATTCGGAGTGATCGGGCGATGTGATCTGATCAAACGCGTGACTAAATTGGATAAACGGATGCGTTTGGACAATCGTTGCGTTGCGCAGCTCATGCAGTTTCTGCCACAGAAACAAACGAAGCGGTGAACACATTCAGGTGGCATGAACAGTCATTATATTTTTCAACTTCAAGCTAAACCTGGTGTGAAAGGGAAGTAAACAAGTAGTTGGCCGAAAAAATATGTACTATCATTTGTCACACCAAGTCTGTCAATTATTATTTCGGTAGAGGCATCACCCTTGAAAAAGAGTGACATATAGTATGACTTGTTGTCCGTAGTTCGTAATTTGTCTACCCTCATGGTCATTAGCACATTGTTATGAAATAACCATTCCGGATAGTCAATTCCGATGAATTTTTGAGCAGAATTATTCTCTGCTCCCCTACAGCGTTGCTTGAGCGTATTCTCTTAGCCCTACCTACCAGTCGTCGGATTAGATTCTTTTTCATTTTGTTGATACAAAACTACTGAATTTTGTGCACTGGCTCGTTCGTGTGGCCCCACCATGCACTTCTCTTTGTGTCATACCATCATCGCGACGATACATGAACACGTCTAGAAACGCGATAATCAAGAGTAATTCAGTTTCCACGGTAAAACGAATATTTTTGAGGACAGAGTTGAAATGCAACAGTAAATCACTGAGGCCTTCCGATTCATCTGCTACACAGACAATACTGTTCACACAACGTTTATAAAATGACTAATTCTATTTATTCAGCTAACAAACTACCCTCTGAAGTCGCCATAAAAATGTCAACCAACATTGGGCCTAGCGGTGACGCTATTGCTACCCCGTTCCTTTGACAGCGTAAGTTGCTTGAGACTTTAAACTGAACGCTATAAATGCAGCAATATAGCAACTGCTTCAAAAGAATCTAACAGACTGTGAATCGCCATTTTTTCCTTGACTGGCTCTGAAAGCATGAAAAGAAATTTTGCTGTTGCGTGGTATGAAAACTTGTACGGGTCTAAAATCGGTCACAGTGATACACCATTTTTATGAACCCTGGGTAACCCCCAAACATTTTTTCGTTAACCAGGCAGGCTGACGAGTTTGACAGTAATGACCAAAAACACTTTTAGTATATGTTCTATTGTGTCTAAAAAAACTTTATTCTGTCATAAAATGTTCGAATGAAGTTCGTTGCACCTTATCAACGACTTATAGCGGAAGGGGAAACTATAAACTACTCGTAAGATCGTCACTTACCCAGAGCGTCCAGGTATTGTAAAAATTCACGAGCACTACCAAAGTAATGCTATCTTAACGAACAATTCCTTTTGAGTGTACAACGGTGTATCATGTGTTAGGGACAAATTACGTTGTTGGTAATCCGTCGGAGTTCTTAGTCATCTTCATTCATCGTTGTAGACACGTACTCCGTCTTGCCAACGAAATTTCTGCTGAACGATTGAAGCTAATGCTGTGGGTACAAAAAATATTGTTAATTAATGGTGAGACTCATGTTTTTTCTATACTAGAAAAGAACACTTTCAGTCAGTGTCAATTTCCCGCATAGTTTGTGATGTTTACATTGGCAGTATGTACATGAAAAGGTGCGGCAAACCCCGTTTGAATAAAGACAGCACCAACGGCTAGTTTTTTTTCAAGTTTATTTCTGGAAAGGATTTTTTCAATTTATTATACAACACTCACTTACCTAGACTTATTTGTCCCGAGGAAATTAGTAGCAATAATAATAATAATACACAATTCTGTGCACTTTCAGTCGTTTTCAAGAGTAATGAACAAACCTCGATTAATGGAGGTTACTTACTTCGTAAATAATTGTCTGGATGTAAATGGGTTTCCTTTCCCTGTCGCCTCTAAGACGAGTGTAGACGAAAGTAGAAGTTTCCTCACCGCTTTCTAGACAGATTATACTCATTCTTACAGAACCAACTTTTTCGCGCGATCATAATTCGGTATGTAAGTTAGTGATTAGGGTATGGTCAGGTCTATCTGATGAAAGTGACAGGAATTTTTTCCAGCCATTGCAATCAAGTTTGGCAAACGGTCTTCCGGCATTGTCCGCGCATGCATTTATTTCGAGGATCGATACATTCAATAATCGGGATAGTGTTTTTGCGATTCATTTGCTCATGTTTATCTTTGAGTAAGCTGTAAAAAATTCAGAGTCAAACAACGAGTTTATGTATTCAGTTGAAAAAGGTGATTCTACTTGCAACCCTTTTAAATTTTCAATCAAGGCTAACTGCTATCAAGCATGGAACGCATTGTTTAGACAACAGCGAACAATAGAAAGACGATTTCATTTGTTTACTTCTTAGATTATAGATGGGTCTGTTCAAAAAGCTAAACCTTGAGTGTATATTATACCCCTTGGGCAAGTCAGATGCACACATTTGTAATCAGGAAAATGATGATCAGTCCACCCAGACTGATGAAGCAATGTTACCGTCAACAGGTCATTAAATCTCATATCCCGCAAACCATCCACCAGCATCCACATAACACACAGTATCAAAAACTGCAGTTTCCCGAGTTCAATTTCTTCGTCACAGATATCGATCAATATTATGAATGAAGGTAGCTACCATGGCGAAGAAAGCATGACGTGTGTACATCCATTAACTATCTGGACAAAAGGCGGATGGGCTTGACCGTCTACCTCCGGATATATTGACTGAATCACTTCACTGACGGATGGTCTATGTATTCTCTTGTTCACACTGGTGACTCATCAACTCAAAATGGAGTTCTACATGATTGCGTGGCTCATCGTAGCAGTCTAGCCACTGTTTTCAGATCACAGAAAATACTACATAACTGTGTGACTCCGTCGGGCACACTAATAAAAAACAATATACTATGTTTAGCGTAGGACTCAACTAAACCTCAGAAAAGAAAAGAAAACGTTAATAGGAATCACCAGTCTACTCTCAACTAGTGGGACCTCCATAGTCTAACCATATTAACGCTCATAGTATTAACCGTGTTGATAGTACTTTATTCTTGTATCACGTTTCACAGTTTGCAACTGATCCGTACTCATCTGTTTGTGGTTACCTTGGTTCCTGCGGAAAAGTTTTCGTCGTTCATAACGTTTCTTCAACACAACGCGACTTGAGGCTTAAATGATGAAACCTAGCAAGGATCTACTTTCTAGAAGACCATACACAAATCTTTAATTTATAATTCTCTTCAACTTTTAGAATCGAGTCCTACCTACCCCTATACGACCTGCCCAACTGGAGATTTGCAATTGTTGAATTTGTGACGTTTGGTAAACCGGCCAAGTGCAAGAAACTAGTACTGATACTCTGGTTTTACAGCAGTTGTTAACCATATTTCACATCAAAAGTGCTGTACGCAAATGCATTCCTCATTCCCCATGCTTGAACAATTTTAACTTGCAATAACTATTAGAAAACAGTCAGCGGTAACTAGAGGGCTCTCATTTTCAAGTTCAACACTTTAAAAATGTCAAAACACAACTGTTTAACAATTTTTGCAAGGCGTAAACAATTTAAAATCTCACCGTAGTCGATTCAAGATTTTTGATGCATCTTACCTATTTAAAATACAAACCAATGTTTCCTGTTTGACAGTAGAGTCACTACTTATCTTAACAATGTTACTTTGCACGTTTTTGACCGAAGTTCTAGTGGGCTGTAAGTGAAAAGTGGAACTAAGGTACTGTTTCTAAGATAACGGCAGCTTTTCATTAATTGGGTAATCTATGAGTTGAGAAAATGTACGGATTGAACATAAACCTCACGATTTTTCCTTCACCTTAGTCAACCATGAACCTATAAAGTTTTGCATACTGGTTTTTTTATTCCATAGTGAGCAGTTGATGACAGTAGTAGATAAGTTTTACAAGGTTTATTAGATGAGATTTCGTTACTGATGACCCATCAAGCTCCCTAGCTCAATCCGCATAAAGACATGGATCCAAACCATCAGGTAGTGCATTAAGAAAGATATTCAAAATATCGTACACAATTCGCCGACTTCCTGGTTACTGGGATGAGCCGTGTTCAAGTAGGCATGTACTTGACAGATGGAAATGAAATAATCCTACGTTAATTTAACAACTGTGCGTCGGGTTCGCCTCCTAGTGCCCGGGTTGGCGACTAGAACCGTCAAAAGGAATGATAGCTGAAAGGATTCTGTTCCCTGCGTTTAACTGAGTTGCTCATGAATTAACTGCACTGACTCAGGCAGGACAGTGATGACATCAAAGAGGCTGATTAATGAATATTCCTTTAGTGTCGTTTGTAATTAGAAATTATGTCAGCAGGATGTGACTACCTCCATGTTACATGTCACTTGATTCGCGAACTAACTGTAATCGCTCCATTAGTCTGCCTGACAATTGTGCAGTTCCTTTTTCTTATCAACACAGTTAGGTACAACTTTCACATATCAACCACTGATATGCTGTTATTGGTACCGTTATTGCTGAAGGTGATGATGATGGCAGTGGTCGACAATGCAGTTTATATGACGCTATTATCATCATGATCATCATATGCAGCAATACTTCAGTGGTTCACACTGATGCTTAACTGTCACACAGACACGAAGAAAAAAGCAAACCCTGTATAAGAAGATAAAAGAAAAAGAAGGCGAGGGAAATGGGACTTAACTACTGAAAAATTGCTACGTCTATATCCAAACATACAACATCAAGGCGTCTACACCTTACAAACAAACAACCAAGCTGGCAGAGGTGTGATGTCAGTTTGGTCGGTGTGATGTCCCAGGAATTCCAATGAACCAACTCCAAAGGGACACTTGTCGCTGTTGATTTTAATATCGTATTGCGCGAAACGGTCAAAAACATCGTCGTTGTAGACTTACGCGATAGGCAATCCACGTAATACTTCGTCCATGATTCGCTGAAATGTTTGAACCGCATTATGGAGCTCAAATGGCATTCTTGTGGACTCAAAAAGTCTCAAAGGTGTTGTTATAGCTGTTTTTGGAATGACCTCTTCCGCGACCGTGATGTGATAATAGGCGCGTACTAGATGAGATTTAAAGAAGGTAGTAGCGCCAACAGATCAAGTTAAACGAGCCAGAATAGTGGTTAATAAACTGTTATATGAGATTGGCCATTAGTAGAGGAGGCTCACCTTTCATTTCTAAATGTGTACAATTTCCGTGTGACACAGCCTCCGATTTCTTGCTCCTTGACTTGGGACCAAAACGTGTTCGACCAGAATACTAGCCTAAAAGAGACCCAATTGCGAAAAATCTGGACTTCGGCTGGATTCGGATCAGTGACAGAAATAACATGTCCAAACGCGGCAAACGCTCTACCAGCCGAATATTAACGTTCATTTGTTTAGCCAGTTCTTATCTTGTTAACTGTCTGCACGCAAGGATTGGTTGTCAAGTTTGTTACTAGTCGACTTGAGGAACTTTCGTAAATACGGCTCTTATTAATGCTTCAAAATACAGAAGGAACGATTAGGATCACCGGTTTTTATTAAATGTTTAGCAAGTAAACAGTTAGGTTCACGTCGGCATTCTTGTGGTCTACTTTTCGATTTTGTTATAGACATAATCAATCACTTTGAAACATTTTCACTGCTTCCTGATCCGAAGTCATCTTATTACCATCAACATAACCGTCGTCTTGGTTACAGGCAAACTCGTATACAATGAGACATGCACCGTTTGAGCTTTGACAGTTTTATGGAACTATTCGATGGAGGCCGAGTTGACAGTTCCAGACATAATTTTGCAGCATTTTCTGCTTTATTCAACTCGGTCCTCGTTCTTTCGGACTTAGTTTGCATTAACTATTCGACTTTGAATAGCAACGTGTGTGCACTTCGGTGCTCAGGGCCTTATCATATTTGGTTATGAAGCCAAATAGAACTACCAGGATGAGATTTTGTCGTGTTTTTGTAAAAAAGAAAATCTTCTTTGGTCAGCAATGTTTTGGAGTTATGGATTTTACAAATGCCCTAGAAAAATATGTGAACCAAGAAGCTTCACTACTGAATAAGTGCACGAACTCTTCAAGTGCAAAACTGCTTTAGCTAAGTATATAACCTTACTATTAGTTCGCCAGCGATAATTTTGATTAAGGCTATGTAATGGTTATCACGTTCATGATCCTCCCCTTTAGGTCGACATTGTAGAACAAGCTTCGTCTTCACCTGGACTCATATGGTACAAGTAGTCTGGTCCTTGATGTTAGAAGTTGAAGTTTTGCCACCAGTCCTGTAAAACTTCGGAATAGCCTTATCTGTTAGAATCTAACATGAAAGAACCTGGTTATTTAATGTTGGTTTGAGGTTGAACACCATAACATGTTATAACCATTGCTTCAGTCCTAGAAGACTGCAACTAATCCCAACTTGTAATTTGAGGCCAACAATGCCCATTCCCTCTATCGAGACGTGTACGCGTTACACATCAATTGTAGTTCACTTTGCCGAACTACTGAGGGAGTGGTTTATAAGCACATAATTCAGTCAGGTCAACTGATTTGTTTTATGCCTGGCCACTTATCTGAGTTCTGTTTTTGAGATTCCTTTGTCTAAGTAATTCCTTTTGTTAATTTGAAAATTTCCAAATTAAAACTGGCGAAATGTTTTTCACAGAAATTGTTTACACCAAATAAACATGTACTTTTTGTCTTTTTCGTTCAAGTTTCAGCCAGGTGGTGCAATTCGAATATACAATTTTCATACGCATCACATTTTTGAAGAACTGGGTCGCTTTCTACTGTTTATCAACAACGGTCTAAACTTTTTGGTCTACATGACTGGCCGTCAATTTCGAAAAGGGTTTCGTTTACTGATATATCGCATCAAAGCCAGTTTGTGCAGTTGGTCACATGAACATCGAAATCAATGGCATAGACACCCACCGAATCGACAAAGAAATACAATTCTTTTGATGAGTAACCGAAATGGAGGTCAAACTTGCAAACTCAGATTCACTCCCAATCTACGAGACCGTTGCAAACCAGTGAGGTACACAGATTCTGAAGCCTTAATACACGGTCTACCCAAACCGGCCCAAATTAATAAGCCGTTTTGTCGATTAGATTTAACCTGAAATACACGTTGGACAGCAAACAGTAATTCCATTCATGTGAAAACAGTAGAAATATGTTGTTTCAGTTCGTCTCCTGCTTCTGAAGTTCACGGTCGGTACTATCATCTGTGAACATGTTCAGTACTTTGAGCAATAATTCCATTATTTGTTTCATTTTATTTGTCCCAAAAATAATTAAAAGATTATTGCTGTTGGCCTGTTTTCATCATCAATTCATTTGGACTTACTCCTTTAGTAGACTGATTTTGTTCAAACATTGTTTTCAGTCAGTTCTCGAACGATGAGTGCGCCACAGATAGACCACGATTCACTTTAGATGTACACAAGAGTAGTTGCCACCCTCATTCTTTGTTAGTAGAACCATCAAATTCAGTGTCATCTCCGAGCAAGTGTGGAAAACGTCAAGATCATCATGTAAGATGTGTGCTTCATCATTAAGTAGTTCAATCATTTCAGTTGCGAGCGAAAGAAAGCACAAACGAATGATCGCGTGAGTGCCAACGGACAAACTTTTAGAGTGATTAACCATCGTTCAGTTCAAGAAACGAATAAGTCACATGACTGAGTAATCATAACAGATAGCAAAGGATGCAAAGCGCGACAGAAGAAAGGATAAAACATGTAGCAACTTGCAGTCACAGATTCATGCATTCATTAATTGAACAGCCTTTTGGAAGCAAACTATACAATCATTCAATATAGATTGGTCCTTCGGCGGAGGACGGAACGTGTAGGATAGTAACAGCAGTTAAAGACAAAGAAATAAGATAAAGAGCAACACTCGATTGGTGTAATGTACAACTAAGATACCAATTGGTTCACTATCACCTGTTTCTAAACACACAGTGAAGATATTTTACAGTTTATTTCAAGTGCTTAGGTAAAGGTTGAGACTTGTTTGTTTATCGTCTGACAGACACTGCGAAATGTTTTACTTGGATCCCTTGACGATCTAATTCCTTTGAATGCCTTAAAAGTATACTACTCACTGTACCCCTTTTCGTATCCAGAAGCCATTTGAGGAGACATTCCAAGATTCGAGTATGGAGTGCCCTCATTGTGCGACCAACGTACTGTAAACTTTAGATAGATATGAGTTTTTGATTGAAATCTATCTGCCCCACAACTATTATACATGTTTAGGTTTCTAGCAAAATATTTACTGCTCAATAATGAGTACCAACAGATTAATAATTTAGGTAGCTATCCCTAGTTGATTAAACCAAAGCGTATGAAATACACCATGCCATTTATTCCGATTACCTAGAAGATTCGAAATTAGGTTGAAGCAAACTGTATGCAACAAATATACTCGTTTGCAACCGGATAATACAATTATTCTTGAGCCAGATTAACCATATCTCACTATTAACTGGACAGTATTGGTCTATTTATAGGGCATAAATGTTATCACCTGTGGCTTTTTATCAGCTCCAATTTGGAAGGCGCATCAGCATGTAGAGGCACTACTGATGATCGGGAACGTATGGATGGAGAGTATCGAAAAAAAGAAAAAGTAAATTATTGGAATAAACTAGAAATCTAGTCGTTCAACATAACTGTTTACAGATCGCTCTGAAAATTCGAAGATTCATCTTGTACAGGTTTGACATAACTTCCTGCAAGGTGGCAAGAATTTGTGTAAAGAAACCGCACAGATACATTACAGAAGAAATATTAAATCGTTCTGTTTCACGTTAACAGCTGTGGAGTCAATACCGCGAAAGCATAAGAACTATTCAGCTCGACGTTAATTTCTACAGGTTAGCCAATGACCAACTGAAAACTCCCACAGTGTGTTTTAGCTGATCATCAGTTTGCTTTTGAAAGACAACAAACGTTATTTGAAGCCACAAGAAATTTATTAAATAACTGACAACGGAATTGTGTGGACGTTATTGACAACCAGTCAATCCACGTCTACTAAGGGTCATTCTGCCATTGATGCTTCAGGGGAGAACAAAAACGTAGTCGAATTCATATCGTTTACAAACAAACTAGTGTGCTTTGTTATTCCGGCTAAAGAACTCACTGTAAACCCAGCCACTTCTGATCAGCGAATGAGAAGTACTACTCTAAAATTTGTTCAACAAAAACATGTGAAGTATACGACGTCGTTTTTCGGATGATCCTTGTTTCTGAGCAAACGTTTCGCGTCAGCAGTGATCTAGCGGTCAGACAACTTTAGTTCTTGCCAAAATCAATTAAGGAATGGCACAAATCACTCGACATAATTTTGTAACCAGTTTATCTGTAGAAAAACAACAGCTTTTGGGATGTGCTAACATCTAATTCATCGGAATTTCTTATAGATGGGATTGTTTATGAGAAGGGACCAACATTTTTCACTCTGTTTGCAATAGGTACGTGCATTTCCTGGTTTTTCTGGAGGTATTTTGTGCCACGAAGTTGTCTACCTAAGTGAGACTGGGGAATAAGTAGTTTTAAAGTACACGACTTGCAAAGTAATGTGTGCTTTTTAAATTCACGCGAGACATTAGTATTTCTACAAGCGGAAAAACTGCCCGTCACATCACTTGTGTACTCAACTTGCCATTACTGATTACCTGTGTTCCGTTCGGTTAGCTCCGCCAAGAAGACAGTGTTATATGAGCTTCAGGACAGTAAAAGATTGTATCATTTTCGAATGTACAGAATATAAAAACAGTAATCCCCTATTGGATAACATACTAAACTTCAAATCCGTTTTTACTCTAATTCATCTTCAATGTTATGCGTAGATTAGATCATCTGCTGATGAATAACCTCCGGTACAGCATGACCAGGAACTTATACTTAATTCAAATTTCCAACCATTGGATTACTCAGAACACAAGGTTTTTCGATCAGTTATGTGTTTCTCGACGTCCGCTAATCAATCAAGACTCATGCTCATTTACCTGTCTTTGTGAAGGTTTGACGCACCAAAATATATCAGACCCAGCGAAGGATGCAACAAACTAGCCCAGCCACAGTTTTCGTTGCTACAAGTGCACTACTTGCTGTGTACGCCTGTGAAGTGGCAAGGTACCGATGCGCATGAAGTGAGCTAATGACAGCGTCGACTTTGTGGCACTTTTGCAAGCCTCGGCACAACGATAAGTGTCACAGTAGGTTTATGCAAAGTATATGAGCAGTGACAAAAAATCCAGTGGTATATACTCCTTCATAAAAGAAAACCAAAGTGTATAAAAGTTAGTTCGAATAAAGTCTCTCATGCAAGCTGTTGTTCCGTGTATACTAGCCTTCTTCGAGAATAGATTTAGTGAACTATAAACTGCCTTTGTAATACCGAGTTGCCTATCAGCTCGACATATACTGCCTCAAGTTTGAAGACTTTGTGCAAGCGACAACGATTCTTTTGTGTTTTGCTATACTACACTTCCTCTATCTGAGACCAGACAAGAGTACATACTGTTGTATACTATCAGATAAAAAGAATGGACAGAGTAGGTTCTATCAATTAGTCCACATTGGTCAGACGTGAACATTATGCCCTAGTGGGCTATCCAGTCTAGAAGAGTTAGTCATCATCAGATGACCATGTCAAACCTGAAACAACAACATCAAGGCTACCACTTTTGGTTAACTGCGCTGTAGCGTACGTATATGAGCTTCCCGGTATCGATTATTCAAAAGGTCTCTGCTGAATTGATCTTCTCGCAAGCTTATTACGTCTGTTGCCACAATGTCTGACGGAATACCGTATCTCTGTAGTGTACACTTCTAGACGAACGGAACGGTGAATCCAGTTGGAATTGACCCAGAATCTCTCTGTGTTTCTTTTTAAGACGAATTAAACTTCCGCCTGAGCATGTTTTGATCTATCTGGTGTTTATCGCCTTTAAATTCTCAATTAGTCTGGAACAACGGTGGTAAAGTAAATGTTCAAACATGAAGTTCCTGTAGATCAGACAATTGATTCTGTGATCCTCAAAAACCAGCTCAGTTCTCCTAGTTGACCAAAGAGTGGCTCATGCACGAACTTACTATCATCCTCTATTTACTGGTCATTCATGCCATTGTTCCGTTGTTCACCCTAACAATCTTACAAGCCTATTCACTGGTCCATCTTCCGTATCTTAAACGATCACTAATGTTTCTTCTTTAGCGGCCAGCCTAGCTAGCTTAAGAGGATTTTGCAGAGTAATTAAGTTGTATCGGGTTGAATATGTAACCTCCCGTAAGCATCAAGTACCTTACCGGTGCCATAAACTAAGTAATGACGACGACAACAAATTACCTAACTCCCTCTCGATTCGAGAATATTTAACCAGTGTAAAGTAGTTGCGAGTGAAAGTTATGCTTTATCCCTATCAGGTCCGAATTAGCCGGTTGATATTCATTGCTCCTACCTATTTATCTACACCGCAGTTGGTATATTTGTGCATGTTCACATATATGCATAAACAGATTAGACAAATTATGCGCGTGTTTCGGATGCTTTTTCTAGTTGAAATACTTAATCTGCTTAGATACGTTCGCTAACCCTTCCCGAACATTTCTATTAAGTTTTACAGTTCAAAACAATTACCTGGACTGATATACGTTGCGGCCCCAATTTGATTGCTCAGCGTGTATTGTTTATAAATAAAATACTGGTGTTCCAGTTAGAGTTATTCATGTTGTTTTCAAAATCGACGTGGAGTGCCACTGATGTTATGGAAAGAACAGTACGTTTCCAGATCTAAAATTTCCAAATTTACTAAAGTGACAAGCATTTCCTCAGCCGAGTGACTCTTTCACATTTCTGTTGCTAACCATGAAGTATCCGTTTTTCATTACCCAAAGCACGAAAATACTTTTGTTCCATATGAGTTTGGCTGTTAAGAATACAAGGTGGTGTAGTGATGAAACACGATTATTCTGATTACAAAGTTATAATGAAGTCATCACGTGGTGTACCGTGCATTTTATACAAATGCAATTAACCGCAGTAACCGTACACCTACATGGTAACGCTCATGCTCAGCAGTTAAACATATCAAACATATTAAACATATTAAATTTACCACCGGAGAGATACACAACAAACTAGATACAGTTTGTAAGACGGCATCAGTGAAACAGGCGAAGTCCCAAAGTTTCTCATTCTCTAAGTAACTTTATGAACCACTAAGTCAAATGACAGATAATGAAACAGTGGCCTCAGCATTAGTTTTTATGCTCAAGTTTCAGCCACCCATCCGAATAGAAACACAAGACAGGAGTTTCCTTCGTCTTAGAGCTTGTGGGTAGTGAATTTCATAGTCATGGTTACGGTGAGTAGTATTCAGTCCAAGTCAACCAAAATCCAGTTATGTTTATTACTTTTCAAAATACCATACATCACCTTTACTGATTACTTTCTCAGTCGTGAAGTTTTTTCTCGTGTTAAACACAATAGTTATGGGGTCTCTGATTGAGGCCATCAGGAAAATTGGGCATCACCTGAAAGTAATTTTTGTTGAAATTTTAGACATAGTAACTCAGTCTTACCAAATTTTCGAATGGAGAAGTGATTAGCACAATTACTTCATTAAAGCATGACCAGAGTTCGAATCCCGTTAACAAGAGAGAAACACGAATACTGTTTTTCAAAACGAAGTGGTTGAATTATTTATTGGAATTGCGGGCGACGTTCAGTTTATATCAGTCAAAGCTCCCTACTGCTTACTGTAAATAACACAAAGTTATTGAGCGTCAACCATCCCGGCAAACTTGAAAGTCATGATGACCAAATAGCCAGTTCCAAATGGAATATGTGCGCAAACCATTCGCGAACCCGCTGGAGCTGTTGTTTCAGTAGGTCTGTGTCCATTCACTTCCAATTTCGTCACATTATTTGACCAAAAATCCATTAATATGACATCGGTATAGTTTGTGCAGCTGCTACAGAGTAATCCTTTTAGTACACTCTTGTAGATATTTACATTTTATCCGCCATTATTCGGGATATTGCTCAAACATTCAAAGTTTGTTCACATCTCATCACAAATAGTGTCCCATCTACATTTAGCGTCCTGCTTTGATGCCATGTTTGTCGCACGGATGACTCTCGCACATTCTCTTCTTCAGTGTATGGCGAACCAACAGCTGAATGTAGGAAAAGTAGCCGACCAGCTGCAAGGAGCACAACCAAATTTTATTCGGCTACCAATGTGATTTCACAAAATTTCGAACAAAAATTGAGACAGACGATGTTGTTAAGAATAAATCAATAGGCGGAAGTAATTAGTCACTCAGGTATCAATAAGCGATATAACTCTAATTATACACTTGAATAGCAGTTCGTAACGTTAGTCAACTTTTGCATACTTATGATTACACCCTTTCTCAATGATCAGGAGCATGCAGTTCTAAATCTACTTTCGAGGAACAAATGAATAAGTAATACGTACCATAACCATTGAGTTAGTTAATATCAAGAAACCCTGGGATTATAGTTTGTCCGAGTTTAGCTTTTCGGAATCCGTGTAGTACTCTGGGATGCGTAAGTAACACAGGCCAAGTGTGAGCATTTTTATCTGCAGAAGTGGCTTCGTAAGTCATGTGGTGAAACACATACGAAGTAAGTCCATACGATCAGTGGTTCATATCTAACTGAGACAAACATTGTTTTTGAGTCCCTTCTAAACCAGCAATTCTACTGTAATACTGTTCGAAAATATCAGCAAAATACATAAGTACATATACATCAGTAAAACCTACATTAGTTACCTCATTTTAATAAAGCGCTGCTCAAACGTCTAAAGACTACCAATCAGTGTTTTTCTTACAAGATGCTTTTCTCACCAATGTGCGACTCGCCCCTTTGGTTTATCGCTTTTGTATAATTTTCGGATAGTTGCATCGTGTTTATTAATGAAAATTTTAATTCTTATTGCTATTCACCGGAAGTGAAATTTTTGATACGCCCCTTATTCGGTTGATTGTTTCTCACATTATAAAACCTGTAAACAATTTGTATTTCAATTTTTTCTGATCCTTTTAATCCCATCCCTACGCACATTTCCAAATCCACACCTCTTTCCCCAGCTCCGTCCAAATGCATTTCCATCTGTGCTAATGACTTTTCTTTAGTTTTTTACTTATCTAGATTTTCAGTTATCGTCGTTTGTAGGATTCGTGCGCATAATTGATTCACTCAAGAAATTAATGTTGCTGGTAATGCGAAAAACTGAAAACAAAAGAAGCTTAGCTGGCCATAAAATGATGAGTTAAACGTATCTCGATTGAATAAGTTGAAACAATCAAGCATTTCGCAGACAGGTCTGTTACAATTCTTCATAAAATAATCATTTTCAAGATCTAATTATATGTCACATTAACAGAAAGTTAGTAGACTTACATCTGCCTTTAGGGAATTAGTCGATGACGGAATAAAAGATGCTCGTAACAAAAAGATTGATTTAGTTTCTCACGGAGTCTGCCAAAAAAGCAAGTAGGATAAATCTCTTTTGTTCACTCTTGGCGTTTTCCCCGTCGTCTCAGAAGTTTCATAACAAATGAATGAAAGTAGGCCGGAATAAAACTAACCTGCTTCTCGCCTTCTCTGTGAGTACTACTGATTCTGGCGTCATTGTTGTGTATCCAGCTAATGTGATCCAGTGAGTTTCAATCGGATTCAGATAAGGACTGCCGGATATTCAGTCTGGAAAACGCATCTTGTAAGCAAAAGGTTATATTCTTGTTACATAGGAAACTCACGCGCCAAAGAATTGTTTTGCTTTCCTTATGAATGGGGAGTGATGAGCAGAAACGAAAACCTGCATGACCTGTTACTATGAGAATTAGCTTTTCTTCCCCTAACTGTTATGTCCACTTTACTCGTTTGTCGTTCTAAACAGGCCATACACTGTTTGACACTAGTTTTCTTGCTAAAACACACAACAAAGCTTCGAATACCATGTCAGTTACTTTTTTATCCTGGCTACTCAGATTGAATTTCTTCATATGAAAGTTCATATAGTTTAACTTATATGTCTGTGAGATGTTCGTTTTTACCTGCTTTATACGGTGTTGGGTGTATTCACAATTGATGAAGGTGGGCCATTTCGTAATAGCTTTGTGGCATTATTCACCGAATAGCAGTTAGTTACATCAAACTCCAGTCGAACGAGTCTGCGTTGGTTTCGTACAAACGGGAGTGTCATTTTTCTTCACTATATACTTTTGAGGTTAATTTATGGGGAAACAACTGACATTGTACGTTAACACGTGATGTCACTTGACGATACGGTCATGCGGTCAATTGCTTTTGTTAATTACAGTACGCTACCATTCGGTACTATCTAAACGTTTCATTCCGCCGACACTTCGGCTTGAGACAACTTTGATCACGCAGGTACCCCTAACTTATCTACTTATCTGGGAAACCCCTACAACTCGACGTGTTATGCAACCTAATAACTTTCTGATAAATGCTGGTTTCACAGACAGGAAGTTAAGCACTTGAATACTGAAAGAAATGCACCCGGGAACTAGACGGCTGATTTCGGCACACTCCGTATTACGACTTCCCATAATGAACGGTTACAAATAAACTGGTGTCAAATTATCCCTCACGATTACATAGATTAGTAACCTTACTCATCTGTGTGCAAAAATGGAACCTCTGGGATATGCGTTACTAAACATTATATGTAACATGCTTGATGGTCTTCAGAAATTTGTCGCGATGTGCGCATACGTAAATCAAGTGGTAACAAGCTCATGTGTATCGGTTTATTGAACCGTTCAGGTCTATTTTCCAACACATACTCCAGAAATGGAATTATTTACAATTAATTATGCTGAGCTCGGCTCTCGTGTTCTGTAGTAATATACTCGAGCTTACCTCTCGGACACCGTGAGCAGTACTAATAAAAGAACCTGACCGGGTGTTTGCACAAGATAATTTAGTCGTGCCCAATGTAAAGCCAGTGTTTGTATGATAAGAGCTTGACTTTGACTCAACTCCCGATGATTGCAAAAGGGTGTAACACTAACAAGCTCCAAGAGAAACGAAACTACAGTTCACTGCTTCTTTCAAATGCGAATACTGCAACCGCAAACCCTCGTGACTGCCATTCATTTCATACTAGCCAAACGGTCCCACTTTTTCCAATAATTGTCCAACTGTCTACTGAAACAACCATTCTGATCCAAAACCCCCTCACTGTTGCCAAACCGAATGTGTAGAGATAATCCTGTGTACCAGACCACAAAGTGTACATAGTTTTTGTCTACGTCTGACTCTATGTTGAACAATAGTGAAAGAGCATAGAGTGAAAGAAGTGAAAAGGAGAACAAATAGAAAAACCAAACAGCTTCGTTTTGAAGACGACAAGAAGCGTTGAGACATTAATCAACGTGGGGCTAGGTTAATTAGAATATACAGTATAAAACAATTTTAATTCAACAGATAGCTACTTACTCACGTCGGTATCAAAGGGTCATGCTATTTCAGAGTTGTCCCGCTGATCAGGCTGATTGGAGATTCAAACTAGTCTCACTAATTTATGCATCAAATGTTCACTTGATGTCATCCACTGATGGTACTGTCATCAACGACCGAGACGGGGTGTTCTAGAGTGGACACACCCTAACATTGTATTTCTAGTGAAATTTGGTGTTACAACTCCGGCTATTAACCTCTCATACGGCCATTTGTATGAAGCTTGGAAATATGTCACAGAGAATGCGATGGGTGACGTGATATCCTAGAACTGACAAACCGAGCTTTCTAATTGCACTATGATAACCGGATATACGTCTTTTACAAGAATTGGTTGGCAGGCTTCACCATGTAGCTCAAGTTGGTGACATGCCAATAGGTTGAACATCGATAGAAAAAGCGGTGCTAGTGAAAGACAGACCGAACTCTAAAATGATTAGTCTCAGTTTCCGCTAGCGGACGGTGGTAGCTGGATATGCACCTCCTAAAAGTAGACAGCATACGCCCAGTGACCAGTGTGCATCACTTCACATTTAGGGGAGTCAAGCAGAAGCTGGTGTGTTGTGTCTCGACGATGCAGACCATCAAGATCGTTTTGAAGCTTTCCGCTCCCAGTACGGCGGCCCTTCACTCGACAGGTCTTTGTGTCACACCGGATACACGCCAAATGTAGTCGTTTTAAGACAAACATTAAGAACAACAGTTGTCCTAGAATGGGAACCCTAAGTACGTCGCTAATTGCCGAGTACTGGTCACAGAATGTGATATAACGTCTATTTTAGGGCAACTGTCTTTCGGGTACTCTGTAACCTACACATGTAAGTGGGAGTCGAATTTCCATTAATGATCATCAAAAACACAGTGTAGTTAACAATTTAAAGCAGAGTCAGGTAACATTTATGACGCCGTTGGGACCGTGGACGCTTGATCGGTGGTGCACCAGTGGTCGTAATCGTAAGGTCCAAACAAAGCATTTTGGACAGCACATCATGAAACCAAACTGTGATCCTTACGGCCGTCGTCTGTTTTCGTCGCTCCCAAGCTTTGTTCATCTGCCGCAGCACGATAAATCGCACGAAAGAGAGTGGTCGAAAATGTACATCAGCAATGCATATAACGACTACACTAGTGATTACGTTGTTAGCCCCACTGTTAATCACAGGCACGTGGTGCCCAGGTGACCACGTGACCCACGCGAATGATTCCGCAAGGAAAGTAAGGGAGTACACACAGAATGAAACTGAGGAAACAAATATCCCATCCGCTGATTGTGAAAGCTACGCTGAAATACAGTCATAAAGATACAAACAGTTTGGCAACCCTACTATTTCGTTCCTCGCGAGTTACTTAGTTGAAGGCAGTCGATCGAGAGCAGTAAGATGAGTAATTCTGGTAATTTATAGGGAGATCAGAATTCGACTGCGTTGAGGACCACTGTTTTTAAGTCCAGTTTTATTATGATTTATCACCCAAGCTAAGATCGATAAAACATTCACAGTCCCAGTGAAATCGCTCTGTTGTGTGGGCACGTAATATCTTTGACTTATTACGTATCCCATTTTGCAGTAAACTCCATAACTTTGTCAGAAATTTTCTACTTAGATGGTATGTATTCCGGTTGCCATCTTAACCAATAAAAATATGCTCAGCAAACGTGAGCATGTATTTCCTGTCTGACTAATCACTCTAATTGGGAAAAATTCTACTATGCCATTTTGATTTGGAGGTAAGTATCTAGAAACCGTAAGAGAATTTGGAGACACGTTAATGCTTCTTAAAGTTTATACACATTTCTTATAGCGTCCAACTGAATAGGAGTTTATGTAAACAAATCTGTTATTTGGAATACCATGTAAGAACTAATGCTTTAGTAATGATAGAATACCTTCAGCCATAAACTGATGACATCCATGATTGGGTGTAGGCGTTAGCAGTTTTACTAATCCACAATAGTCTTTAAAAAACAAGCCCGATTTTTCCAAATCACCTTTTGCTAACAATGGTGCACTTATTTAATTTGTTTTCAACTCATACTGACCCTTCAAAAATAGCTTTTTCATGAAAATTTAAGCACTTTTTAGTGCCTATCTTAGGCTGCCCTTTATCTCACTTTTTTCCTGTCCGACTCTTTATTTAGCGGTAGAAGCAGATAAAAGCCCCTGGGAAATAAGTTTGGGAAATATAATCAACTGTTTAGTTACTGAGGGGTAAGGTTCCGGATGGTGGATTATGTAACGTCAGAAGTATCAGCCTTTGCTGCCATACAAATTGACGTTACGTGGTGATCCGCCTCGACTAATTTACGTTGTTCACTTTTGATTTATCATACCATTAGATCGGTACTCATGGCTATACGCGACATATACGTAGCAGCAAAATATCGGAAAATTGTCGACATGTTCTCCTCCTTTTTCGTTGAATAAAATTTGCTGCATCTCTATTACAAACGCTTTCAGTTGGTTTCCGATTGTCAACCATGAATTCTTGTTTCATTTTCCGTTACAGTCCACCAGCGAAACTCGGCTGGATCCTTGCCCTAGATATATTTAAACCCTCAAATGCAGTTTTCTCGATCTACCTTCTGCATCCATGAGAGTACCTGGAGTAGTCATCGGATGTTTAATTTTGATTTTCCCAGCTTTTATGTAACATCACTACCAAGCTAGAATCTTCAGCCATCCTTCACAGCAGTGCCACTTACGATGGTTGTTGTCATCATCGGCAGATTGTCTAGTCAACTAACACATTAAAGTTAACTTTAGTAGCCTGTGTTTTCATTCATTTTAATGGACTCGCTACGTATAAAGTTTCGCAAACCATTCTTTTATATTTTTGACATAATGTATACCCTGAGCACATATTTACTGACCATGAAAATTAAGGCGCGCCAACTTCATAGTTAGCCTCATCCTGACACAATCAATTCAGACTAGTTCAACAATTAAAAAAGATAGCCAACCTATCTTTCAGCCGATGCTACACGAGATCTCACCAATTTGCAAAAGTCCCAGTGGCTCTTACAAGATAAGAGGACCAACATGTTTCTGTTTAGCACCTGTAAAAATACTGATATTTTGGCAGATTATCTGATAAATATTAAGTACTGTTTCTTTACTCGGCCATTTATTATACGCGTTTTAGTCTTTCTCATGTGATGACTTATCTGATCAACTTCAACTGCGCAGTATTGACTACAACTACTACTACTCTCAAGCAGATCCGTTGAATACTTACTATATTTAAAGCTCACAGGATCACTTTGCATGGCAAGCATTGCAACAACTATGCTTGGCAGATTAGCACCGGGCTGTGTGGCAAGCTTCCAGGGTGTCTAACACTTCCCTTTGAGTACGCTGTGTTTCTGGTAGGTCACACTTTCTCCTAGTCACACTCAAAAATGTCCAGTATAACCGGGTTTTGACACACCTAACAAACCCTGATAAGAGTGATGTCCCACGACCATGCACAAATTTTTCTACCAAGCACTGGGTGTGAACCAAACATTTCAACTTCTGATGTATCCAAACTCTTATATTAGATACTACAGTCTGAATATGACACTCTGTCATCCTCAAAGATTTCTGTCCAGTAGGTGTGAAGTTGGGTAACTATGCTAATATCTTTCAATTAAACAAATAAGCCATGTGCGAATGTTACATAGTATAATATGTTCTTTTTAATGATATAACATGATAGGAATCTCAGCAGGCATAAGAATTACACCAGTTGCTCGCAGTCTTAACGGTTAACAACACATTTGAACCAACTCATTTTAACACAGGTTTATAGTGGTCAAATTGTTACTTTTGTTCTGGTATGTTTGGCATAACATACAATTAAACACTAAGTCTTGTTATCGCCGATAAATTTGTTGTTTATGTGTGAGTACGTATAGCCGGCAGACAACGATCTCATATTGCAGCTTTCACAATCTTCAACCACGATAAAGAAAACCTTGGTCCAAATTACACATCTATCACTTTATCTTTTATCACTAAAATTGTTTTCTCCTTTAATTGACATTTCGAACAGTTGAGAATTATCAGTTAAACTTCAAATGTTTATTGAACGCAAGGTAACAACTCAGAGAATGATCAACTATTTGTGTTTATGAACTTATAAGTTTTGCATAGCCATGCACAAAAATGTGTTCATTTATAAGGGTATATGTAATACTCGGAATTAGGGACTTCGAATAGCCCTAGAAATCGTACTCGAATTAAAACCTTCCACGCAAGTAATAAGCAGAGGACCTGGTACTGGTTGCAGTAAGCAGTTCATATTCGTGAGAAGAGAAGCCGAATTTATGGATGTACAACAGTATTAAAGAAATCATAGTCACTCGTTGGCTGGTCATACTGACACATACAAAGTCACAAACTGAACGTTAATTGGTGCAGTACGAAACAAAGAAATAAGCGAATAACAGAAGGCATAACATTGAGACTGTTCGTCTAATCCTGATGTAGTATCATCAACGCGACCTTTGGATTGGTTTCTTGTTAGAACTCCTATTGTGTCGGGGTTTGGATAAGCGGTTAATCGAGTAGATTTTCATCACAGTATATCTAAATGCTTGCACTAAAGCACGCAGGTAGTGATCAGTGGCTATAAGCGGAACAAAATTTAACATTTTGTTGAGCTAATTCTATGTACATCTATACTCATATAACGACAATAAAGCCATCCGTGTATGAATTCGTTTACAATCGGAGACGTATAGAATCACGTGTAACGGTGATCTACAAGTACGAGTTTTACGTCTCTTGAATTCCATCAATGTTGTAAGTCTACAACTCAACTAAGGTTTAAATTCTGACCCACATTCTTATGAGGTAACTATGCTTACCATGGCTATCTACGTTAATGAACTGACGCAGTGCATCTATGCACTTAGCCGCATTCACGTTTCCACAGAACGTAAGCTGTCTAAGAATCTCAGAAGCAAACAAAACAATTATCCTGGTAACTCCCAACAGTGTTAACCACGGTTGGTTGTAAACTCCCGACTACTTAAAATCAATCTCCGACAATGACTAGCTGGCTGATTCATTTATTAAAAACATCAGCTGACCAAAATGTATAGTGTGCGCAACTTTATGCAGTCATATGTTATGTAGATTAAACCCCTGCAGTGAATACATATGAATGATAGAACTACACTGAATCTACAGCATTTTTGATTGTCTTCCCAAAAAATGCGATTTCAATGCTTGTCATTAATTTATCACGCCTGTGTCAAACGCACTGTGGGTTTTGATGTAGTTCATTGCATTTTGTTTCGTCCGGTCCCAGTGTTGCAGCCAACGTTAAAGTACTCAGTAATTTTACCAGGAATGATTGGAATCTGAAAGAAGTGAACAGTCACGCGGGTTCACCAGAACTCTAAACTTATCTCCTGCACCTCAGAGTTTTATATAACTCTGAAAAGACACCAAAAGCATGAAAAAAACCGGTGAGGAATGTGTACGCTGTGTTGACTTAGATTTTTCGAAACTTTAAATTTGCCTTCACATGGTATGTTAAAGAACTTGCTAGAACGTCGGTTAAAAAACAACGCATACGTAATTTCATTCTTCAGCCTTGAACTCAGACAGCCAGAAATGAGTTTGGTGATCAGTTAGGATTGCAAATTGCAGGTTGTCCTATTGTTAGCACTAACACTCCTGTTCCGTAATTAATATCACTACCGAAATGACCTTTTCATTCAGTGAAAGCTTACTTTAAACATGCTTAAACGGCGTGCTAAATTTCTAAGACTTGTTTAATGCAACGTTCCTTGATACGGCTTGCTAGTTCTTTTGATTTTAGGACTTTTGTTCTTTTGGGTAATACTCGTGGTATATGTTACATCGATCGGTTGTGTTTTATCAACCGTCATATTGACAGTGACTCATCGCAGACGGTTAAATTGTTAAATCTTTCATCACTATTGAATGTGTTCAATATCTAAAGCTCTTGCGAACTGAAGCTATCTCTCATTGTTTGGCTAGCAGTTTAACGAGTATGTCTGTTCATTACAGGCAATCGTTTTTGATTCATATTGCTTCAGCATAGAGTGAAATACGAAACGTTTGACTTTCGTTGCCCACTAATGCGCCTCAGCCTGAATCGCGTGACTTTATGCTTCAATTGTCAAAGTGAATGTAAATCAGGCCAGCAAATCTGAATGTTAACAGTCCACTAATTTTCAGAAAAAAACTTATCGTTCCGTTTATTTGACGTAAACCGGTTGTTACAATTGTGCACGATGGCGTTCTTACATCACTCCAATCCGTCCTGAGGACGACACACATAATAACTTCAATGAAACGCAGTGACAAAACTCCCAGAACTTAACCTGATCGTAGCATTATTCTCAGTCGTGTTTTACAATATGCAAGTTTTATTGCTGTTAACTCTGGGGGAATTCTGTCTTAATTTTATGGTTTTAACTTGTTCTCTAACCTTACTCTTAAGGACGTATATTTACTGATTTCACGCGACAGTGTGACCAATGCATTTTTGGCACCCTGCTACTCTATGTGATTTACTCTGTTGTAAAATTTTATCTATCTGTTTATACGCATGTTCCCTAACTTTCAAGTTGGTGAGAAGTTTACCAATCTAGAAGTTGCTGTATATCAAAAAAATTGTATTGCGCAGAATTTCAATAAAACTATATATGTTCCCTACCTGAAGGATCTTTCAAACGAGGATCTATCAGAAACCTTTTAGGGCGTATGTTTGGAAATTTTAAATTCTCTTATCATAATGAATTAGTTGGAAAAAATGGTCCTATCTGGATCGGAAGTGATTCAGTCATTTGTAAAATGTCTTCTTCACAAATTTGATATTTTTTTAAAGAGTTGTTGCCAAATTTGTTTCAAGTTGCGTTAGCAACGCTAACCTCATTTTACACCATTAAAATATGTACTTTTTGTGCCTCATGGACTATGAACGATTACTTAAAACAACGAGATCAAAAGACCGGTTTTACAAGATGGGTGTGCCATTTTGTATGTTCTGGTTAGTTGCTACACGTAACAGTAGTGAAGGTCAAATGCAGTTGAACGAATTAAGCTCGTAAATCATGACACTCCATACACTAGTCTGTTATTGGTCAAAACCTAGACAGACGAACGTTCAACGTCAACAGCCTATGCACACCACAGAAGACTGTTTTGCTAAGCATGACAAGCAGCGACTCGAGTAACTCAAGGATGATGTGCGTGTGATGACGCAACAACACACGGGAAGCGTTCGTCGGGTCGACCACATGACCGGTCTCCAGCTGGTGTCCGACATTCCAAGAAGCCGGCTAGCGTTTTTTTTTGTGAAGTCGTGTCGGATCACGCCACACATTAAATCCACGATATAGTTGGGGACGTTTCATCCTAAAGCATAGTGATCGATCAGTTCTGCCGATGTAAACGTCGCCGCAGCTGCAGGTGATCTGGCAAATACAGTGTGAAGTGGATAGCTCTGGTATCCGCCTCTTAATGTGAGGAAGTGTGAGTGAATTGGTGCGACTGAGTAAACATAGTGTAGCTGCATCGCACGTCCGTTGGATGACCTATGTCAGTCCTCGCTTTAGAAGCGATATATAGTTATCTTCTTTGTTTGGTAAGTGCATATACACACGTCAATTTGAAACGGATTTTTCTTGTGGGCTTACGACCTTTGGCTTGTTATGGATATTCATTGAAGATGAAGGTATGACGAATAAAATTCAACTCTATATCTAGTGTATCACTCGCACATATAGTTCGCTTCCCGTGAAACAAACAACAAACTAGACAGCGTTTATGTTGGATGGGTGGTAAGTGGCTTAAGTTTGCATATTGTCCATCTCAGGTGGTCTAATAATGTACTGATCGACATACTGTACCATCCTTCCGTCGCTTAATGCTGATATCAAGAAAGGCGAGCGTTTCTTTTTTTTCAAACCCAGATGACAAAGTTGGGTTTGAGTGCGAAAAGTTCAATAAGTCCTATCGTGTTTCTTCCAACTCTTTATCTTGTGCGAATACTGTTGTCATCAACATATCGACGATAAACTGGGATGTCATGCACTGTATTTGCCAGACGGAGCTCAACCATAGGCATAAATAATTCAGCCCAAATTGATCCCTGAGGGCTACCCATCACGACTCCGTCTATTTTCTTTATGTCCTATGTTTTGAAAACAAAATTTAATATTTTCAATACACAATAATATCACAAGTTTCAGAATATTGTTTGGGACATGAAGCCGTATGTTAGGAGCCAGTGCAAAATCACTGGTAAACTCGACCTCCTCACTTAATGGCACATTTGTGATAAACGAACTTACCTCAGGTGAGCACATAACTATTCCTTTCAGGTCAGCGTTATCTAGCATGTTACACTTCTCAAATATGTCTTACAGACAAAAGTTTGAAACCAATGCTCGAACTGGTTTCAAAACATCCAGCTACCACCTGGACAGTTTTTAATAAGGTGAACCCAACATAGCAAGAACTGATCGCAGTGACTGTTCGCGGTTTGTGAAAACGATTTGGTAAAACGTATAAATGATTGGTCGTACTATCAGTAGACTTCATCTATTCGGACATTCTTTCGGGTACGTACCCGTATAAGGGCAAAATCTTCAACTCACGACAAATGTATTTCTCCATCAGCACTGTCCAGTATAAACAATGTGTTATCTGAAAGGATGATAATCATTTTCTCTACACCATTTTGCTTGTTTATCACAATAACTCTAGACTCCTTGTCAGGTTTTAAAGCGATTACATCCTTCTACTTTTTTTAGTTCCTTGGGGACTTAATAGTGCTCACTATGGAGTAAACATTTCTGTTAGATGGGAGCATTCAAAAAATGTTGTGATAAGTCCATTAACTGTGGGTATCCTTCGATATAGGAGCCAGCTCTTCCAGTTTGTCAGATAGGTTTCGAATTGTGCGAGGTGTTGCGAGGTGCCGATATCCCTATAGGGGCATTTGACTTGAAGTTCAGGGGAAAATACTCCCAACTGGGGATGAGAAAGAGATCTCGAAGAGAGATCACAACTAATGTTTGCGGACGGGTGAGAAATGTATCATTCGGTGTGACAGAGGGTAAAGATATTTGTAGATGTGCTATGCTGGAATCTCATGTACATTTGATAGTTTCATTACAGAAGTTTGAGAATTTAATACGCGGAGCAAACTATAGAGTGACCAACAGTGGGGTTTCTAATAATTTTGCCAGCTTTTCACCAGTGTACTTGATATGCGATTCATTTAGGCGTCTGAGATTAGGCGAGGTCACTTTGATGTTCCCTCTGCGAAGCGAAGACCAAAAGATCTTAAGATAAACACCAGATCAATCACGGCCTAAGGAAAATTCTATCCTGCACTTTCCAACGACAATCTTGCAACGAAATCTGATATGCTCTAGTAATGAGAGCAATGAGTCTTCGTTTCAAAAATACAAGACATTTTTCCCGGTTACGAATTTGAATAATGAAATCAAAAGACCGATTTTGCAGGATGATAATACCATTTTGCATGTTTTTATTACCTGCAACACTTAACAGTGATAAATTTCAAACATAGTTAAACGAAAAGCACTTTAACTTTTCTTCCTACAAAAATCATTTTGCGCTCATTTTCTGAAAAGTTCTGGAACAGAATAACCATCCTGTATTGAACCTGATTATGTCGGTGCATAAGTGTAGGCAATTGCGGCCTGTGTGTCATGAGAAGGCTACTGACATTTATGCATAGTATTTACCTCAGTATTGTCGCTGTTCATGGAACAATGGAATTTATCTGCAACTGACACTGTTATGTGTCTACACTATTTTCTGCAGTAGTTTTACGATTGTTTACTGTACTCAGAGAGTGCTTCTTTGAAGTTCAGTCTCGCCAACAAACAAAGCTGCTACGTATAAATTCATCAGATCCTATTACATCAAAAAGAGGTTTATGGATGAATAATCGAACTCCTATATTTTATCTGTGTAATTTGTCGTTTTTCATGTTCAGCAAAATTATCATGTCTACAATGACAAAATTAATTTTGTAGTTCGTTTGCCCGTACGGTAGCCAAAGTTTGACGACTGCTTGTTCTAAGTTGCTAAACGCGCTCACGAAATGCACTTGAGAATTTCCAAGTGAATTTCGTAGCCTCTGTCCAGTGAATTAAGATAACGTATGCAAAATGAGCAATACGGTATGTTTCTAAAAAAATTACTACGGTCTGATTATTATTTAACGTTTTCGCTTTGTCATGGGTTATATTTCACTGCCACAAGTACGGATTCCAATAGTCTTGAGTGTAAGCAACATCTGCAAGCTGTACTTATTGACAGTGGCAGACATCTAAACAGAGCGACGATAAGTTACCGGCTACTGTTTGCGAACTCCACCACGATATTTGCGATCCAAAAGAGCCAGCGAAAACTTAATTCACACTGTAAAATAGGCAATTGCATCAATCACACAACAGCGAAATTCTCAGCACATTAAAACTTGGTGAATTCCAGTAAGGAATTTCAAGAAACATGCGCTGGTAACAGGCGTATCTGAAGTAGATTGAACAGTGATCGGGTTTGATCACAGTAACGAACTTTGACCATCGATACTGTTTGTGCAGATCAGAATTCGTACCCCCGAACTTGGTGTCAAATAATTCAGTACATCACGCGTGTGCCGATTGGCTTGTGTACCACTCCCCAATATTCAATTGTTTCACGTGATTCTAATGTTTCTTTTTTGAATGCAGTCGGTTAAAAATCACAAAGAGGTAATAGACAAAAGGTCTGCAATCCCAATTATCATAATGGTCCATGCAAATGAGTCGCTTTGTGTCATGTGCTACACGAGTTTTATTTAAACTGCAAAGGGGTGCAATGATCGTAAATTAAAATTGAAATTGTGCTGCATATTTATCCGCTTCGTCTGTATCTATTTAATGCAAAATGGTGAAAATATGATTTCGCCACATGTCTGCTTCAGATTTTGTCTCGGTTTTTGAATATTTCTTCGCAAATAATAGCATTCAGTCCCAGTATAATGAAATAATCTAGGTGATGTATAATCAAGCCCGCTGCCTTTCTGGTTGTTCTTCTAGGGTCTAAGATGTGATACTAGTCTTCCTGTAATTGCTAAATTGAATACACAATTGCGCCCAAATGGATATTGTTACATCCATCAACCATTTCGATCGATTTCTGCACACAATTATTCATAACTAATGGGTATTTGACAGATGAAAATTCACAACAATTACAGGTGAGTGAAGTTCCTACATTTAGTTGGGCCTTCGTGAAACATCACTAGAAATGAGTACCATTTGATAAGTGAAATGAAAACAACTAGATCGGAAAATTAACGACTGAGTAGAACTGAGCGAACTACGAAGTTTTGACAAATGTTTGAGCTACTTGTTTCCCTCATTCTTTTCGAGCTTATGTTTCCTACTTAATATATTGACTTAATTTGTCAGTCATACTTTCCACCTGAAACACCGAACCCTACAAAGCAAACTGAAACTACAGCAAGCCAACTATGAAACCTAGCAAGCTCGTCATAATAGATAATAACAATGATAATAACCATGCTTTGGCATATTACGCGCAGTTTGAAGAACCCGAAGACACTGATGGCATAAACTTTCAATTACAAATGGTATAATTTGCTTACTAATATTGGTCTTTTTATTGTATCTGAATCACTCCCAGCGTTAACTTCACTGTATTCCAGGTGAACCAAAGACATTGATCCAGTGAGATTTCACTGAGTGTTTAACAATCGGGTTAAGCAAATTGTCAACTCTGTTCGCAGTTCAAGCTTATTAATTGACGTGGCTTTCTCTTGCTAGCTATCTTTTGCAAAAGGTTTACACAGAGCATTCAGTCATTCCGTGACTAACGATATTAGTGAAACCTATTCATCTAAACATGCTGCCAAAAAATAACATTACTTCCGATCAACAGAGGCCCGATGGTTATTAACTTGTAAACGAAAACTCCTTCATGGTTCATTTATGTATAAAATAACATACATCACCTCATATGTTTATGAACACATCTATGAAAACCTCCAACTGTACGGATGTTTAATTTTCGCCCGTTGATGGAAATCATTATTAGTAAGCTGCACAACAGTATACAAACTTACACATTCAGGGTGTGTCCATTCCCAAAATCAAATCGTTCAGGCAATTGAAGGCAGTTTCATGCCTCAGTATGCGCCAGACCTTTCGTGTCAATAATGATTCCACAAAGTTTGGAGGACCTGTTACTGTGTGACCTTTTTCGTGGCATCTTCTACTCTTTATTGCCTGGTGTTAATACTTGGTAACACATGTGTATTGCTTCATTGGCCATGCTGATCTCTTGTGATTTACCGTGACAGTTTAATAAAAGATCTCAGACTTCGAGCAGTCCGGTATATTTTTCGGTCCGTTACAGCATTGTCGCACTTAAATACTTGATACACTCTACTGTTGGATCTTACTTGAAGGTATACGAGAGGTTTGTTGACCTAATCTTGTGAGATAACAGTCATTGTTTATTTACCAATCTATTCAAGTCTTTATCCTGTATCACAACAAAAGGAATAGGTAAACATTCGTGTGCTTGCATTCAACCATGTATTGCTTCAACAATATTTTACCAGCCGGAACGTTTGCAAGTCTCAAGCCACTATCCCCGGCCTCGCTAAGAAACTGAGTGTATGGCAATGTGAACCTTGTTGATATTTAGTTTGTGAGCCTTCATATTCAAAATCCTGAGGCTGCTTGTTTATTTCACATATTGTAACTAATGTCTTCCATTGCAACTGAACACATAATTCAGGGTATATAAAGAAAACGCTTGACTTGTTTTGATCTAATCATAATGAATATTCACTCACCTTGGAATTTGTAACGAACAGTTTTCTAGATGTTGCTTGGCCTTTCAGATCAAGTTTAAAAACTAATCACTGTTGTTTTGCGAAACTCAGGCAGCACCTTTTTAAAAAAACGTTGAACTTTGCACCTACACAGTGTGCAGTGAAACATTATTCCAACACTTTTCGTAGTCTGCCACAACCAAACTTAATCTCGAGACATCAAAGCTTGAGATGTTTCATTATGGCTGAAACTATGAGTGTAAATGGACAAATATCAATCTTGTGCAATTTTTATCGAGCAGATTTTGTTGAATTTTAAAACGCAGCTGTTTAGTCTATGACCCCATAATGTTCGGTACTAGTTTGATAGAACATACAGCGTTAAAGGTTAATAGCTGTGGCTGTTGAAGTTCTGTTGATGTGTTCTTTGTCAGCAAGGGTTTTTTATGGTCTAGTTGGGATACAATTATCGGCTGATGAGAGTCATCTGACTCATTTTAATCGAACTACAAATAGTTTACACAGTGTGGACTACAGCCCAATTAAATGAGGATACTCATTCTAATGAATTACACATTTCAGGCGGAATATTAAAAAATGCCGAACAATTAGTGGTCACAACGAACTGTCCTTCAGGAGAAATCGAAAAGAAGAAACATGTGATTTCAACTCGTCCTGAGACGGATCAAAGAGACGCAGTAACAGTATAAAGACTGCTGAAATCCAATAAATACTAAATCTGAATAACTTATACTGAACAGAAGATACCCTTTTTTCATTCGTCTTTAACCTTAGTGTAATGTTCGCCCAGGAACCTGTTTATGTGGTAGAAAAAGAATAAGCCTTATCTGCTGGTATCCCTTCAATAGCGCTCGTCAAAATGCGGCATCTTTAAAGATTCCGTAACAAATTACATCTTCTCCTTTACCCACCATTCCTTGACTCCCAGTTGGCCGTATTTCACAAGCATGCTTATTTCTATGGATAACCCAGAGAAGACAAAAGAAACCGACCCAATCTCCTACACCACCTGCCTCAATTTTGCCAAGGCTTTCGACAATGTTTACATGATCCCGTCAGATATAAACTGTATGCCAGTAGCGTCCAATGATAGGTTTTTCACTGGAATGCTTCTTCTCTTGAAGACAGGAATTTTTAACCTGAGACCTCATCACGTCTCAAAACACCGCCTCTGATACTTCTTGAAGTTCCTCAAGAGGCAGCGCTCGGTCCTGTATTGTTTCCGACTTACATCAACGGCCTCGCGGAAATCAGTCACAGCTACATTTCTCTCTTCACCGCTGAGTTAAAACATGGGGGCAAGCGCTATCCAAATGATCTCGATCTCCCCTAAACTGGCAGTAAACGTACATATATTTCAATCGGTGGAGGTTTGTCAATTCCTTCCTGATTACCAATGGGCCCAGCATCATAAAATTGCGAAAACTGAGCTGAAAAAGGGAATGGGTTCCAGAACACGGTCTTTCACCTCCTCTCATGAGGCGGATGCAATAAAATAGTTTGCTACTCTTGGAAGGGTCGAATGAACCCTTCATCATCTAAAAAAAGTGTTTCAAGTGCTACGAAGTTTATATATGACCACCGATGGAGTGTGATAATCAAGTCTTTAAAACAGACAGGTGCCACTGATAGTGCTTAGCGCGCCAGTGCCAGGTTGACTACGGGCTAAAGAACCATCGTCTACGTGTCTGGACCTCAACCCTTTAAGCTGTATCCACTTAAAGATTGATGATAATGCAGTGATTTAATCCGCACACATCTCTTATCTTGTGTGAGTCTCAGAACTGTTCTTCGATATGCTGGTTATTAATAGTCTACAGTGCCACGGTAAGACCTATCACAAGATCTGTCTCCGGATCCTTCTGCAGCAACCGCTTTTTCTTGTAGGGTTATCAACCAGCGGAATCGTCAGCTGATCATTTAGAAATCGTTTTGAAGAGCCGTTTGATTTTCATTTACTTACGAGATTGTTTGTACTTTACCCCGTTTTTAATAATTGCAATAATCTCTAAGAGCTGTGCTACCTATGAGATCGACAAATACCGGCCTGTCGTCAAACAGGACAAACTGTCTAGATCCGGGTATAGTGACCCCCCATCCTCAAAACTGTGCGTTGATCGACAAACTCTTGAAAATGAGAAAACCGATGCAGCTGAATTCGCAGGAAGAGATCACAGGTCACAAGTCAGGATAAAATAATGCTGATTATCAAGTGTGTAATGTCTTACACAACTGAGTGGTATGCCACTAAACCAAATTCGTTCAGAAATACCCGTCAAAGTCAAAGGAAAAAGTGAATCAGCGAACAGGGCTTGTGAGTATGTGTTTGGCAGTCATGCTAATTATGAAACAGTTAATATTGAAACATAAACTGGGGTGAATATCCAAATTGGTCACAGGAGATATTTCAGTCAGCGTGGTTATCAACTGAACAGCGCCTGTTTGACATCGTCAGTTCGATTACTTTTAGCCTAGGAGATGTTCAGAGTTCACACAAACTTGAGCGGCCAGGAACCAAGTTTGCGCAAACGGTTACTACTGATGGTTCACACCCACATAATTGACATTTTGTTTAATAGTCTGTTCCATCGCCGAAATGATGGTCTAGCAATAGGTTCAACACTGTGCCTTTCCTAATCTAACTCGCTCTTCAGGTAGCCGTAACCAGAACAAATGAACATAACCATTTAACAATTGACAAATTAATAACACAAGGTCTATGTTGCTTAGTTAGCGGAGGTTTAATAAGAGAAGATTCTTCTGTTAGTACTTAAATCCAACCACAAGAAAAGTTGTTTTTTTCATGTGTTAGAACAGAACGGCCAGATACAGAGTTTAAATTCTAACAAAACAAGAAGATAAAATGATTTGCCTCGACAAAAGTGCATCTAAAATAAAGTTGAAATTGACAATGCCTTAAATCTGAAAGGTCTGCTCTACTAACAACAGTGAGGGTCTACATTACTGATACTGCACAAACCGAAACGAACCGTGCGAAAACTGTTTAGACACCATGTCTACCAGAGGTGATGTATTCGTAAAAGATACCAGCGGTCAAACACTAATCCAAGTCACTTTCAGTGAATGAGAAATTTGTTTTGATTATTCTCCGATTCAAAAGTGAATTGTTTGGTTAAGTGAATGCCAGAGATGAAAAAAAATGAAAGTATCCAGAAGAACCTCGTTTTAAATCAGCTTGTGTGTCAGCCTCATCGTACGTTTGTCTCAGTGGCATGTTCCGTTCCCGGCACTTCTCTTAAAACTGTCGAGCAGCGAACACCAAGTCGATCGTATTCAGACTCACCTGGACTCCGAATTGCTCCTCAACTGTTTATAGACTTCACCAAGGCATTCGATTCCGTCAGCCGCGGGGTGTTGTGGACGGTGCTTGGTAAGTTTGGATGTCCAAGTAAGTTCGTCAGTTTGATTAGATTGTTGCATGTGGGCATGATGGCGAAGGTGCAGTCGTGTGGATCTACCTCTGACGATTTTGACACTGTCACTGATGTAAGGCAGGGTTGTGTCCTGCCCCTACCTCCATTCAGTTTATATTTGACTGTCATGCTAACAGTTGTTTTTCAGGATTCTGGGAAGGACGGTGTTCAGGTAAAGTACCGGACGGTTGGGCAACTACTGAATATTCAACGTTTCGGCGTCCCAACCAGGTTACATACCTCAATGATGCGCATGTTTCTGTTCGTAGATGACAGCGCGCTGTTCGCACACAGCGAGAATGGGCTACAGCGACTGACCACGGTTTTCGCGACCGTGGTATCCAAGTTTGGACTGAATATCAACACAGGTAAGACACTTTCTTTCTTTCAGCCTTCTCAGGGCGGAGGTACTATCTGTGCACCTTCACCCCAAATCCATATTAATGGAGTTTTTTTCAGCAGCTGCACAGATTTTTGCTACTTGGGTAGCAACTTGTCCACCGATCTGTTCGTGGACCACGGGTTAAGAGCTTGTGTGGCCAAGGCTAGTACTGCTTTCGGACGTCATGAAAGACGTGTTTGGAAGAACCACAGCTTGAAGCCGAACACTAAGCTCTTCATCTACCGCTCAATGGTGCTGTCTGTACTGCTGTACGGCAATGAAACTCGGACGTTATATCAGCGGAATGTGCACTATCTGAGCCGCTTTTATTTGCAATGTCTAAGAAGCATCTTGGGTATTCGGCGGTCGGACATGGTTCCGAACACTGAGGCACTGCTGCGAGTGGACATAAATGGGATGGAAGCCCTACTAATGTTGAATCAGCTTCGTTGGCTGGGTCACGTCTGTCGGATGGGCGATGGTCGTATCCCGAAGCAGCTGCTGTATGGATAACTGAGATCAGGTAAACGAAATTCTGGTGGTCAAAAACGGAGATACCAGGATGCTGTGCAAGTAAGTCTTTCACGTTGTAAAGCTGATTGTAGACGTTGGGAAGACTTAGCGTTGAACCGGACTGCCTGGAGGAATACGATTCGGACGGGCGTCAGCGAGTTCAACGAGTAGTTATTGCGCGGCCGAGAACGAAAGCGTGCTGTTCACAAAAGAACCATTGGTGCCATAAGTCGTGGTGACATGACTATATGGCTTTGCGATGTGTGCGGCCGCGAATGCGCTGGCCGCCTTAGCTTAGTAGGCCACTAGCGTACTGACAGTGCACCGTCGGCGAAGAGACGACGAATAAGTTATGCTCAGGTAGGTCAATTGGTATATCCATTCTACTTTGTTGATGATTTCATCGACCAGGACTATGGTCGTTTGGCAATTAATCCGCTCCTCTTTCCAGAAACTTGGGTGTCTGCAATATTCTACCCAGTCTTTTCTTGAGCTTTGTTGGTGTACTGAATAATGATTAGTCTGCCTGATCTTTTCGTAGTTCAACTTTGAGTTTTGTTTTCAAATTTATCCTCTCTGGAATATACCAACATGCACTGGTATACTAAAATGCTTCTTGTATTACAGTTCACATATCTTTCTTCTTAGTATATATCTTGTCATTGCGGTCTTCCTATCTGTTTATTTTCCGAGAGATAAGGGTTTCCTTTCGTGCTAGCCATTCAGTTGGCTAACCAGCATTGGCCAGCTGAACACAAAGGCCTCACTAACACACCTACTGTTCTTATTCCTTCAGGTTTACACCGGACACGTGGTGTTCGAGTGGAACCGCAAGTGATGCAGCGCAAGCCACTTGAAGCGATGGTTTAAAGCGCAGGCCTCCTTTGGCTTCGGTCACTGTGACAGGCTAATCCCTTTTCGGATGCTGCCAACAACGTTTGTCTTCGCGCCACAACTGGAACACAAATTGAAAATTGTTATGACCAGATTTTGTTTTCATTTGTTTGTGTCAAACTTCTTACAATGTTCCCAGTAAAAGGCGAACGTCAAATGCAGTATTTGTAAATCATCATGAGTTAGTGAGCAGTGGTAATGGCAAAACTGTTTCACGCGCGACTGTTGCCGATTTGGCCAGCTTCATCCACGCTGTAAGCCGAGTAAACCACTTTCTATATTGTCCATCGCATGTCTGATGAAAGAGTGAAAATGACGAAATTTTGAATACTGACCGTTGTGGAAACGAAAATTTTCGTTTGCTCATTTCTGATCCGTATGCACACAAAAATTTCATGTGGAGAATCACTGTACCCTAGCTTAAAGTCAGACGAACTCACGAAATGGATTAACTAGTACTTGACTTCTGGCAGTCACGCAATCCACACTTTCTATATTTATCGATATCCAGTATATCCTGGTTACTATTTTATGCTTCTTGTTACTAAAGAGTAGTCAAGAACTTGGTTAATTTCAAACTGAACGTCATTTACATTCAAAACACAGTCTTCCCATTCGGATAGACTTTCCATCCAGACTTGACTTTCTGTCTCGTTAGATCCCACCAGTAGTACACATCCTTGCCACCAATGAAGTTAGAACTACATGGAAGCTCAACCACGTTCGCTTGTAAGTAACGGCCGTGTTGCTCGATCATCTCGATAGGAGGCACAGCTACTGTACTGTTAATTTTAGCTCGTAAGTCATAATCCCGAGGTTATGGACCAGAGATTACCACAACTCACAAGCTAAAGTGGTTGGGTGTTCAGATATGGTAATTCGGTAGTGTCTGTTGTCAGATCGATGGCGCATCTGTCAACACGGCTGCCTTTTGAAAGCCTAACCGGAGTTCTAGTCCCGGATATTGCAGAGATATGTACTGCATTTATTGTTATAAGTAGTCTAGCTAATAGGAATGACAAATAATTCTTGTTCTGTACTCTTTTGTTACTTTGACACTGATTGTCTTCTGGCCACCTCATAAAGAAAATACTTCCCATCAATACAATGACATTTGTAAGGTTGTTTTTTTGAGGTGAACGATTCACTGTTGAGTTGATAAGCCCCAACAGATTAAAATGATTGCAACAATTAACCCTTCATTTGAGAAACATTTTGCGTCTTGATGTTATCTATGTTCACATGTTGGCTAACGGCATACTGTACGTCCAGTGGAACGTCCTACGAGCAGGTTATGAACATGTTTCAGGTAAACAAATCAGAAAATAATTTGCTCAGGCACTAGAACTCCCAAGCGTTGTATTGCGACCATTAATTTTATATTATTATAACATTGAAGGTAGGAAATAACATCAAGACTAATTATTCTACCCATTCTACCAAAGACCACAGGAATGGTCATGCTAGCGCAAACATATGACCCTCACATACACGCCGACAAAGTTACCCATCTTTTACGAAGTAGGCTACGCCGTCCGAAGCCATTTCAATCGCAGCACGCTGCCTTCAAACTGATTGTTAACTAAAAGAGGTCTCTCAAATTTGTCACTCAGTATTAATCGTTTACTTTGGTAGTGGTTCTTTGTGACTCAACCAGTCTTATTTGTGTTCTACACCATCATTATCAGTTTAGCATGATGCTTATCCGCCTGATACGATTTGTAAAAAGTTTTTGCCTATAAATATCCAGTATCGTGCACTACCAACTCACATGATACAGTGTGTCTGGTAGTTTCTTCCTCTTTACTGTATACTTGTAACCTCGGACTGAAGAGTTGTTCTACACCTTCTTTGAAATGCATGATTATTCCGGGAGTATCAAGTTTGGTTCACATGGCGAACAATCATGTCATTTTGAATTGCCGTGCTGCGCTTCGAATGGCCCTGATAGAATGTTGTGCGACAAATATCCTAAGATACATTTTGTATTGCAATAGAAAAACTGTCTACAAGGCTAAGAACAAGTAAAGCTAATACCGGCTGTCGAAATCTTGTGACATTCTAAACTGGAAGCAAACGGCAACACTAGCAACTTTAAGTAAGCTCAGTTTTATGTGATTTTCGTGGATTATTTTATTGACAAGAAGCAGAAGTAAAACGAAAAATGCAGTTGATTTCAAAGCTTCGGTCTTACTGACGGTTGGTCCTGCTCTGCTTATTGCTTCTTTGTTCTAGGGCGTGACACCTACAAACAACGTATTTTTACTCGGTGATTAATACAGAAAATCTACTGCTGCGTCTGAATACCATTCTGATAAGCCACTTCACTGACGGACCGGTTTTCTCGAATGGTCGAATCCAATTAGTTTTAGACTTCCACGAATAACTGGTTGACACTAAGTTGAACAGTTTGTTCAGTTCGGTCCCTCTATACTGGCTAGCAGCCACGTATTCCAGTAAAGAGAGTTCCCGTTAAAGGTATTGTGTACGCGTTGAAAGTGTGTGCCGAAAAATGGAGGTTAGAATTAAGTATATTCTTTCGGTAGAACTTATTATTTCCGGGACGTATAAAGACGTTATAGTTTGTAGTTCGTCACTAAAAATATGAATATCTGCCTGAATAAAGCCACTGTGACAGTGATCTGACGTGTTCTTATGCCCAGGTTCGCTTTTAGCATAGACGGTCTTACTGAAACGTATAATAGATCTTTTACGAACATCAGTTTGAAAACTTTACATTGGTTTTCCCACAAACCTAGATCACTTACCCCAAAGGAACAATAGTGAAGGCCAATGACAAAGATACTCTGCAAACGGTTGTTCCCACTGACCACCAGTGATGTGATGGGCAGCTCCTTTGACCTAGTTGGATCTCATCAGCGCTACGCATGCCGAAGAATCAAACCGAAGACCCGTGAATAAGTGGCAGATTGTAGTTCAAGCGCTTATCCACTAGACCACGGGGCCACGGTCACCGGTGTTGCAGGAAGGTGGATGAATTAATCTCCTTAGTCGTTGCGTCTCCTTCCGATCGCAGTCTGAAACTGAAACAGCTGTCCATCACTTCGCTGGTGATCAGTGGAACCAATCGTTTGAAAAACGCTTTCCCAACCCATTCTGGCGATGTGGTCGATGCTTGCTGATTTGCAGATCAAACACAATACAGGCTGATCGATTTGAGCTTATGTGCGAAAGGAAGCACAACGGCTAAGGAGACTAAAGATACCTTGTTAGTGAGGAAGTTCGTTTATTCACAGTGGTATTCTCAGCTAGAACTTCTAACAAACTGTTTTTATAGGTTACATTGTGATTAAGCTTATACTACCGTATAGGTTCAATTGTTTTTTCAATGTGACCGAAAATTGCCAAAAAGATTATCCGAGCTTCAAAACGAACAATAAGTAATCTGTGATTTATGTGTGCTGGTGACATTTTACTTTCAACTGAGAAGTTCTTTTGGTCACGGTGAGGAGACTACACCTTACAGGTCATTAAATGTAAGCAAAATGTGAAGTATTATAAAAGTGAAAAAGCTACAAGTTTTGTCAAGTCTAAGTTATTGGAAAAATTGAGAACTGTGAATGAAATAAATGAGCGCAACTCACATAGCCGGTCAAGAACCACTTTCAACCTAAGCAAGCGCTTGCAGGGTAAATGATTTGTTGGATCTTTGAGCAATGCAGTGATGTATCATTGCACGCAGATTCGTAATAGTGTGATTTGTAATGAGGACAACAAACTTTTGAAATTCTCCTGAGTATTAAACTAAAAATACCAAAACACTGATTTAACTCACTGGTTCTAGCGGCTATAGAAATGACCTTTACGAAAATTTTACAGTCCTCACTAAGACTCAGCTTGACGAACCTACATATTTTTACTTATCCTGGAAAATGGGAAAGATTACACATTAAGCGAAGTGGGTAGGAAAATTCACAAGGCGTACCTGTGTCCAAAATGACAAAATAATATATTAATTAACTCTCACTTGTAATGGCAGCCGACAGAGCTATAAAGGTAAAAAAAGCAAAAGTGTTTTCCATCGTATTCACCAGGGTAATCAGTGGCAATCAGCATATGAAGCCAAGTTGATCAAGTCCAGATAAAAGTGTGACAGCATCAAAATATCGCACGTGATTTTACGTCCTACCTTCAAAAATATGCAAACGAGCGTCTGGCGCAAAATTTTAACAGATAAGCATTGGAGCCCTCGAGGGTGGATTGTTCCCACCTACTAGAAATAGTAATTCGTCAGGGATAATTGTTTCGTCTGGGTTACTAGACGAACTACGACAGTAAGAGAACACGGACGAATTTATGATAACTAATGAAACTGTTTAGCCCAATGAAGCGAATTGCTGACCAAACCGAGCTGGTTTAGACACAAATTGAAAACACACTCAACTTCATCACTTTATTACCACTGGATAAACCTCAGCTGACTCGGAGAGCCGTGTCTGCCATGAATTAAATCGTCATATGCTTAGTCAATAAGTTTATTCACATTCCCAATTACTTTTAAATGACTCCAGTTGACCGTGGCCTTTGAGTTCACGATTGAAGCTTATGTAAGTTACTCGAAATTGCAAACAAGACCCAGAACACTTGCAAACCAGATGCTACAATAGATTGGGTCACGTTTATAAGTCCAAAGGTTTTGTTCATGCTGCAGGTCTCCAATGTTTGTGGATTTGACACCAGGATAATTTAATACGGTTAACTTCAACGGACTACCAACAGTGTAACCAAAATGACAAGCGATGTCACATGAACTACAACATTAGTCTGGCAGGATTTTTGGTTCAAAATATCTTTCTAAAATCACAATCCTTCCTTAATGCAAACTTACTGAACGTACATTTGCATTCCGCCCCATCACCGAAATTCACTTGATTTGATATAGTGCTGAGCAGTTCTGGTCAATTCAAAGCTTCGAAAGTTTGAAAAGCCGTAACTACAGTAAGTCCAGTTCCAGTCAGATGGTTTATAGTAGTTCAACTTCACGTACTACCGAAACCGTATAATCCAATGTACTGTCATTTGACTTGCTTTTTGCCACAGTCCAACAATGCTTCAGATTGCAGCGGACAGGTTTATCTATTATTGTGTTTAATTGGAAGATTGCAATTTTTATTCGTTGTAAAAGTGTGAAATGTTAAAGACTTTATCATTCTGGAATTTCTAAACCGCCCTCATCCGATTAAATTTATACATCCATCAATAGTTCCGTTATTGTTCTTCTCCCAATATATATATACGGCTTACATATGTTCACTTGGTAACACTTGTGAACTTCTTGCATCCAAGTGCGATCTGTCCACCTTTAGTTTACAGACCAAAACAGTTTGACCGTATGAACCATGAACCGAGGAGTGACTACAGTATATCTAATTCATAGAGTGGTAGGAAAATACAACCGAATATTTGTGAAGCGTCAGGACCAGTTGCCACCAACAGACGAAAAATCATCATGCATTCCGAGCTATGGGAATATGAATGGACTGTGTTGAACATTCTATTGATCAGGCGCTCTCACTGGTTCCCTGGCGAACGTGTATAATTCGGGTTCCAGGTTGTAGTTAGTTAATATTGTTTACCTACTTATGAGTAGTATGTATAATTGACGAAAGTAATAACGGTAAAGATCAGGTGAAACGGCCGGTAGGAAACTTCAGACGGACAGCCAGAGTTTCATTTATTCACGACTACTTCTGGACGTCTCAGAACTTTTGGGTTGGAAGCCCAAGCAAAAAGCCACTATAACAGTATTGTCATTGTTTGCCATAGTACTAGTTGCTGTCATTGCACCTGGCAGGTCAATCATCTACCAATCACGACATCGTATTAGTCAGTTCACTGAAAGCTTTGATACCTCAATAACTATGCCCGCAAAACAATACGCTGTACTTCGTGCCATGGATTTCAACAGAGTTGACGCTGATATGATACTCCTGCAACTTCACGGCCTAACGACAAGAACAGTTCATAATCAAAGGCGATAATCACTTCCCAAATAATCTTTCGAATAGTCTTGATGGAAACGAACTGGAGGAACGCTAAACTTTTTCTAAGAAAATGGAGCGACTGAAACAGGAGCAACAGACTTTGATCGCAGAATGCAATGATGAAGGGTATACTAACATAATCTTGTACACTAATGATTTGTAAGACATTTCCTTTCGTGAAAATAATTCTAGAGGAAGCCTCGTTAATGTTTGCCGAACCTTCAACATGTGTTAAAACAGTAATAAATTCACTGTTGTCTGATGCCAGAACACTAGGTATATATTATGACCATTCAATCACACTCAACAGGTGCTTGTTGAAAAACAGTTATAGCAAATCAGTCAGGAGATTCAAAGCGCTTATTTTCAAATTCTCCTTAGGTTGACTGTCAACCGTATATCTTGTGTTTTAGTTAGGAATCATTTCTCCTTTTTGGTGTAATTATGCCGTTCACTATTGTTGAGGACACGATGAATGATATAATTGGTTATTACCATACATTTGATTCCGTGGTTATGCAACTAATATTCTTGATGAACGAACACGCATCGGTTTTTATGCCGCTGTCAATCCCGAATACTGTTGAGTAAAGTGGATTCTACCTGGCTTTAATGGGTGTTTACTATTATCGGACATTTACATCCTGACTACTATTTATAGTTGTTCTTTTCAGCAAAACTATTGGCTTCTTCCGAACTTTTTCAAGAAACAAAAATTTTACTACTCACCTTGCAATAAATTTTAACATCGCTTGCTGCGTTGTGTCCGTTTCCATTAAATTTTTGTAAATTATAATCATGGCCGCATCTCCTAGTAAAGTTATTGTTGTGCAGAAACAAAATAAACGTTTGTTTTCGCGTATATTTCGACGTATCTGTTCGGCACAATAAGATTACTTCCAGCTCCAGTTGGAAGCATTAGGAATCTCCTGGTATGCAAATAGTTTCTAGAAAAGCAGAGCTGAATGGTGAATCGTCGATTCTGATCCGCAGATATTGGACTTTCCCCGTAATCAGCTAACCCCCAGTTCCAATCGTCAGCTGATGCAAATCCCTGAGTTAACGTTGTCCTCTTTGCTTATAAGCACTGCGCCTTGAATTACCGTGTACAATGTTATGCACTTATGTTTATGGAACATCGTTCACCATCATCCAGAGCATAATGGCAAACCGTATTATGCAGCGAATGAAACAGATAAATCTCGCTGTTTGCTGAGCCAACCATTGTCAGTCAGTCGTGATAGTCCTGTCTTTTACACCGTGAACTATGTTGATAGGTTAATTCTTTGGTTGTATAAAACATGGAATTCTTTTGGGACTCAAAACACTACTTTTGATCACTTGCCGTGGTGGAAATGCGATAACAACCACAGGCATATTGTACAAGAACAGCCGATCTATCAACCCGCCTACACATCGTTCAATTGTGTCTGATCTACGTTCTGGTTACAAGGAGACAGGAAAAACCGAAATACTGCAATCATCTTAACATTTTTGATTGAACAGAACAATCAAATGGGTTGCGTTTGATAACCGTTTGTTTACCCTCATCGGTCAGATCATGCAAAGTGGATAAATAATGACGACCAAGGAATAGATGTACATACATTCTCACTATGTATTATGTAATCAGCACCACGGGAATCCAATAAGTCTCTTCAACTACCTTTAGACGTACAAATCCGCCTGGTGAGTTCAAATCATCATAACACTGAATTGTTATAACCCACTTCAGGTGTCTCAAAAAACAGGATTGCTTCCTGTTTTGCAATTTAGAGGACCATCTGGCGAACAGTATCACGCACAAATAAAAGTTTTCTAATTCAGTACCTATACGCTTGTACAGTTGTCTATGCTGTAAACCAAATAGGAGCCCGTTTTAAATAACCATGATCGCAGTTCGTCCAACTATTCTGTCTTCCACGTTGATTGTCATTTTGACCGTAATTGCAGCGAAACTTATCATCAACTATCCCAATAAGTAACCGAATACACCCAAAATGGTTGAGACTACTCACGATTTTGCGATCCCAGTTCGCTAAACCGGCTACTCGAGGTCTAATGACGTCTACTGTCAGACACTTCACGACCAAAACCTATTAAGTTGATCGGGTTAGCTCACTTAAGATGTCGTTGCACATTTGGAACCCGAAGTTATCGACTTTCAGCTGAACAGTGCTTATCTGAACTTATCAGTCAGCGTCGTGTGCAAAAAGTGGCTGCTTACTACTTGGTTTAAACGTGTGTGCGTCTATTTCTTATCTGCCTGATTTTGTCTGATGTATTTCTTGCTGGGACCGATGAGAGCAAAAAAATTGGTTGGGATTTGCAATGTGTCGTTCTTCTCCGACAAAGAAGTTGTCACGGCTCAAGTCATTAACAAAAGGCTGGAACTCAAAGCAGACCGCAGACTTTCAGCTTGAAGTTTTACAAGCTGTACTGGTAGGGTCCACACTATCCCCCATAAAATGGATTGCATGACATATGCTTTCTGAGTTCTGACAACCATTTCACGCTGTTTATTGCTACTTGCTCCGAAACAGATGGCGTACATTAATTTCGTTCATGATTCTCAGAAATTCAGTCTACTAAGTTATCCCGTGTAAAGTTATTAACCGGGATATTTGTTACAATTTCAGTCCAAAATTTTGTTACGGTATCTGGTGACAGACTGGAATTCACCGAGCAAATCGTGAAAGGTAGTTAAAAAGCTTGAGTCGCGGTCATGTTTGGGGGTCACAAAACACTCACAGTTACGTCGTGAAACGGCTAGAATTTATCTTCTATTGAAACTTGTGATCCACTCTGTTGGCTCATATTCATTTGCTGATCAGTATCCCGAAATAGACATATTTTCAACGCTACATCCGAAGGTAGCAAATATGACTCATCGTGATATTGAGTCGGAGTTTTCAATAGTGTTGTCTTCAAAACACATTTTTGAGATATTTAGCCCATAACATTTTGTCCTACAGATAACTACCTCAGCTGCCCCCGGGGTATATTACTGAATTCGCCCTTGGTATAATGCATCAAATACTGGATTTATCGGATAATCCAGCATAAGGTCACTATTGGATTTATTGTAGTTTGTAGTGGTATATTTAACATTCTGTTTGCTGTGATGTTGATTGTTGAACTGTTTGATGTTTGATTTCATTGTAAAACAAAATTGGTCCTACATTGTCTGTTCGTTTGTTATTTACTGTTTACATGGCGCAGTTGTGACTTCCTCTTTGGTATGACTGTATGCAAAAAATATGTCGCCGTTTTCTTTTTCTTTATAATTATGGTTTATTAAGACTTTCTTATTGTGTACAGTTTGACTTCGGGTTTTTGTATAGACTACATCTATTTGGGTAAGCACGGTAGTGGACTTGTTGACTTCTGAGTGGATGCTTCGAAATAGCCAAGACAGAGTCACTAGCCAACCTGTGTCTAACTAATTTATAATGCACCGTGAACATCACACGTGAACTACGCTATGTTTATATTGTTATTGTGTACATGTATGACCTTGACCAATTCAGGTATACGTGAATGATTCATCTTGCGTAGCTCGAACTCACGAGTCCTACTGTATATATGCAAAGTTTTGGGTTTGGTTTGCGGGAACACATATGCAACGTATCACTCCAACATTGGTGAGGTTCCGAATAGCGGCAACTGGGAGGTCGACAAACAGCGCGATACTTCATTCCTTGCTACAACCAATGGAGCTAAAAGATACAACTCAACAGCGTCCATTGTGTTGCACTCAAAGGGCAGATGTGGTGAATTTTCACACAAAGAGCAGTGACACACAGACATACTGGCAAAAATATTTTGGTAAACCTCTCGGTCGAATAGATCAAGTTGGTCGGGTGCAAACAAGATGTTAGCTCCTCTTGCTGACTGGGCCGATCAACAACAGATGAAAACGCTTAATGCAGATAGCATTCTCGTAAGATTGTTTTAAATGTTGTAAGATGACTAGACATTACCTGACAACTGTTCCTTATCGCTGCAGTAGATGGACCAACATTGAGAGTAGACTCTTGTAATCACGGTGCACATTTTGTTAACTCAGACTACTTTGGTCGTTGAGGATCATCTGAATTACACGCGCTACCCACTTGTTTCTTCTGATCAAAGTTTTTCTGATGTGTTATGGCTAACAAAAGCGATTAATATATTATATCACTTTAGTTGGGAAAAAATACTGCGTACACTCAATGGTTCATTGACGAGAAGCTAACGGTTTTATCTTCCACCTAAGTTGCAAACGAAAAAGAACCATTTTTAAGTAGAGCTGTGAGGGGCACATTTTTGGAGGAATGGGTTTGAGCACAAAAGGAGGGCAGATAGGGCTTGTAGTGTTCACAGTTGACGGTTTTACTTTACAGTTCATTTTTATACGTGTCTTATACTCCCTTTTGTTAACTCCATCTACATCTTTGTTTGAAAACATCCTCATCATTTTTGAATTCGACTAGTTACAACAATAAAACGGGGGTTTCCTCGCACCTCCTCCGTTTTCTCATTTTGAATATATTGTTGGCTGATAAATTAAATTCACGGTTTAACACTTTAGTTCGGCGTATCTGTCAACCTACTAACGCTCTACTCTATGACATCCGATGCGGCGTATGGAATCAATTATCCGACGTCTCATGAGACTATTCTTTGACGCTGTCTTCCTTTTATGTATACTGGCCTTTTCAATCCAGCAGACATTAATTTGTTAGTGAGCCGTTCTGTTTAATCGACACGTATTTTGTCTGGTTTGTACGCGTACTGTTGCACCTGTTGATTGCCGCCGGACTTTTTCTGGTGTTATCATCCTCTTGGTCACCTTATCATCTAGCTTATTGGACCACTACTGGATTGATCAACTTTCATTGTGCTCGGAATTATAACTCACAATAAGTCCTGGCTTCTGGTGTTCACAGTTAAGTCCGTTTCAAAGAAAGTAGTTTCTCTTATTTATTCAAATTCATTTAGTTATGTCAAGTTCAGAGTATTCTCGGCTTTCATCTAATTATATTAGTGATTCATTGGGGCTCCTCCGTTATAACTGGACTTTTCCATACTACATAATTCAAGTTTTCTCATGCGCATTAGTAATCTTGTGAACTACACACGAAGCAATCGAGGATGAGTTAATACTGTGCGCTTTAGAAATATGAAGTCATTTCTGCAGCATGACTAGTCTTCATTATCCGAGAACATTATATCGATGACGCCTAATTCATTTGATACATTTGTACTTTGGTTGATTTTTTTATCTAAGGATCCCGGCTGCAACCGTGTTTTCCCACTTGTCTGTTCTGTACGCATGACTCTGTGTACGCCTGAATTAGGAGGCCTGATACGAACTCAGTGCCACTTTCTTCAGTCGTGCAACTAATTGCGCACAGCGAATGTTTGCTCTTTTCCTAACGAATCATTTATTATTCTATCCTTCAAGGTTGTTTAATCCGAACCTTTTTGAACGTTGTTTAACGCACTCGAAGGTTCCAAGCATTTTTTGCTTGGCGAGCTTTCGAGTGTCGCCGAGTGGGTGGTGGCCCATCTCGCGCCGCTTTTCTTCTTCCTCTTAGTTACTGCCGTTGGTCCCAGACTAGGCTAGAGCTAACTACTTATCATATTTCCAAACATTGCCGGAAATATACGGTTTGTTTCCAAACCACACTGCCTTCTCTAGTTCGATGCCTGTTGGAACTACGTTTCGATTTCTCTTCAGGAAAGGCGTATTAAATTGTTAGTGGATGGGGGTCTAGCGCATGCCCACTTGTCCACTACAAAACTAAGAGATTTCATTCCTGTTGGATCTTCAGAACTTCAAAACTGTAGAAGCTTGGATATTTTTTCCAAGGAAAATTGGCTGATGAAGTTTCTGTGCGTGTACACAGTGTGAAGTCCTGTTTACTTCAATTTTAAGGACGTTTTATCATAGCCTTCCTGTTAACTGTGATATACTTTCCTTATGCAACCATTAATGTTAGCTTTTTTAATGACTGTCACTAAATCTATTTCCAGTCAGTACACCAATGATAGCGATAAGTACAATTGCGTTTGCGAAATAAATATCTAAAATTGCTCATATTCAGTGTGTTACTACTATTGCGTCGAACCCAGCTCTGAACGTGAGTTAATTCGGTTATCCCATTTCCACATTACTGGAATCGTCCCAATTTTCCACAAGTGAGACGGACTTAAAACGTTTATTAATACTTGTAGTTTATATGTAAATATAACTTTCTGAAGTATAAGGTTCCCGACTAGTTTCATTTAATTATGCACATATTTGAGCCACCTATGTCATTGCACGCTTTTTGGTACACACTACAGACATCACCTTGAATGCTTGCCTCCACGCCGTGGTACTATCGATAAATGTCTTACTGAAGTTCATGGATCAAAACTGGCCGGGGTATGATATACAACCATGTAAAATTTAACCCGCGCGTGACAAAAATTACTTTGTGGATGATAGCCAGTCATGAGAGATTCAAGCAAGTTAATCCTACGCATACATATTTAGCTGTTTTGGGTAGTGTGAAAGGTAACTGGACAACAGCACCAGGCGTGGTGAATGAGAATTGTATGACTACGTGTCGAAGGGTAGAACCAAACTTCTCAAATCACCCCTCTTCTTATCATTCCACCCAGGCTGTCTAGTGGGGGGCACGAAAGATTTTTTACTTCAAAACCTCCCACTTTTGTTTCTCCTCATTCCATGTTTGTCCACCCCAGCCCTCATTTTTAAACGCACCCAGCAGTGATTCTGGAAATGTTTTTGGAGGAACTCAACATTTATTTACATTAGTGCTACAAATCCTTGTTCTGCCCAACATACTAATGACAGACCTAGTTCCTGTCTATTTTTATCCCTTATGATAAAGTCGCACATTATAAACGTTGAAGATCTGACTCCGTAAAACAGCCATTACATTTATAGTACACATTGTGGATGAACGCTGAATCTTTGAGGTAAACATGCCTCGCTGTTGGACTCACTAACCACGGTCTACATTGTATAAGCTAGACCTTCACTTTCAATGATGAGCGAATAACTGTGGAATGCCCAATATGAAATGAAAATCGTTCCGTGTGATTGAAATGCCTTGACATTACTCCTCATTAACTACAGTTGACAATTACAAAAACGGCAAAGTGGATTTACTAGATAAAAATCGGGCCATCATTTCTCGAAATCGGTAAGATTTGAATAGGAATGTGTTTACAAAACTGAGATAATATTTGACGTAGTGAAGCTCCATCTGTCTCGTTATTAGTAGTTCGTATTTTTAGTTCATGTGTTGGCAGTTAATAACAAAGAGTGATATAGATTTGCTATATCCAACCCATATTACATTAGAGATCTCTACGTGGCACCCAACGTCAGATCCTATGTTTAACAAAAAATATTTGATTGCTGGTATTAACTTGCTACAGTTACAACAGAAACCTCTCTTGCAACATGGTCAAGAGTTCCAGATTATTCGTAAAGTACGTAAACAGTATGAAGATGTAACAGAAGTTACGAAGACTACTGAGGTTGCCGTGCTCAACTATTCTAAAGGCAACAATCCAAGGCCGAAACAAGATAGCACATTTAAGCCGCTTGCTGATTTCCGTGTGCCAAGATCATTTGTTCAGTTTTCTAAAAGAAGCAGTGCGAACTCACTTCTACGACAATTTGGGAAATGAGCATCTTGTGGACACAATCATCCCCGGTATTCATATCCACAAAGACAGGCAAAGTGGGTCATATCCAGTCGGTATGTAAGTCTAGACGTTTATGTCATTTTACGACAAATTCCCATTCAAACATTCGACCGTTGACTGAGGACATTTCTGCTCTTTCTTTATCTATTTTGCCCCAAAACACCTCACGTTTTGAAAACATTAGTGTCTGTTTCTGGCAAAAGTCACAATTTTATTGTTGACACCGGTGTTGTTGAATCAATAATTTCACATTCAGGCCAAGCTGTATTTTATACTGATGCGGTTCTGCAACCCATACAAGTTAACATTCGTGGTATCACTTGTCATTCATTGCCTCTTGTAGGCTGCTGCACCGTATCGGTGACGTTTCCCAAAGCTAACCATATTGTTTATTAATTTTTGGTTTCAAGCTCAGGTTCTCCTATTATTGAACTAAAAGTTCTACAGCTGCTACATTCTGACATTTCTCTACTGACGTCATTGAACGACGTTGATACTAGACAACTTATACTGGACTGTTATAAGGCCACGGGGGGAATGCGAATAACGAACGTAAAGCTTGAAGCTTCGGGAGCTCAATCTTCCTTAATAGACTAATCATTCCATTTGGTTTACGAGGAGCTGTGCGCAAAGTATTGCAATCCTTGTGTGATAGAGGAGTAATAATGCCTGCTAACTCGTCAAACCGGGCGACTCCAATGGTGACACCATTAAAAGCTGATGGAATTACACCAGACTCATTTGTTAAACTTGATCCAGAAGTCGATAGTTTTCTCATGCAATACAGAAATGTATCACATTCGGTAACCGGAAAGAGTCCCGCGATCACTTTCAAATCTCGTTCTCTGTGTACAAGTCTTGACTGCGCAAAAATAGCTGACGTTGCATTTTTCAAAGGCAACGATTTACGTCCTGCTAATGAAATAGTTCTTTCTTCTCACGAAAATCGCATGGTCAATATTCTTGACTTGGAAGACCTTTTCTGCCATTGAAGACAAGTCGATCAGATTGAGTTCAGTTCTAGAGGTCGGTCAGCTAACAGAAATCCTGTTGCTTTAAATTCTAACGAGTCCTTTCTAGATAATCCTGTTGTATCAAAAGCAAACGACATCGCTGAAGTACAGGCTATTCCTGAAGTAGACGAAACGTTTGAAAAACCGCTAGTCAGAAGATCTGAACGTTTGGAGTTCAGACCACCACGTAAATACAGACATGCGCACGTTCATTCAAGGTGTAGCGGATGTGATGAACACGACTGACACGTTTTGTCTGATTACGTTATGTAATTATTTTACTATTTCAATATCCTATGCAATTGGTTGATACGTACGATTTGACAATATACGTTCCGTGTTGTTGTGCCTAATTGTGTTTTGTGATTCTTATTTATTTGGTCGTCATTCAACGTAGTTTAATTCTAATTACAACACAGTGTTTTCGAACTTGAAAGCGGTCTATGCTATGAAACATTTTCTGCAATTACTTCATGGGAGACAAGCAACCATTTTCTATCTTATTTGTAAAAATCTTATTTATTCGTAAAACGTATTGTTAAATCGCTCCCGGCGATTTACAGTAATTCGCAGAGTAACGTGTACTCGGTAATTCCAATAACTCTTATTCAGACCGTCGGGTTTACGGGCCCATCTACCGAGTCAGAAAAAACATCAGAAGTGGCGATCGAAAGGGTTGGAATGTATACGGTACTGTTTAGCAAAATTACAATAAAGATACTGTAGTGACCCGGAGATAACCCCGGTCTGCCCGCTGTACGATGTGTAAAATCCTTCCCAAAATCTTAGCTGACATTGTACATAGGATCTTCAGGATCTTTGCCTGCCATCTGCTTGATGCGTGCGATCGCATTTGTTTGTTTGCATGCTTGTCAGCCTATGCGCACCAATCACGTTTTATTCATTCTTCCCATTTGCTCGTGCGCTCGACGGTCAGATCCTCAACCTCCCTAGTTACTTCTGCGCATCGGTGCGGTTTAGCGCTGATTGAGACCAATTGTAATTATTGTAAAATATATTTTTGGTCTCACACAATTATCGGTATTTTTATTTCGCGTCTAGTATTACTGCGTATACCTGAGAAAGCGTCAATTTAGTGCACGTACGCACTAAAATAATATCTCACTTTGAATAAGAATCAACCAGCTACACAAATTATCCAGCAAAGGCGTTCAAAATGGGGCAACTAAGAACGTGTTCACAAACAACCACCAGTCAACGGGAAGTAAGCTCGTTACAAGAGTCACTTGCAAAGTTAGGTGAGAACGTGTCAATCATTACCAAGCAGGAATTTTCAACAGATAAGCAACGATGATTAAAAAAGGGAGGAAAACAAATTTTATGTGCAGTTATGGTACAAAATTCAACACGATCGTTTACTGCACACAACAAAGACAAATAAAGGCAAATTTAGGATCTGTCTTCTACAAACAAACCAAACATCTCACAACGGATCTATTGCCCCACATAATACCAAACAAACACACTAGACGAACCCCAACAGATCCAACCCATATCCCTTATCCGTCAGAACCAGCGTCATCATCGAATACTGCCACCACCAAACCCTATTTGAGTAACAGGCAGACAAACAGCTATCATCGAGTTCGCAACGGTATTTAACTACAGAGTCTATGGTACTATTGAAGAAACAATGAAAAGATCAGCAAATGAATATCCGCATCAAATCTACTACGAATGAAGTGGAACAGTTTGGGCGTCGTATTTGACATGCCGTTAGTAAATGGACTGAGAATAACACAAGGTGGATGGATAAATAACAAAAGACAGACGCATTTCACCCACATCGGTCTCACCCACCACCTAATAGGCAAACATTTTGAACAATCATTTCGGATGTAGCGCAAATTTACCTAACCACGGCAAACCTTACGTGACCTTCGTTCCCTTGTTGATGTGATTTTGGTCACAACACTCCTGATGAAGGTCACCCGAGGCGGTTGAGACGTTGTGTATTACAACTTGTTCTTAATGCTGCTATTCTCAACCCATTTATTATTAGAAGGCCGCATGCTTCATCTGTGTCAGTCGGTATTAACATTACAATTTGTAGCAAGAAAAAGAACCAACGGTCTAAAACTAAACAAATGTCTCATAGTTCCCTCGGACAAGTAAAAAAGAACAGCAAAAGGCCTTCTGTGGCGTATTCTAAGAAGCAAGGGGATTACACAATTATCTCGAGATTGGAACAAGAATGTATACGGCTGATTTCACAAAAGTAAACGGTTATATACGAAATTGGGCCATCTGAAATGTTTGACAAGAATTTTCCGATGAATTCGGCACCCGAGTAATGCACTCACTGTCTATATGAAACCGTTTCTGGAGCATATCAAATTCACCGACTCTGAATCCCTGGAATACACAAAACTTCAACAATTATAACGTAACGCTAATCGCGGTAGATGTAATTTTGGTCATTTACACCTGAAATTTTATTTAGGGTATCCACTTTTCACGGCTACGACAGAGGCTGCTAATTCATTCTGAAGTGATGCGTCAAAATATTTGTCAATTAAGTAGATTCAGCGATTGATACACGGGTTTAGTGCGTACGTACACTAAATTGACCTTCCCCTAAGGATACGCAATAATACCAGACGCGAAATACAAATACAGGTAATTGTGGAGACCGCAAATATATTATACTATAGTTACAGATGGTCTCGAACAGCGCTAAACGACACCAATACGCTAATAGCAAGGGAGGCTAAGGATCCGACCGCCGAGCGCGCGAGCAAGCCGGAAGAAAGTGTCTGGCGTCCTTGACGCGCATAGGCCGACAAGCATACAAACAAACAAGCGCGATCGCATATGCGATCGCGCTTGTTTTTGGCACATATGTGCCAAAAACAAAGCAAGATTACCTGCATAATAGAGTATTTTGAAAATGAGAGTCAAGTAATGTTTTAAAACGATGGCTAGAGGCGCTGATAACGACCTCAGGAGGAAGACTGTTCCAAAGGTTAATAAAACTGCAAGAAAATAACTGCTGCCTAAGGAAGGTCCGAGGACAAGGCTTGAAAAGCTTTTTGCTATGTCCCCGCCGGCCGTCATTATTCGCCATGATAAAGATCTGTTCAACGAGACCTACTCTAAAGAAGTGTGTAAGAATTAAATAATCGTGGAGCCGTCGAAATTCAAGTAGGTAAAGATCAAGAATTTCAAGTCGGGACTCATACGCGACATTTCTTAGGCCCGTGACTAGTTTGGTAGCCGCGCGCTAGACACGCTCAACAGCTAATATGCATTTCTTCAGTCCGGTATACGCGACCTGATTGGCATACTCGCGGAACGGTCTTATATAAACCCAGTAAAGCCTTTGAAACGCTCTCTTGTCTATGCGGGGGCTCTCTTGTCTATGCAATGTAAGTACGCTGTAACTATAAATTCAGACGAGTTATCACTGTCGTCTATTAGGCCCATTACTATGTTTATTAGTAGCACAGTTTTCCCGCTAATTCAAACGACAAATTGTTGTGAATATTACTGAACATATCTCCCATCACTGTAGTTTTATTACATCGTTGATGGTTATGTGTACGGTTGCACCCGAGAGATAAGTATGTAAACTACTCCGTGCACGGCGTTATTATTATTGCGTCGGAACTATCTCTGGGCTTCAGTTAAGTCAATTTTTCCATTTCTGTATTACTAAAATCATCACAGGTTGTTTGGTACCTAGTGAATTGCAGTCTACCGTTGTCAGTATTGTTTACTTAGTACAGCTGGAAAGTTCTCATCATGTAGTCCGAATTCTTTCTTACTTTTTCGCTCTTGGGAGAAGACAATATACGGTACCTACCTACGGAAAATGTGTGTTTTACAACTGGCACTCCCCTGAGAATATGGGAAATGAATTAGCTCACTCCTGGGAATCGACATAGGTTTCTCATTGTAAGGCCTTAAATGCATTGCGCGACAGATATTGCTATCCATCAAATCATTTTGAAAGAAATTTGCCTGCTTGTGATGATTCCTTAACGATTTCTTATCTTAGATGGCACTGCTGCGGTTAGAAACGCTCTAGACCGGTGTGTTTTCTGGCAATGTCAGACTGTAGTAACTAACCCGCGGTTGATTATCACACTCTATTTTGCAGGAAAGCAGTCTGAATGGCCCTCGTTTCCCCACCACCGTTTGAATTATTTTTGTCCATTAGAGCTGAAAGGGGTCAGATATGTGAAGACTAATACGGTGACTCAGCAACCCATTCGAAATCTGGGAGTGCACATTGCAATGTGTGGCTGACAACAGACACCTCGTGACTAATAATAAATTCAACGGCGTGATACCTCTGGAAAGGATACTCTGTTTTCTTCAACAATTGCAACCTGAACCACCAGTTCTCCAGATGATTTCAAAAATTGGATACCACGGACAAGTTGACGTGAATGGCCTTCCGCATACTTGCTGGAAGGCGAACACCACGAACGATATCGGATAAACGCCCAATTCTTACCAAGCGCTTAACAACTCCCAGGAATACTGAGTGCGTGGGGTCAAGGAGGAATTGTGACACCATGCCAGTAGGAAGTTCAGTTAAAGGAGTTAAACCGATGTGATGTTCATCGTCAAGTTGTCTCGGAAAACTGGAATTCGTCCTTAGTTTTCTCACAGATACCGAAAAAGCCATTCTTCTACTTCCATAGTACACACATCTCTGTGTGCACTGATCGCAGCCGTGGTAACCGTTGTGACCTTTGAGTTTACGTATCAGGCAACGAGCAGGTGTATCACAGATAATGGACTGAAGCGTTACAAAAACTGTTATTTCGGGCGCTTCTAGGTAGGCCCCATCCGTCAGAATGTCTTTGGTCTCTGTGACAAACTCACCCATGTATACGTCTAAAGGCTCCGGACGGCCACCGCCACAGTACGATCTAATCACAAATGGACAGCTAACAAACGGCCGAATAATACGACCAAGTATAGGCCACACCTCAGTGTCTGGGTAATCAAAAAGAGGCAGTCCATCGACGTTAACTTGCAAAGTTAAGCGGTCACCGTCTCTGAGCTAGTGGTTTTTATGTACAATTTGTAGGCAGTTGTGGAGTTCAATGTGCACGTACAAGCCCTTGAGAAGCATCTTCTTTGGCACATTCTTGGAGTGTTGCGCACAGTTCTTGGATCTAAAGGCAATTCAGGAACGAGCGGCTTCAATAACGTGATAAGCAGCTTCAGATCAGCGGCCCTGAGGGACTTCGCGTGAATGGAGAATAATTTCACAGCGTCAGGAATGGATGAAGCAGTTACCGTAGTATCCACTATAACAATTGAATATGTTGTCCACAGAACTCACATAAACCGTACGGATTGCGTATCACATCAACAGATGAGGCTGGATACATGTCCCTCACTACCTGGTCATCTTCGTCATCTTCAATTCAAAATAAACAACAAAATAAGGGACTATCAGGTTTCTCTGATGGAATAATTTCATTCTTCAAGGTGACAGGGATAGTAATGGAGGAAGCCGACAAAACTGATGCCAAGTAGTAGACGTTCCCACCGTATTCGACGATATATAGTGGTATGACAATACAGCCTTCGCCCGGAACTCATGGTGCATCAAAAGTTTATTAACCCGATGGCTTCATGGAGTATGAAGATCCAAAAATCAAACATCTAGGTGAAAATTAGTCTTCAGGTCAAGTTGTAGCAAGTCTTCACCGAACAATAAAGGCAGGTTATATCACACAAACATTCCGCGTGACATGACATATTGTTATCCAAGCTTATCCATAAAAATCACAAAAAACAACAGTGTGAAAACCGACCAAACTAGAGGCACGTGACAAGCAAATGACCCAGAATTATCGAACTAGCCTGGATGAACAAATCTTACCCTCAAATGGCAACCACCTATTCCGTAGTCAAATATCTACCTAATGCAGTGAAAAATGCCATTCTTAGATTATTCGTAATCATTATTCAACCACAAAAGAAGTCCCATGATAACGTGCCATTCACCAAAGTTTCTCATTGGCGCTGGTAACTCGAAATTTGATTTGAATTCTCTTGCTGCTGTGTACTCACATGTTTGTCTTATTGGTGCCCTGAGCATCAAACAATTGCATACGTTTACTGTTATTCGTTAATGAATAACATATTGATTAAAATTTTTGGGTTAAATTGCATCTGTTTCCGTATCCGTTCTATTTCGTATTGTGCTTGTTGCTTATGATAATGACCCGGGTCCGATCCAGTAGTACTGGGACTCAACAAACTCGCTGAGGCGGTGAGCATTTGCGGCCGTTACGCAAAAGGTGGTATCACTTCAAGTGCACTGGCCTATATGAACGCCAGTACAAACATCTTTCTTCCTCAGCTCTGAACTTCATATGCATGAGCTGCAGATTCGATGACAATCAAGGCGTCGCTTCACCGCTGACTGTTCACGTGCGCTCCACGAAAAGTGAAGCAACACAGAAATCCTGCGGCTGTAAATGCGAGACTTTGTTTGGCACAGTTTGCCTTTCCATTTCTTCCATGGAGATTAAGCTGAAGGAGTACCAACAGACCCTATCAGAAATGAAGTTGGAACTTCAATCTTTAAATGAGTACGAAGCGGTCGCACTGCCTGGGGTTGCAGCCACCGAAAAGGTAGTTGCCTTGTCAACTGCGCAGATAGAGGAGGCAGCAGCCAATATGAAAG
>JTDE01000092.1:354411-365874 GCA_014338405.1 Paragonimus skrjabini miyazakii
CACATGACTTGGCGAGAAAAGAGATAGGAGAGTGCGAGGAAAAACTTGGGAAAGAAGACCTAGAATTGAAGATGGTGGTGGTGGGGTTGGACTCGGTCTGAGCTGCCGAGTGGTTCTGTTTGCCCTCTTGTGAGGCAGCGGACGCGACGTCACCGCTTGTGCGTATGTCAGCGTTCCTACAGGACGTTTGACCAGCATTCTTGGTGTCTCTGCTTGCGACCTCTGCACCCCTGCTAAGTTCCACTTTTTCGGAGGGTGTTTGGGATTTTTCACCCATGGAAAAATTGACGCTTTTGTCTTTTGAATGCAGGGCTTAAAGAGGGGCAATGTGCGCTGTTTAACAGGGTCACCGATAGAAATACCCTGTGGGACGGACAAACAAAGTATTCTATTTTGAGTCACAGGTGGCGACCCCAGCAGGCCCCTATCGTTTCGAATCCTGGGAAGGAAGAATTTCCTACGGGGCTTATCGGTGGTTTTTGGCTTAGGTAACTCGAGAGACGGCCTGAGTAAAATGTCTTCAACAGTGGAACCCATGCTTGAGGAGTCAGTCGTTGGGATGGCGACTGCGGGAACGTCTACGACCTGGCATCAGCACTGTAGATGTTTCCTCCATTACTATCCCTGCTGCCTTGTAGAATGAAATTATTTCAATACAAAAACTCGGAAGTCCTTTATTTTGTTATGTCCACTTTAAATTAAAGATGACGAAGATGACCATGAAGGACGTGTCCAATCCCATCTGTTGAAACGATGCGTCATCCGCACGGCTGATGTGAGTTCTGTGGACAGCGTATCACTTAATCGTTATAGTGAATACTACGGTAACAGCCTCATTTATTCATGACGCAGTGAGATTATTCTCAATTCACGCGAAGTCCCTCACGGCCGCTGATCTGAAGCTGTTTATCACGTTATTGAGGCCGATCGTTCCTGATGAGGTGGTTCTGTAGAGTTTTTATTATTTTCTACTTCATTTTGCTAACATTGCGTAACTGCTGCATCAGACCACATTGTATATTTTTGTTTGACTTTAGTAAAAACAACAACACAACACGTTTTCCAATAAACTCTGCTACACGTGCTTGCTTGTCTTTCGTCCGACGCCAGTGGTTGCTATCCAGTTTAAAACATCCTATTTGTTGGATTAGCTTTCACTTCTGTTACTTTGCATCCTCAGCTACGCTTGGAACAATCCGAATACTTCCCAGCGTTATTAGACGCCCCACGAACATTGTCAATCTTTGGTGAGTCCAGTCCTTGACTTCACTCGTTATTTTTGTGTCGAGAATTATTGTAGTTGGCATATCTGTTGCACTACGGTTCCAGGAAACCAAAGACGGTGGGAGATCAAAATGCCGGTAGTCAGAAACTAATAGCAAACAGATTTACGAAGACCATTCAATTAAAAGAGCAGTTCAGAGCTGGAAGACGCAAAGAAAAGCCTGGAGGAGGAAGCCAGGGGAAAAAACATGAACAGGTGCGGTGTATCGTGGATGCATGGTTGCGGTTGGTTGCAGTTAACCCACCATACAAAAGCGCTTTCAAATTTGCGTGATATATCTTCTTTATCCGAGTTAACTTAGTAGATTTGGATGACCACAAATAAATATATTAAATGAAGCGCGAAGTTCCCTTAAACCACTGCCACCGCCGGAGGTACACCTGCCAAATAAACGTGCAATTCACATTTCAACATCGAAAAACCCTGTCTGTTACAAGTCTCACATGTTGACAACTTTCAACGCAAAATCGTTGACGTGAAGTGGACATTTGTCAGAATTATATCCTAACTTTAGATACCACGTGGGGATCTATAATGCATTTTCACATAAAGTTGATTTTTGATATAGTGAAGCCATGCCTGTCACAAGTCTTGTTGTTTCGTGTTATGACCTCACATGTTTCATTACAAAAATGATCCAGTTAAATTGACTTGCCAGTCTGTTGTCAAATAAAATCGATCGCTGAGAAGAGAGGACGGTGACACTTAAGGATTAGTCAGCAATTGGTATGCGTTGGATGACGTAAAATTCGAATTGCTTCAGTAGTTGAAGCGAATAACCAGGAATTTAAGAAAGGTGCCGTTAGCGTAATCAGCCTACTCGGATCGTAATCTGGCCGACTGGGAACCAACTCCGGCACATTCCAAAACGACTCTGCAGAGTCGGACCGACTCTGGATTTTGTTGCACGCCTACTCGGATTCGATTCCTTACCAACTCTTACCAGACTCGGCGTGTTTTATGGTATATTTTCGGTCTCCCGCAATTATCAGTAATTTCATTTCGCATCTGGTATTGTTGCGTATACCTGAAAAGGCGTTAACTTAGTGCACGTACGCACTAAAACTGTTGAGCCGGCACATTTTTTAACTTTTACAGGTACATTCGGACGTAAGTTAACGATACTTTTTCATTCATTTATTTATTTATGATCTCTGTTGACGTCGAAATTATGCAAGAACAGGTTTTTAGTTCGCCAGACGTTCCCGTCAGTGCTCTTTCTGTCCCAATCGCGCCTTTTATGGAAAATGATCCTCGAAGCTAATTTGCACAGCCGGAAGCCAATTTTGCGTTGAGAAACATAACCACGGAATTGACGAAGATCCACCACGTGGTTGCTGCTCTCCAGCCTCACGTCGCGGACGAGATGGGTGACGTTTTGGAGCTGACAGACTCTGTTAAACCATACGAACAGTTTAAAGAGGCTATTATCAAGCGCACAGGCCTTTCGAATCGTTAGCGCATCGCCCAGTTGCTGAGTACCATCGAGCTAGGGGGCCAGGGACCTTCATAATTTCTACGCTGAATGCAACGTTTCGCAGGCTCAGTTTAGCTCGAGGAGTCCTTCTCGAAGGAATTATGGATCCAGCGACTGCCTAGGGAGATGCTACATATCCTTAGTGCCAACCTTCAAGCGGCTCTGTCGCCGGTCTCATTGGCACTCTTAACCGACCGTGTGAACAAACCCACACGTTAAATCCAGGCACTCAGCACTCGAAGGTCGCGCTCACATTCACCCTCACATAAATCTAACAAAAGAGCCTCACGGTCGAGTTCTAGGAGGCGACGAGTGTCCACAGGTAGTGTCAATCACGACCATTGCTAGTATAATTAACAATTTGGTGGTCGTGCTCGCCTCTGCCGCGGTCCTTGTTCCTTCCCCAAAAAGGATCAGGGAAACTGGCGGGCCAGCACGTCGGGTTGACCGACGTTGTTGGTTACCGAAGTCGCCTGGTCTTCATTCGAGACCGCGAATCGGGAGTTGGGTACCTCATCAACGCTGGTGCAAAGATCAGCACCTTCCCGCCGGATTCTCGCGAACGACTTACGCAGGCGCAGTCAACCTAACGTGCAGCGAACGGTACGCCTATTAACTTCTACAGCGAACGTGCAGACACATTGAACTTAGGCACTCGCCGCACTTTTCGATGGCTTTTCATTATCATTAGCATCAGCCCTCTCGAACACCTTGACTTACTAATCGGAGCACGACACCGTCGGCCACTCGACCGCAAGACGAACTTGTTTTTTATCGGGACTTCGATCAACACTGTTCCAATCAGTCCCGTGCATCGCCCGGTCATTACGAACACTTCCTACCGTCTTCAGACAACCAACCCCGCTGCCGCCAGTAACTGGTCAACGCAGCACCACATCGTCATGACTGACCCGCCGGTGTTTGCTGGAGCCCGTCGTTTGGCACCGGATAAGCTGAAGATGGCGCGCACCAAATTATAGCACATGCTGTAACCTGGAATTATTCGCCTGTCGGATAGTCCATGGGATTCACCCCTCCACATGATGCCGAAAAAGTCAGAAGACTGGCGTCAATGTGGAGATTACCGCGCGCTTAACAACAATACGATACCGGTTAGGTACCCCATCTCACATAATCAGGATATAACGGCTAACCCGGAAGGCACCCGTGTGTTCTCTAAGACCGAAATGGCTCGCGCTTACCACCGGATCCCAGTTGCCGCGGACGATGTCGCCAAAGCAGCGGTGACTACACCATTCAGTTTTGTAACGCACCGTGCTGCCGTGTTGGCGCTACTTTTGTTTTCGATTGTGTACATCGTGTGCATATCTTACTGGGCCTTTGGTTCATGCTTGTTTCTATTGTGTCCTTTCACAGGACTATCGCTGGAACCCTCACTTCAGAAGAACGCTGTCTCCCGGTGTCTCCACGTTGCTCAAATCTGGTTTGCGAGTGTAACGGCTACACGAAGCCAGAACGTCTGGCTTGCCTGTTACATATTGGCGACCCTGACTGGATGGTTTCCGACAGCTTGTATCGACGTGACCAACCGATGTTTGACCCATTTCTATTACCTGGTAACTACAAGTCGGTTTGATCGAGCATTTTGGGTCCGCACGTTGCAACCGCACACGCGGTATACGTACGCCTACGCATAAAGCAACTTCTGCACACGCACCCAGTGTTCTGTGATACCGCTAGCACTGGCCGGTTCACTTAGGCCCTGGAACACTGGGGACAGTGTTCATTTGAAAGGGGTGCATTGTAACTTACTGTGCTGTCGTGTTGGCGCTACTTCTGTTTTTGATTGTGTACATCGTGTGCATATCTCACTGGGCCTTTGGTTCATGCTTTTTACAGGACTATCGTTGGAACCCTCATTTCAGAAGAACGCTGTCCCCCGGTATCTCCACGTTGCTCAAATCTGGTTCACGAGTGTAACGGCTACACGAAGACAAAACGTCTGGCTTGCCTGTTACAGTTTGTTTAAATTTCTGTGCATGCCGTTTGTTCTCCGCAACGATGCTCAAGGGTTCCAGCGATCTACCGACAACGTCACAAGATGTTTGGACTTCTTCCATTCCTATTTCGACGATCTTTTGGTTACAAGCGCCTCCAAAGAAGAGAACCAGAACCATCTGCGATTGCTCTTCGAATGATTCGCAGCGTATAACGTCACTGTGAACAAGGATAATTGAGTTTTCGGCCAATCAGCAGTTGAGTTCTTAGGGAATCATATCTATTAGCACGGTATTTGATCGCTAACCGACAGGGTACAAGCGATTCGCGGAAAGTCCCGCCCTACAACGGTCGCTGCTGTCTGTCGTTTTAGCAGCATGTTTAACTGTTACCACCGTTTTGTTCCGCATTGCGCGCAACTCACGCAACCTCTGACTGACTTACTCCGTGGCCGTTCCATCGGCAACATCGAGTTTTCAGAAGCAGCCGCCAACCGCACCAAAGACGCGCTATCCGCTGCAGTGATGCTGCACAATTTCGACGCAAATGCCACCACCAGTATATCTGTAGACGCATCCAACACGGTTATTGGAGCCGTACTCCAACAGTCGATGGAACCTGCAGACCGCTCTCAGTTTTCTCCAGACGCCTGTTGCCCGTCAAAAAGAGGTACAGCACGTTCGGTCGTGAGTTACTAGGTATCTACTCGGCTGTTCGTCATTTTCTATATTCCCTCGAAGGTCGCCAATTTTTGTTCTTCACTTATCACAAACCACTGGTATATGCCTCCCGTAACCGTTCCGAAGCCACTCACGCCGCCAAGCGTGCCACCTAGATTTCATTTCGCAATTTTCGACAGACATACGACACGTCTCTGGCAGTGACAACGTTGAGCTTGACGCCTTGTCACGCGTATCAATACTTGTTTGCCACAACATTATCAAATCGTCAGCTACGGCTGACGCACAAGGCGCTTTTTGCTAGCATTCGTCATCGCACCTCGCGGAACTTCCCTTACCGACAGTTCCTGGAACGATTTCATTCGATCCTTCCGCTGAAAAGCCTTGTTCGAAGTCATCGTCATCAGCTGACATAGCTTTGCCGACAACGCCAACACCCATCTTAACACGTTCAGGTCGTAAGGTGCACTGGCCTAAATGTCTGGTAGAAGACCGGAGTTCGCTAAATTCTGTTCCATTCCAGCTCTATAAAAAAGGAAAAAATCGCGAAAGCCCTTAAAAACCAAAAATCACAAACCGTTTTCGAAAACACCGAAAAAACGCCGTTTCTTTCTGCATGTCTGCGTAGTTACGTTCTCCAGGTAAGTTTGTCACTTGTATGTGCGCTCAAACCTACAGCTTTCGCTTTTCGCCTCCGTGAACGCGCTCATTTCCTTGGTCGATCGAAATTTGCAAAGTGAACACCGTCATGCGATCGCTGTGGTTATCCCCAAGACTTCGACATTCGAACTTAAGAATCCCCCATTCGTTTTGACAGCTGAAGAGAAGACACTCGAGTAGGAGCTCGCTTGGGAATTTTCGTTTTAATACTTCTCCACCTGCGGCGTCTGAAAATTGCAAGCTGATGCAGTATGAACTACGCCAGGCCAAGGGTGGCTGACCACAGTTAATCCTCAAGTAGATCGGAGGGTTACGTTCGCATTACTTTTCTGGAGTAGGGTTGTGTAGTGATCTGGAGATAACCCCGGTCTGTCCACTGTGCGATGTGTAAAATCCTTCCCAAAACCTTAGCTCACGTTGTACATAGAATCTTCAGGATCCTTGCCTGCCGTCTGCTTGATGCGTGCGATCGCGTTTGTCTGTTTGCATGCATGTCAGCCTATGCGCGCCAATCGCGCTTTATTCACTCTTCCGGCTTGCTCGCGCGCTCAAAGGTCGCATCCTCAACCTCCCTAGCTACTTGCGCGCGTCAGTGCGGTTTAGCGCTGAACGAGACCAATTGTAGTTATGGTAAAATATATTTTCGTTCTCACACAATTATCGGCCTTTTCATTTCGCGTCTGATATTGCTGCGTATACCTGAGAAAGCGTTAATTTAGTGCATGTACGCACTAAATACCTTTGTATGGACGTACTGCAACATGTAAGTAGGCCGCGTGCACTCTAACTGACTGTTATATTTGCGAATTAACGTTAAGGCGACGTGAGGACACCGGATGTAAATTTGTTTATCCACGAACTGAGAAAATTCGTCCCCATCGTTTGCATTCCCTATTTATTCCCACTGACTTGACACTTGTTCCCACTACCTCACCCACCGCGTTTTGTTTTATTGAACTAATGTGTCATTAAATGTTCGCGGCGCGAGTGGCCATTCTTGTCCTGGTCTACTGGCGTGACAGCTCACCTTTGACCTTGCTGGTCCTGTCGAGAAACTATTGATTTTGCTAGACGAGACTATCGTCGCGAACGATTGAGGCTTACCTTTTGTAATTATTGATACATTTCTGCAATAGTTACGTAGAAATTGTTGGATCTATCCATGTTTTCATTTTGGGGATCCGTTTTTTGTGCCACGCATAGATCAACGATCAGACGTGAATCGTTGCAACGAAGGACAGCGTTTTCCCGAAGTAGAAATTCCAACAACAATCCTGTGAATGGAGACGATACAAACAAACGTGCGCCCAAAGCCCAATAAGCCTTGCACTCAACCTACACAAACGTAAACTGAAAGGGCGCCAACAACACAGCAGCACGCTCTGTTACACGGCCCAAATTCTCTCTGTGCGCGCTTGTTGGTATTGACTGCCAGTTACGGTACCTGAATTTGGTAGTGCAGTGACCTGAAAATAACCCCGGTCTGCCTTCTGTACGATGTACAAAATTCTCCTCAAATTTCTTGCCCGTATTTCAAATAGAATCTCAAGGATCTTTGCATATTGTCCAGTTGATGCTGGCACTCGCGTTCGTGTGTCTACAGGCTTGTCAACTTATACGCGCCTATGGCACCACACAAATACTTCCGATTTTCTGGAGCGCTTGAGGACCGACTCCTGAACTTAAATAGCTCCTTCCGCGTATCGATGTCGTTTACCGTTGGTCAAGACCCAATGTAGCTATCGTATAATACACGTTGAGTCTCTTTGAAGTATCCACATTTTTATTTTCCGCCTGGTGTTCTTTTGCAACAACGGTAATTTGGTGCACTTCCGTACTAAAACTGAACCGATGTTATCTCCAGGTTATTGAAGTATGTCCTAAATTTACAGAGCAGTTTGCATCCAGAGCACACCTGAAGCAGCATAGCTTGGGCAACATGAGAGACTATAAAAAGATCACTTTCGACGTCCCCAAAATCCTAAACTCCATGTGACGTGAAAGCTACCTTACTGGCATTGCCGTACCTGTTCACACTACCATGTGAATGTAAATTTACTACAAACCAGTAACATGAGGGTTAGTGTGTTGACGTAGATATTGCAGTTTCACTCGTGGCAGTATAATAAATCTGCGCCGTCTTCACTGTTGTGGGCTACAGTCACTAGGATAGCAATGTTTCAGCTATTGCCGTTTGAAACGCCACTCAACCATTTCGACGCTTGTTTGAATTCTGAAGGTTGACTGGGGTCCCATTGATATTCGTCCTCTCTGACGGCTATCGTATGGTTGTGCTTGAAGTTCCCTTACATCCAACTTCTTAGCGCCTTTCTTGTTGCGTTGAAGAGTATTCATTGTACTCTGAGTAAATCGTCAAACAAAGTTTGTTTGAAGACTCATCGTCTTCCTGTTACGACTTCTAAATCGCGTTAACATAAGGTTGGGGAAACTTCAAGCGTACGAACCGAATAACAGGGAACTAGCTTCGCAACAGCAGCTTCTAACATGTTAAATCACTTCATCTTTTCTCACTACGCTTGATATTTTTACTTTATTTTCCAAGATAACTTTTCTTAAACTACAAAGAATGTATGAGTGCTTGTCCTCACTCGACCAAATACCTGGGTGTCCTTTGCCGTAAGCTAGCCAGGAAGTTTATTCGGAAAATCGTTGGGTGGTATTTCAATCCGCCATCTGCTACTCACAGGCGGAGTGCGGGAGCGGCAATCTGTTCACGTCGACCACTAATGAACACAGGTTGAGAGCAGCAGACTGTTGAGTACACTAAGTTAAGCAGAACAACTTTCAAGTTAGGTGATAGTGATTCCGTTTCCAACCTAATGAATGATCTCTTCTTACGTATTTCTGTCGCCCAGCCTTTTAGTCGACCTACCGGTATAACAATTTCTCTCATGTTAACAAAATGGATAGACTAAATCGTATGGATTTTTAAACATCAAGTGTATTTGCGCTGAACCAGTAACCCTCGTTGACGTGGGAGAAGATTCGAACGCGTAATGAACACACAATTAACCAGGAGGCTCAACGCATAATGTGCGAAGATTACTGGGGGCTTCTAGGAAGGCCCATATACTTGGGAAGGCTAGAGAGAAAACTGGTGAGCTCGTAAGTACTCCGCGTTCCATCAGACGGACCAGAATTCTACCAGAGGGAACTAAATGCAGCTCGGTCACGACGAGACACCCTCAACAGCAGAGACATTTTTTCGGTATCAGTAGAGACGGCGGCTGGGTATTTACGAAAGCGCACATGTACTCCCAAGGGGCTGTTGTTTCAGGTCCGATCCCTGCAGTAGAGTTTTGTTGGGAGACACGCCATACAGACAACGTATATCCGTACATTACCGGGATTTTCGGGTTAAGCACCGGATCGTATCTGTGTCATACTTGCAACCCACTTATGCAGCCCCTCCGGATGTGCTCCAGTAACACGGCCGAATAGCCGACCCTTAGATGTGGATCTGTGATTCACCTTCTCTCCAACGCGGTAAAGCGTTCTTCAGCTACCTCCTTATCATCATGCGGTGTTGAACCACCTTGTGTCCACAATACGCCAAACGCACAATAGGCGTCCGTGAGTATTACGTCGTTTTCAGTCTCATTTAATACTTGTCTGCTTCCATAGAAAGCTCTTCGTCCTCCAAAGTTCATCCGTCAGCAAAATCTAACTCTCATGCCCTTCGTATCACATCATCTAGCGAGACTTGACGTACCCAAACAAGGCTTGTACACTGCTTAATCCGGGATATGGTATGACACAGACCTCTGAGACCCCACCTGAAAATTTCCTTGTTTGCATGAGGTTCACTACTATTGCCCAACCTATGTTCCAGTACCCCGTTTGCTTCAGGAATGTAGCGTTCTACCAGAATGCCTAGCCGTTTTCAGTCAGACGCTCAAGTGAAAGGCCTCTCAGGTAAGCCCAATGGTAAGCTGCAATGGAATGCTCCTGATATAAGGATTGCAACCCAATCGATATTTGGTTGCATTGCACTGCACAAGTTCCGCGTAGAGTATGGAACGTCATTTGACACGGCCGTCCCTAAGAAACAATCGCCCTTACAATATATCCATTGAGCAACGTATGTGACGAAAGTCGACAAGGATTCGGATCCGAGTAAGCGCACAACAAAATCCAGATTCAGCCTGACTCTAACTACAGTCGTTTCGGAGTAGGCCAGAGTTAACTCCCAATTGGCCAGAGTAATATCCAATTCGGCCGTTTACGCTTGCGACATCTTCCTTACATTCCTGGTTATCTGCTCCAACTACTAAAGCAATTCGAATCTTACGCGATCCAGCGCTTATGGTTTCACCGACTTATCTCGCAATCGATGTTTCTTAGCGAACGATCTTATTAGTCAAGAACTGGCATGCTAATTTAACGGGATCATTTTCGTCATGAAACGTTTACCTCGAACGTCCTCAAATGACCTTACGCGAACCGGTATAGAGATGGGCAACAGGCGTCTCGAGTAACCGTCCAAAACTGGACAGTAAGACGGATGTATTACCATAAAATTCATCCACGTAACCACTGAACACACAAAAATTAATATTGAAACGATAAGTACTGCGATAACAACAGAGTATCTGCTCATTTCGGATTAAAAATTGATGTAATAAAGTCCAAGGTGGACTTGGAAACAAAAACCCTTCTCGTGTAAGTTGAAGACGGTTTCAGTTCCATCATTCTGCACGCGACAGACAAAATGAAAACAGACAAGGCTGGAAAACAAAAGCCACACAAAATCAAGAAACAAGAGGTAATGAATAATGGAAAAGCACAAAAGGGGCAACATTGAACATATACGAAAAATCATTTTCTGAGATGAAAGCTGTTACCACGTGAAGTAATAACGTGGACCAACAGAACTTGTGATACATAAGGACTTGTAGGGGATTAACCCAATGCAAACGTATAACCGCGAATAGTCAGTTGAAAATACAGTCGCTAAGTTGTTCACTATAGGCAATCCCGACCTTCGTAGAACAGGAGCACCAAGGAGACGACGCACGCGCACCAAAAGCGCATTGCTAAGCAGAATCAATTCAAACAATTGGCGTTCATTCCGTACAAAGAAAAGTGGTGTAGACAGTTTATAAAAGTAAAGCAAAACATGAAAATGTGTACAAAACACTATAGTTTCATTATGTCTCAAATCTCTGGTGCGTCTTTACACGCGGTGGTGGCAGTAGTTTCAGGAAACATCAGACCTCACTTTGACACACTTCCTTCTGGTTATCCAAATCTACTAGATCAACCTGCATGACAGAAGAAATGTTACACATAATTTGCGGTACTTGTATATGGTGGGTTAACTCCAGGTCGTGGTGACATGACTATATGGCGTTGCGATGTGTGCGGCCGCGAATGCGCTG
>JTDE01000092.1:373646-386597 GCA_014338405.1 Paragonimus skrjabini miyazakii
TCTTCTCACTGTGACTTCCGATCCGTGTTAATATAAGGCTGGGGAAACCTTGGGTGTACGAACCCTGGAGCTAGCACCACAAAAATCCATCGGATAATTTACTTTAATAATTACCCATTTCCTATTTTTCCTTTTTTCAACTTTCCCAGGAAAAAGCGAGCAAAGCATTTGTTCACTCTTTATGCACTACCTCCTCCACATATTTCTTTGTGGCAATACTTCAGAAAAATCTCATCGGTCGCAAACGCCCTTCAAGAAATCGAGTTTCGTTGTTACCTTCGGAGTTCCGTATCTCGTTTAATAATCGAGATAAAATAAAAATAGCATTTGGCAAACTGATAGGAAACTAGGCCTAGTTGCCATTAATGTGAGCCAGACGCTGCTGTAAATCTGGCAAACACTAACCAACCAAGGTGATTTTTCAAAAATGTTGTCCATGGCGTTTATAAACACAAAAATCGGAGGGTTCATGAATGTGTATTTCCAGCCATGGTCCGATACACCTTTTAGAAAGTTGACGCCGGTTCCGACTGAGACTCTTGAAGGATAAGCTGAAAAATAAAATCGACTGCTGCAGGCTGACAGCAAGCGCACCTGAGAATAACTACGATTCATAATGGTAACTTACCAGTTTATCCGGGGCGTCATTGTTCTTCAGATTTGCCCCTACTTGCACCATTATTACCTTTAATGCTAGTGGCAAATCCGTGCATGAAGCTGCACTCCTCATACCCTCCGTATATCGCTTCCGTCCCTCTGCGGTAAAGAAGTCCAACTTGCACCCAATACGCTTCAAGCGAATGCTGAGTTGGTGCACCGTTTGGACCACATAATCCAGGCACTCGTCTTTACCTGCGATGTCAAAGGATGAAATTTAGAACTATCTGACAGCTCTCCGAAGCGGATTGGTGGAAGATCTCGGCTGTACTTGCTTCTATACAGGCGGCTGTGTGCAGTTGCACTATGAATTAGCTATTTGTCATGAGATAACTAGATATTGCCAGCCCGCGGTACTAGCCCCAAGAGGCGTGTTCTCGAAAAACGAAGGGAGTTTCTCAGCGCTTCCGTACAAAAAGTCACTTGGAAACTGAACACATTTACTTTGTTGGTGGAATACGAGGAGGCAGTGTGCTTGGCAAAAACGCCTGGGGTACTCTATACGGTAACACAAAAGTAGGAAAGATTGCTCCAATTTTATAGGAGTGACTTCCGTTATATCCGACCAGTAAATTTTGCGAATTAATGTAGTGGCATATTTTGAAAAAAAAATTTATTAACTGAACTTGTAAACAGCTCCTCTTCAAGCTATAGGAAGATTAAGGCAAAAACATTTCCAGCAGCAGAAATGAACGATTTCAGGAACAATATTACGCCGCGAAACTGTGACAGTTTCGGTAATTTAAAACCCGCGATCATCTGAAAGATTATATGGAGATTAGTCTATGGATAAGACCGAGCTCGACTAACTCATCTGCTGCGTCGCCTTCAAAATTTCTTTCACAGATGAAATGATTTTTCGGGGATCCATCGGAACTGTCCACCTCAGTGTTTGAATGACTGACTCCAAGAGCCAACAAACTGAGAGCCAGCTCTAACGACCGTGTGGTTTTTACTAAACAGGGGCGTCCTGTAAACCAACTGTTGAACAGGATGACTGAATGAAATCTGTTCCCGGTTGTCAAGTTGGGCTAGGATCCCAACAGCAACGTCTGGCCAGTGCGTTTTATAAATTTCGGCTCAAGGGATACCTAACCTTCATACCGACATCCCATAAGTGGAACAAGGTTGAACGAAAAGTAGAGATTAGCGACCTGGTCCTACATTTTGGAAACCCTCGACTCGTAAGCATATGGCCCACGACAACAACAAGTGGAGTAATAAAGAGCTACGATAATCATATCCGTCAGGTCAACTTGAGGACCGGAACGGATTGATCAAGAGAAATATAAGATCCATGTCTCCTCCAGGGAGTGAGGCGTGGCATCGTCGATAGCCAGTGACTTCAAAGGCAAGTGAAATCAGTCACGACGCACACTCAACCCACAACCACCTGATTGTTTCGAAACCATGCATGTTTCGGGGGCCAGTGTTAAAGTATGTGCCTGCGTTTGATGCGTGACGACGGTCATGTGTAAGATGTAAGGTTGGTGACTGCTTTTGCTGACCGTCCTTTGTCTTACAGTCAAAATCCTGTCGGCAACAACTAACAGCCTTATCTGCAAAGACTGACCCGGTCATTCGAATCAGGGAGCAATGCATTGTTCAGCTCTTGAAAGTTAATTTCGATAAACCACTTTGGTTTAACATCATTTATTCTTTGAACCCTGTTCTCAACCAGCCGATCCATCCTTACTTCTCACCAGTGAACCCCGATTTATATCTCTTTAGACTTATTAATGCTTCATGGCTTCGCTATTGACCGTGTTCACGTGAATATATTTAGTCCCGGATTTTTTAATCTGGTAGAGTCAATAGAGAAGTTTGGTACCATTTTCTCACTTCCGACTTTTAACATTTTTTGTACGTTGACACCTCATTAATAATAAACCCGCTTGTACGACTATCTTCCTTGGAAAGAAATCTGTTACTCATCGGGTCGAGAATTTAATAACCGCTCAGTGCATCACAGACACGGGTATTAGAGATCCAGTTTATCGATAGATGTTGCGAGTAGACTAAGCGTAGCCCGACTACTCACTAGACGCCGGGACTAATATTCAAACTGAATTGTGCGAGTAGCTGGCCTTCAGCCATGGAACCCATTTGGCAAGTTTGAAATGATTTTTAGTGTCGTCCGAACCGTGCTTGGACGCTCTTCCAGGAAGACGTTGAGTAACGCGTAGCGATAAACCAATGATCCGAATTAGTCAGAACTGGGTTGGATCATACTGCCACGGTACCATTGAACAAACCATGACAGTTAATAATTGCACAACCTCGGCAGTTTCGATTGACGGATCGTTTCCGGAAAATGAATTACGATTTGGTGCAAAACGGGCTAAAGGTGAGCTATAATCACATAATATGGCATTCATACCCAACAGAGTTCTCCAGAGTAGTTTGCAAGTTCAAAAACATTTAGGATGAGCGGAGCTCACAAAGATTATGCATGCACCACTGAAGCACACCACAAAAACCGGCAACTGGCTATTCGCGTAACCATTAAAACTGACAGGGTAAAACAAAAGGATTTAGGTGGTAGTCCAATCAACGGCCAGAAACAGAAGGGGTAGAATATGCAAGGACTGAATCTCGAAAGTCAGTACAAAATTCGGGCACGACCAAGGTGTGCCCGTAGAAAGACGATGCCGCCCGGTTCTGGTTCTCAACCTGACTAGCCACTAAATCAATAGACCTCAAACCCAAAGTATATCAGGCTTAGAGGGCGACACTGATCCCAAGGAACTACAGTGCAGTAAAAACCATTCTCCAGGACTCCCACTAGGTGTGATTTTTTTGAGTGTCCGACATTGAACAGTATGACTGAGCACAAGTCGTTCTCCGTGACTGACACCTCGCACCTTTAATGCGAGCTGGGTGCCAAGTGCACTCATCCTGCTTACGTCGCTCCCTCCTCCAAAAGTTAAGGAAGTCTGATACCTCGATTTATTTCCCTTGACTTCGTCTTCACCAGAGTAGTCCGCGCTAAACCGTCTTCGTCAGCACCACAACTAACTATCACATCTAAAGGCTATGCGTTTTTGGTAGGGTTCTGAAGTTATTAATACAAAGTCTCTACAGGAAATGACATTCCTTACCTATCCAGTTCTACCGTGCCTGTAGGATAGAGAAGTATTGTTTCATCCAGCAACTTTAAAAGAGTTTTTTCAGATAACTGGCTGGCTTTCATCTGTGTATGAACAGTGGCAACATCGACTGGTAGGGACGAATTCCGTAATTACCTCGCAGAAGCAAAATACTATGGAGCAACAATGCCGGCTTGTCTCGAACATCCGACGAATGTTGCCTAGTAGATCGGCCCAGAATTCCAGAATGCAACGTTCTTTTGTGAGCCTCAGAAAACCGCGTTCACACAATCCAGTGGAAAACATGCAACTATGTCAATATTTAGTTAGCTGAATGTTCGGGCTGAACTCTAGACCTGAAATCCGCATCCATCCTTGTTTTATATCCCAACCGGGGGAATACTGTAGTCTTTTCGAAATACACGCTATAGGCAGTATACGTTTTGTTTGAATAATATTGTGATGGTTGAAAACTGCCGTATCCGGTACATTTCCGCTAATGTGATCAATAAACATGTTGATGTGAACACTATAAACGGACTGCAACATCCCACAACTAAGAGCCACTTATGAAATCCACGATAGCGTCCGAAACATACATCTGCAAAAGTAGGTCAATGAAGAACATTGATAGATTCCACGCGGTCAACGTGACAAGGAATGGACACAGTTGTCAACGAGTACCCTGGAATAAGGTGAGGCCGACGAGGCGAACCTCTACGCGACTGCACGTCTGGCTTCCTTTCTAATTTCCTCGTGCGACTTGCTCATTTCGAATACTTCCCCAATATCACTGGACGTTTCATGAATATTGTTCATTGTTGGTCAGTGCAGATCTTAACTTCAGTCGTTATTTTGTTTCAAGATCTACTGTAGTTCATTCACTTTTTCCATTACACACTAGAAACTCAGTAGAAGTTATGGCGGACCGCTCCGAAAGAAAGGTCCACGGCTGAATCCAGAACGGCAACCACGAACTACTCAACCAGATGAAAAAACAAAAGGATTCAGTAGAGGAATAAAGTGTACATGTTTTCGGCAAAATTTTACCACCGTAACATGCGTTGTGAATATTCCGTAAGTAATACGGATGCTCACATATTTCAAAGTTCGACAAAATCGAGCTTCAAATTAAGCCCGTCGGGTAAACTAAACTTCTAGTAAGTAGGGCAACAATTGATTATAATGAGAGTGGGTTGCGTGCATATTTTTAATCGTATTTTGAGCATCTTCTAGCCGTTGGGGCACAACTTTCAAAAGACACCCAAGACGTTCAGAAGACAAAAACGACAGCCTTTTCGCCTGAGACGGCGAACAGCATTCTTCAACTTACCTGCTACGCACTGCAGTCCGACAATGTTAACAGATCAACTGTACAGGATGGGCCTCTTCGCCCTTTGCCAAAACTACTGTACCGCAACAATTGTTGACCCTGATATAGGGCAGAAATAACGAGGAAGACTAGCTTAAGAGTGACAGGAAATTAGAGCATTTCGAAAATGGCTGTATAAAAAAATAGCAAAATAAGGGGGTCAGAACGCGGCGAATCATGAGGTATAAGTAGATCGTCCTTACCGAACAGCTCAAATAAAAATATCTTACTGTGAATCTAATTTATTACTAATGGGTAGTTTGGCAGATTAGTTAATGTTTGAGAGACCCAACTGTCAAAACCCGAGCCTCGGCTGAATTTGAACCGACGGCAAAAACGGCATACCAATACGCAGCAGGTGTTCCGCCAGCTGAGCTACGAAATCATGCCGGAAGCTTGAGGAATTCCTAACCGAAATCTGCCACTCATCCGTCTCCTGTCTCATACGGAATCCACCAAATTTTCCGCGGGGTCGGTTGCTCCAGCGAAGTTTCTTGAATATTCCACGCTGGACTTCCTCAACGGTACCGTTAAGCCCATTAATTATGTATAGTTTTCATAAGTAAGCTCCAAGCCAAGCTGTTCTCGTCGGTGGTTCCAGTTCAGCCAAAGCTCGCATTTTTCACAGTTAGGCCTCTTCTAATCTAACTAATCTACCTATGTATTAATGATGCAGTTTCATGCCTGATGATATCGTTGGTGGATTCCAGCGTAAACCGCCTGGGCAGTTGGGCCAACAGAAAATTTGGTGGATTCCATATGAAACAGTGAGAAGAGTGAGTGACTGATTTCAGGTAAGGAGTCGTCGAGCTCCCGGCGTGGTTTCGTAGCTCAGCTAGTAGAGCGCATGTTGTGTTTCAGCGTGCTGTTTTCGCTGCTGGTACGAATCCAACCGTGAGGTTTCACGGTTTGGTCTCTCGTAAACAAATCTAATTCTATCAGAAGACTATTTCTGTTGACATTGTCATGGCCCAATCTCATAGCAGATTAATCAGCGAGATGTAAACCAGGCGAGTGTGTTAAGAGTAGAAACTTACATCTGACAAATAAAGGTAAATTTACGGATGTTATATATACATATATATGAAATAGGTATTCATGAAACGAAACGGCCCGCAAAAATTTCGAAAGCACCACACAATATGCAACTGCTGGGTGTAGTAAGCAACGGTGAGCTATGAAAGGTTGATAACGAGCTTCTTCTAAAATTGTCCACATGTAACAAATTTATAAATATACAACTGCTGGATGTAGAAAGCAACGGTGAGCTATGAAAGGTTGATAACGAGCTTCTTGGAAAATTTTCCACATATAATCATTTTATCAGTTAACAATCCCGCTGAAAATGATAGGCAAGTGTAGGTGCACAGTTGCCAAAGTGGTCGGTGAAATCGAAAACTAACCCGCTGGTTCCAAACTGAGATGCGGCTCATGGTAACAAAATGACATGTCAAAAGGTGTACTAACAAATTGCAAAAAATTAATTGTTAATTACAGACGCTACCACATTAGGCAAGTTTTAACAGTGCGTTACCTTGTTCTAGTGCACTCTCATCTTCGTTCGTGATGCTCTGGATTGTGTGTGTTTGCGTTTCTCCATGTGTTCGTCAATTAGTATTTCGTTTTTTATTTACCCAGATGACTTCGTGGATTACGAATGAGCTGACTCACTTTCGACTAATCACCTCAGGTTCATGTCTAATCTCAAACGTATGAAAACGGCCCTAACATTTGAGTGAAAACGGTCGACAATGCGTGACACTAAGTGACACTGCGTTACATCCTTCTAAACTGGCACCAGGTTTCGAAGCTTACTATTAACTCCAACTGGATCGTTCTTATGTAGGGGTATACTTGAAATAGACACGCACATACGTGCTATTTCACTAATCATGGCTTTCCCAGCTAATGGACCTGAAGGTCGTTCTGAAGGGAGAACCGTCATTTAGCAAGAAACCTCATTCTTGAATATGTTTGAAAATAGTAAAACAGAAGTTTCAAGAAAAGCACCTACAGTTCGTCAAATGTGAATGAAGAGTACCAATGGGAAAATTGGAACAAATCGACAAAAGCAAATGATCGCAGACGTTGGCCCAATGTGAAACCTTATAAATGCGTTCAGCACAATTTTAATGGTGGAATACATGATTCCCTAAGCTGAGAATTCTCAATTGTGCAGCGCTTTGACGATTGGGATGAAGCAAAAATTCATGACCATACCATGTTGGCCTTCAATTTCAGGAATATTGTATATAGAGAACTGTACTATACCTCACGACTGCCGCACAGCTAACTCAAATGTTTATTCGTTTTTCCCTGCTGTCACTGTTTGTCCATACATTCGCTTTACTTGTGCCCTGTGCATCCGTACGAAACGGTGTGTAATACTATCAGTGCCATAAATGGTACAAATTAATATTCACTAGCCCCAATGAAGAACAGTACAAGCAGGTGGCCTCCACATCTCCTTCTTCTAACAGCATGAGCTGTAGGTTCGACAGTGACAAGAGCACCAACATGCCTTTGGTTAGTCACGCGCTCACCACGGAGGTTGAACCGTTACAAAAACCTTTGACCGCAACCACGTGGCCCTTACTAACTTGGCATCTATTTTTCCCACGGGTGGTAGAATGGACAAATTCTACCAGACTTTATCCAAAATTAAGTTGGAACTGCTGTCTCTGAATGAGTACATTGCGCTTATCAGCCCTGCTGTCGTAATCGCCAGGAATACAGTCGCTCTCTCAGCTGTCCACATTCAGGAGGCCGCCATGAAAGTGAAAGAAAAAGTTCTTAGAAATGTATATGTTACATGGGGCTGCTTTTCCATAACCTCTTATCCAACTGAGGTGGCAAAGTCGGTCTTAATATCTTTTCTCCCCAATGTCACAAACCTCACCGTGGTGGGCAGGCTGCACGGTAAGTCAACCAGAAAGCCACTTGGCCTTTCGGCCACCTTATCTGTCGTGTTCAGCCCCGAGACAGTTCCCGGAAAAACAGTGACTCTGACATCTGCCAAATCCAACTTAAAAGACGGGTCCCTTGATTGCTCTTTGTGAGGAAAGGTGATATTTGGCCAGCGGACCAAAGCCGAGGTCATGGCAGACTATAAACCACAATTGGAGACCAAAGTTGTAATTTCCGCCTCCATAGTGTCCACTCAGTTTTCCGTACCTGTAGTAGAAGGCAGGGACCCTTGTTCTGTAGACAACAGCCCAACGACCGGCCCTCCAAACACAAGCGCAAGCGTTGGGGGCACCGGGGTCATTCGGAATCCGTCTTTCGTATTACCCATCCCAAAATTTATTAAACGGCTGTGCATGTTCCTCTTTTTCAAGAACCAGGAACGGGAGGGGCATGTTAGAGCCATTTTCCGTTAATCAAAAGGCACCCCGTTGGCCTTCCCCATGAGCTATTTCCATCAGCAGTCTCACAAAACCACATGCGCTTTCTCCTTTAAATCACTGCTTTCTACATACGTTCTTATGTAGGCAGGAACTCCCGAACGCCCACTTTAAAGGCGGAAATTGGCAGTGACATGCAGGCCGTAGGTTGACACACCAAGAAAGCCAGACAAGCACTCCGTGAGGTCGCTGACGTACGCACAGGCGGTGATGTCGCGCCCGCGACCGTAAAGTGGGGCGGTCAGACCAATACGGCAGAATAAACCGCCTAATTTATCGCAAAATCAAACGAGAAAGCAGCTTTTAATACGTGCATACGACCTATCCTAGCCTATTCAATGAATTGCCGGAAGTCGGACAGTTAGTTCCTGAAACTCAGCCGCACACCTTTGCCTTTACGGAGACTTCGCTTACAGGTGATACCAATGACAGTGAACTGAGCGCTCCCGGATGTTTAGTTTACTGGGTTGACTCCTCTTAAGGGAGAATAGGAGGACCCCGCGATATTCCTTAAGCAGAATCTTCCGGTACACACGGTTATCCAAGAATTTCAGTCCCCTGATAGATGTGACAATCCGTGGCTCCATCTAGCACTGAGTGGCCAAGATTCACTCCTAAAGGGGTCATCTATCGTTCTCCGTCATCCGAGACTTCCGACGACGACGTGGCGAGCACTCTCTGTTCATCTTTGATCTCATCCGTTACTGATTACAATAACCAGCAAAAATGTTTACAGCTGGAACTTTTCATCAAGCTGATTTTAACGACCTAAAAGGCTGCCCAGGATCACTCTCTCTTGAGTATGATCCGGTGGAACAGAATTAGCATACGCTTCAGGGTGGACTTCAGAAAGCGGACAAATTATTCTTACCACGCAAATTGTGCACCTTCTATTATTGCTCACCGCTTCCGCGTGAAATACGCCGTCTCCCTGATGACCGTTCCTTGTTATCCTCTAGGCACACACTTACGGGGAACCCAGAGAACTTAAGTGCCTTCCACGTTGTTCGAAACAGGTTTAAGCTGGAAATCCACGAACACACCTAACTCGTACCAGAAAAGAGCCTTCTAAGAGACCGTGGGAAAAAACTTCTCGTTTAATCATATGTGCCGACCAAGAGGGAATTGGCCCTCAGCTCTTTCCCTGCCACAGCCCAATGTGGAGACTTCTTCGGACCTCTGGTGATGGCCGAGAAATCTACGGACTGCCATTCAGCAGTGTACAATTTTTAACTTACGGACTGACACCCCACCCTACTACTGTAAGGCTTTCGGCAATCAATTTTTGCCGCTGAGTTTTCTATATTAGATGTTGAAGACCTTTAGTTTAAGGTAAATTAGTGAAGCGCGATGGGTCTTGACAAGTTCCGCCCAAAGATTCCCAAAGAATCAGCTGCTAGTCTGGCAGAACCACCTTATAAGTTGTTCGAACGGACATTGCTGGCTGGCATTATCCTACCGCATGGAAAGAGGTAACGGTCAAACCATCTTCAAGGCGGGTGGCTAGTTATTGACCAATCAGCCTCACTAGCATTCTATGCAAGATAGTGCAGCGCCTATTACAGCGCGACATCTTCGGGCACTTCTTTTCAGCGAATCTTTTTTCCTCTACCCAGCATGGCTTCCTACCTAGCTGGTCATGCGCTACAAATGGACAACCTGACGGTGACAAAAGATAATGGCCCAATCCCAGAGGCTGTCTTCTTTAATTTTGCCAAAGCTTTTGACCGTGTCTCATATGGCCTCTCAGACGTAAACTGGAAGCTTATAGTATCCAGGGGGATGTACTTTGTTGGATGGCCTTTTTTATGGATAGTAGAACTTCACGGTTAAACCTGGATTAGGCCTTATTTACCCGAAGAATTATCGAGCACTGGGACAGCCTTCTTTGTACTGTTGTCAGCTGTCCTTCTGCAGATCGTTTCAAAACATTGCTAGACTCCTACTTACTTAAAAAAGACCGGCGATCTTACTCTGTTCTTGTTTTTTACTGTGAGCCCCAAAAGCGGTGCTGCGTTCTGTTTCGATCGGGTACTTTTCCGATCACCAGACGCTCGCTTGACACCGAACAAAACAAACCGACTGGACCCTGATAATCTGCATCCCCTACTGCAAGCCCGTGCATCAACTGCTCAAATCGCCGAAAGAATACTGAGGTACTCGAGAGACGAACATGTACTTCAACGTTTCTGGCTTCCCCAACTGCACAACTTTTGCATTTTCTTTCCTCTTTTGCCCGATTTCAGACAGATGTTGGTCGACAAAATGTTACTGCTAGAAATGTTTGCGCATAATATTATCAGGTGGTTGTTCCCACTTTCGGCGCACATGGAGCGATGTAAAAAGTGGTAATATGTCCCATTCTATCATTGAGAACCTCCAGCAGTCAATTTTATACACTCTACTGCATCGCTTTGAACCCAACTGAGGTTGCGTAGCGTTCATACCGAACACTATACCGAAACAGACTAACCCAAGCTGCCTATCTGCCATTAGAAGGTATATATTCCCGTTCAATCATGGCATGATGTTAAGAACACCAATTATTTGTCGCGATGTTGAAAGATATTATTGTCACGATGTCATACAACAGAAATGAAGATGATGAATAACATGTACCCCAAATGTCTCAAACAGAGGTTTGTCATAGCTGGCCGCGTGTGTTTGTCCCCAATGTTTCTCATCATGTAAGTCACCTAATTGGGGCAGCTACTAGTGAGAACGCATATTGCACATTTAGTCTTCTTCATCAAATAAGCCAGTTAATGTCACCTTGCAGAACATCAAGTACGGTGGAGTGAAGTGCCATCGACGTCGTCATCCCCGAAGGAATTCCGCTTCACCCGGTTCGTTGCAAAAAAGAACGGGAGCTATCAAGACCCAACAACCGCACACGCATTAATCGCTTCATGGCGCCCACTAAAGATGAACTGAAGTCAAAAATTCACTGCAACCGGCTCCTATGAAGTCGGTAACAATCTCAAAAGTGTACAGTCAGTGAACTACCAACTCACAATTCCAGGATAATTCTTATTTATTTACTATTGACTGTGTGAAGCACATGTACTTCAATGAGCTCGGTTCAGCTAGTAAACCGGCCGGGTCGACGCTGTGACACAATCGTGGCCCATCACTTACTATCCAGGGTCTGAGCGTCCCTCAGAAGATATGATTCTCCTCCGCGGCGGTATGACAAAAGGCAGGGAAAGGATTCAACCTCAAAAATTCGCACTTCTCTGCAAGTCTTTCTTAACAATAATTCAGTGTACGATTCTTGTGAACAGTTTTGGTCAGTAACCAATAAAGGCGCCTTATCGTGCTCGCTTTTTAGTAATACTAGTGAACTCATATTGCCAGAATGGACGTTACAACCCTCTTAAGGTTCTTCCACACTTTCTTAACGGGTGACTTCAACTTACCAGAAATTAAATTCCTCATTCCCTCATATGCTCGCCTCGAGAATTCTATGCCTGCCAAATTTTTCCACGTAATTGGGGCACTCGGCTTCAGCAAGAACATCTCTCGTCTCACCCGACAGCACACCGGCCGTGCCCCATCGCAGATCAAACACATTCATAAACAAACGGTTGATAGCTGACAACCTAGAAATCCTCGCAACCCTCAGACAAAGTGATCGCACAGTCGTTTAATCTGACGTCTGCATCACAAATTTCACCTACTCAGTAGCTGGTGATTGCAGAAGCTTTCCAAAAACCGACGCGCAGAAACTGCGCGAACACCTGGCAACCTAGTCTTGGGAGAGTTTCAAACACCCCTTACTGTGCAGACGATCCTTGTGAGAAGCTAACTATCGTCTTTTCCGCTGCCGCTACCGACTCTGTAGCACTGGCATTCGTTGGACAGGATATACTTCTAGCTCAGTCATGTGGTCGTGTTCCCAAACAATTCTGAAGGAGACATGCCTGAGTGTGGCACTGGTTATCTGGATCTGGAGGAGGGTAGAAAATATACGCTGCCACGAGAAATTGATTTACTTTTCCAAATCGCGAGGGTCGTTTTCATCACTAACAATGTCTGACCGTACACTAAATTGCTTATTCAAATGGTGTTCCATAGCTTGTATTGTCAATTCGCAAGGCAATGTCTGGTATGCCCAACCCTTAGGTTTGTAAGGTCCTGATAACTCCAATGCCGAAGCCGTCACCGCCCTTGCGTGCTACAGAAACTTTCTCACACAGTCGTTTTCGATTCCTCGGTCTCGTCGTGATACGGGAATTAATGATGTGAACAGGGTGTATCGAATTTCGAAGCACAGTCGTGTGAAAATCCGACCCAACCCAATTCCCCCCAAAACGTTTACCCCTGTATATTCTACCGCCTCCGCTTCTGACCCTTAATTGGCCTTGACCTAGATGTTTTTGTTTTATCGCGTCAATTGACAGTTGTGCGAATAGCCACTTGTCGCCTT
>JTDE01000092.1:393319-403549 GCA_014338405.1 Paragonimus skrjabini miyazakii
AATTGGTGAGCCCGTAATTTTCGAACGTTTCGCTACAGTCGTCCTTTGCGTCTTGGTGAGTTCGTTCCCTTGCATGGTTGTTGTTTTTATTGACGTTCGCGTAAACAGCTGTTTTCCTCTGTTCGTGTATACGTTCATTCATACATTTTCTCAGTAGGTTTCATTAGTAGCTCTTGATAGCTCACAACCGCATAATCACTACCCAATGTCTGAAGTGCTATCTAAGGACGTTGATGGCCGCCCGATCAGTACTAATGCGCTAGTGGTCCCTCCGTTTTTGGAAATGGACCCTCTTCTTTGGTTTGTTTACTTAGAAGCAGAATTTGTTAAAAATGGAATTTTGTCTGATCAAACGAGAGTCTGTCAGTTGTTAGCCAGACTTCCAAGCGAAGTCACCATACAGCTTCCCGATGTTATACTAAACCAACCAGCACAGCATAAGTACAATACCTTAAAAAAGGCTGTTATTAATCGACTGACACCCTCCGAAAAGACCCGAGTGCAACAACTTTTTCACGACTTGAAGCTAGGCGACAAACGCCCTTCAGCATTGCTAGCAGAGATGCAGCAACTCATCGGCAGCTCGCACATGAACGAATCCCTCATCAGAGAACTTTGGCTTAGCAAACTGTCAGAAGCAACGCAAGCAATAGTTTCAGTTGTTCGTTCACAAACTCTCGTCGAGACAGCGGAAATCGCTGATCAAGTAGTGGAGCGTTTTCAACCAATACTGGGTTGCTTGAGTGTACCACACCTTGCTCCACGTCTTACAATAGGCACGAGCAGTTCCGACAATGCGGTTATCGCAAAACGTGATCCAGCAGACATTAAGGCACTAAAAGCAGAAATCACTGCTTTGCCACGTGATTTGAACAAAAATTGCCTCAAACCGTTCCTCAGATTGTCGACCTGATATATCACCCAGGCGACACAAACCGCGGCCAAAAACTGACTGTTGTGGGTACCACGAACGTTTTGGTAATAGAGCCAAGCGTTGCACCAAGCCCTGCATCTATGCCTCATCAAGGCGATGCAAACTCAACAGCCGAACCTTAACGGCAAACAATGCCGTCGGCGATATCTCTCCCTGTCGACTCATTTTCGTATGGGATGTAAAAACCGGACACACGTTCCTAACCGGGGCGCAGGTTAGCGTGTTTCCGTCCACAAAAGACGAAGTGCCAAACCTCTGCAGCCCACAGCTCCGCGCTGCAAATGGCACTCCTACAACTACATATGGACAGCGATCTTTAACGCTTAATTTGGGCCTCCGGCGGACATTCCGCTGGGTGTTTACAGCTGCCACGGTAACTTTCGCCATAATCGGGATCGATTTTCTCCGGCATTTTGACCTTCTGGTCGATACGAGACGCCGACTGTTGATCGATTCCAGCACTAAGATAAGCAAACCCGGCACGCACGCAACAGTTGCAGCTATAACACCCATATACGCTCAATCCGCCGCTCCTAGACAATTCGTGGATCTGTTCACTGAGTTCCCGCAGCTCGTTGGCACATAAAACGACCTTCCAGCAGTGACTTCTAATGTCACTCATCACATCCGCACTAAGGGACCCACGTCTCAGCACGGCCGCGCCGGTTGGCTCCCGGCAAACTAAAACTCGCCAGGGCAGAGTTGGAGCACATGCCCGAACTCGGGATAATACGCCCTTCCGAGAGTCCATGGGCCTCACCGCTGCATATGGTCCCTAACAAGTCAGGTGACAGGCGCCAATGCGGTAGTTGCCGCGGGCTCAACAAGGCAACCGTCCCTGACGAATACCCAATTCCACACATGCAGGATTTAACTACTTGATTACATGAAAAAACCATCTTCAGCAAGATAGACATAGTACGTGATTATCACCAGATTCCGGTAGCCAAAGACGATATACCCAAAACCGCAGTAATAACTCCTTTTGGCATTTTCGAGTTTCTTCGAGTGCCATTTGGCTTGAGCAACGCAGCTCAAACTTTCCAACGCTTCATTCATGAAGCGACGCTCAGTTTGGGCTTTGTTTACCCTTATCTAGATGATATTTTAGTTGCTATCACTTCACAGGAAGAACACCTTACGCACTTTCGCACACTACTTGAATGTTTGACCCAACACGGCGTCACAGTTAATTCCACTGAATGCGAAATAGGTAAGGCCATAATAGAATTTCTGGGTCACAAGATCTCAGAACTAGGAATCGCCGAATTCACGGATAAGGTAAAAGCCATCCGCGGATACCCAGAACCAACTTACTTTAAGCAACTCCTTCGTTTTAGTGGTCTGGTCAACTGCTATCGACGCTTCATACCTTGTTGTGCGCATATAATCCAGCCAATGACGGACCTTCTCCGTGGAGGTGAACGCAAATTCCAGTTCACCGAAGCTGCACGCACTGCGTTCATTGAGCTCAAGGATGCGGTCGCCGACTTAGCTCTCCTTGCTCATCCAGACCCAAACGCACCACTGTCAATAGTAACCGACGCTTCCGACACAGCTGTCGGCGCTGTTTTACAGCAATTCGTTGGTAAGCAGTGGGAGCCTTTGGCTTTCTTCTCCAAACGTTTACAACCAACGGAATCTCGCTACAGCACGTTTGGTAGAGAGTTACTGGCAATCTATTTAAGCATCCGCCACTTCCGGCCTTCGGTAGAAGGCAGGACCTTCACGGTTTATACTGACCATAAACCGTTAATCTACTCTTTAAACACTTCATCCGACAGGCATTCCCCAAGGGAAGTTAGGCACCCGGACTATATATCTCAGTTTACGACTGATTTACGATATGTCTCTGGTACCGACAACACTGTCGCGGACGCTCTTTCACGAGTCCATAACCTCAGCAAAACTGTTGACAGTGGCATCGATTTGGCAGCCATGGCTGTCGCACACGCCTGAGATCAAGCATCTTCGTCAAGAGAGCTTTCTTACAATCCAACCCATACCTATGACATCGTCAAAGGGATCGATCCTTTGCAAAACTTCCCAGGGCACACCTCGCCCTGTGGTGCCCGCATTCTTCCGCCGCACAGTGTTCGATACACTGCACAATTTGTCTCATCCTGGCATACGCGCTTCGGCTAAGCTTGTCACTGAACGTTTCGTATGGTCTAAGGTAAACCACGATGTCTGCAATTGAAGCCGTCCTTGCCTCCAATGCCAGCGTTCCAAAGTCCACCGTCATACAAAGAGCCCCCTTGGTACTTTTCCCTTGCCAGATGCACGTTTTCATCACGTGCACGTTGATCTGGTTGGTCCCTTACCACCCTCAAATGGCTCTATTTATCTGTTGACGTGTGTTGACCGTTTCACAAGATAGCCTGCAGCCATACCGCTACCTAACTGCTCCACAGAAACTGTAGGCAGCGCTTTCCTGGAACGTTGGGTGGCACAATTCGGTTGTCCAGCAGTGGTGGCCACAGATCGTGGACCACACTTTGAAGGACATTCCGCAGCCCTCTTAAATACGTTAGGATGCAAGCACATTCGCACTACGGCCTACCACGCAGCAGCAAATGGGATGGTTGAACGTTTTCATCGTCAACTGAAAGCCGCTCTTAGCGCCCATGCTAATCTTTCTTGGAAAGAGGCACCCCAGCTAGTACTGTTAGGACTGCGAAACACAGTTAAAGAGGACTCAAACGCTACAGCAGCGGAACTTTTCTTTGGTTGCACACTTAGGTTACCAGGTGAACTCGTCTCACCAGCACCTTCAGTACCGTACGATTACGGCAGTTACACAGCTCGTTTGGCGCACCACATGCGAAAACTACGCCTGGTGCAGCCTAGGGCGCAATCATCAGCTGTACATGTGCACGTTAAACTTTCTTCATGCACACATGTTTTCTTTCGCACGGATGACCTTCGCCGACCACTACAACCCCTATACACCGGCCCCGATCGTGTGCTTGTAAGAGACAGGAAAACCTTCACCGTTAGCCGCAACGGCAAACGCGAGGCAGTCTCTGTCGACAGGCTGAAACCAGCATTAATGGAGGAAACGTCAGCCACACTCCCGTCGACAAGTAACGCTTCTCGCAAGAAACCCCCGGTGCCCGCAAAAAGCGTTCCGACTCCGGGACTCCCTGCAACTCCCGCAACCCCTGCTTCCTCTACCTCTAGGCATAATCGGCTTGGTAGAGAGCTTCGCAAGCCAGTACGTTTTGCGGAATATGTTAACATTTCTTAGATTTTTTTCATAACATGCACATGCGTAGAAAAGCAAAAAAAGAGCTGTGTTTTGACTATCATGCCTTTATAGTTATCTCATGCGTTACCAGGTCCGCAACCCAAACGGCGTTGTTCTGGACCGGGTTCATTCGTATGCTAACCTCTCCTTTTTTGAGTCCATCAAACTTAGACAGGAGCACAAGAAGAAGAAAGAAAACCGAAGGCAGTCATACAAAATTGCAGGGTCTATAAAGTCGTCGGCTATTATACTATTTAGTGGACTGGATACGTTGACACGGTGAGTTATCCATTTCCGCCAGTCGTGCGGGTACTTCACCGTGTTTCTCATTCGCAGACTATCCGAACATGGTGCGTGGAGAGACAACTCCAGTTACCTATCGCACAGCATTGGACAAACCTATCCCTCTTTTCTCTCAAGAGTTTTCAGGGTTGGGCAGCCCGCCGCGATAGAGAAGAGACGCACCGAAGACTAAATAATGAAAACTAACAGCGCGGCGGCCATTTTTCCGACTGACATTCCCCTGAACTTTTGACATTCTCTATCCCATGTCATTATTTTTCGTGCGTATCACCCTGTAACTGTGATCAATCAGAAAGACATTATATCTGTATTATTTCCACTCTCTCTGGAATAACGAAGGCTTGTGTAATACTTACTAGCCTTCTGGGGGAGAGCCATGTAGCGATTATAATATATGATATTTTTGATAGTCGCATCAACTTGTACATTTTTGATGATCTTGGCTTTTTGCTTACTTTTGTTTTAGTCAAGCTACCCCATTTGTAATATCCGTCCCGGGGCTACAATCACAACTCGCTCCGTGCCTCGCTAGCTTGACGTGCTTTTCTGTGTACTCTACTTTCCAGGGTCGAAGCCAATACACAAGCGTCCACGCACTGAGTTCTTGCTTTTCATTGTCGATTGGTTTTTGATAGTGACCACAGACTGGGTATTAATCAGTTGGACCAGCTCCAACAGACTGTCTTTTAGGTCAACAGAACACCGCTGACATCGGAACGGACAAACTGACTGGATCCGGGTGATTTGAGCCTTCAACCTCGAACCCGTGAACAAATCGCTGAAAAAATCGCCGACCTACCAAACATAGTGACAAAACTCTACCTTTGTAAATAGCGCATGATTTATCAACTTAGTCATTGGCACAGTAAAACAATTATTTGCATGTACTACCTGGTAGGGGTAACATCCTAACAGCTCATGTGGTCGGCGCCAGCTGGATACTTTTATTGATTAACTACATATGTAGCACATATATGCTTGGTAGAACAGTGTATATGTTGTGTGAATATAACTTTGCGTTACTCCCTTATAGGGAGAGCGGCTGTTTGTTTGGGTCGTTGAGTTTGTGTCCTTCATGGTTATTTTTTGCCCTCAATCTTTGTTGGAACAATGTCGTGAACTATGCTAGATGTTAATCTGCGTCGTGACGCTTCGTTTGAATTTTTTTACCCCGCACTTACGGGTTCTCTTGGATGGAAGCAAGGTGACGAAGAGGGTAAATGGGCGCAAAAAGCTATCGAAACGCTTGTTAAAAAATTAAAAAAGCGAAAGGGTGTTCTTGAGAACCTTCAATACGCTCTTACGCATCCAAACGAGCCGAGTGAATGTGTTACCATTCCTAGGTCTTTAGATGGCCGCATTCAGGTAATTTTGTGAACTCTACTTCATTTGTCCTAATGTAGGTGTCTCATCGTAAAGGATTCCCTCACGTTATTTATTGCAGGGTCTGGCGATGGCCAGACCTGCAAAGCCACCACGAATTGCGCTCCATCGAATGCTGTAAGGTACCTTTTAATTCCAAAGAACCTGAGGTGTGTATAAACCCGTATCATTACGCTCGGGTGGATTACCCAGGTATAGTGTGATCCGCTTGTTCATGTTGCCCAGTCTTACCACCGGTTTTGGTACCTAGGTATAGTGAATACCCGGTACCACAGAATAATGGGGAGGAAACTGATGGACGACAAACTCAGGCGCCCTTCGATGCATCTAGGTCCGATCTTGGAACATCAGGTTAGCTCGAATTCCCCGAATTTCACCTGGAAGTTTTTTTTATGTGACTGTAATATGAGACTTAGATTGCCAATATTTTGTTGCTTTTCGTTCATGTGCTTTATTTTCCCGAGTATACACCTCATCATTACTAAGCCGCTTTCGATTATGTGAAAGGCTGTGTTTAGAGATTAGCCGCAGTTCGAGTGGTAACTCTTATGAGTATGGTTAAAAGCTGAAATTGCACATTTTGACGTTATTTGTACAACTTCACCATCTTCGTTTTGATCGACAATAACGTTCAAAAATGTCGCGCAGTTTCACCTTTTCTTTTTAGCTTTGCCGTAAATGACACTTAGAGTTTTCGGGATGTTATATAACTTATCACAAATTACGTGCCTCACAATTTTGGTTCTAATCGTCGTTATGTGCAGCTCGGAGAGAGGTTGATGCCCCCAAGCATCATCATCATCATAGACAGCAATTACATGATATTAAAGAGAATGGCAAATGACTTTGACATCTGCTTCCCTCTATGCAGTAGCCCTTCCCATTGATAGTCTAGGGTCCTCTACACCTATGGATAGAACTTAGTTGCTGCCTACCGTGTGGGAATTTACCGTTGAAGGATCGAGCAAACGGAAGACAACCGGTGGAGAATAATACAGCGAGTAGACAAAGAGAATATATTGTTGACTTGCGAGATCAACGCGAGAATAAACGGATACAAATACGAAGCGATAACGGAGCGGAGCGAAAAGCGTGGATGCAACGGGGTCGTACGTTTGATTGCCTGGGGTAGTTGTCGACATCACTACTCGTTCAAACAAATGTTTAAGCATATACAAAAGTAGGAAACAAAACGAGTACAATTGGTACTCGCAGCTCTAACATGGTTAACAATAACGAATTGGATCGCTACAGAGCTCCCCTTTAGAAGGCAACCAGAGTGTTGACTTTGACAGTGTTGGAGTGTTTCAGTTAGCCGGAACCGTTGACACGAGCATGAATGGTCCAATTTACTCCTGTCACACAGCTCGCGTTTACGACCGGTGAAGAAACGATGGAGAACAATTGGAAGTGGTTCGGGGGAGCACAGTTTGGAAGGTTAATAATCATAGGCAAGCAGGGGAATTGGGGACAGGCTAGTTGTAATCGACCTCATAGGATCGTTGCCTTGTTCGCGTCTATCGTAGGTGGACCTCGCGGTGCGCGGCTTCGGCGTCCCGGTTTACTCTCAGTATCTAAAATGTACAGTATTTATTAGTGAAAAACGATAACTTCCCCGGGTTTCCGCGTTCATTGTGTCCAAAAGAATGGAGCGTTTTCTTATATTCTTTTTTTTAAGAAAAACTCTTGCTGACAGCGTTCGCTGTAGGTTAAGCCATCTAACATCAACTCAGTAAGACATTGCAACAACAATAAAAACTAGATACGACGAACGTCTACATAATATGCAAATCGCATCCGCCTCCGCAATTCTCGACCACGTCTGTTATGGAGGCTTGGCTCCGTCGGGACAGGCGGAGTCGTAACCGAAACCGAATCTGTACCAACGTTAGGCATTGTACTAGCTGTTGAGGACGTTGTTGGTCGCGAATTAATGTTCACATCAGGTACCTCTAAAAACCCTGGTTTTAATCTATCCATAGAGACAACCTCGCGTTTACCCTTGCGTTCCAACACGAAAGTCTTATCGTAGCGCGTGAGTACGCGGAATGGGCCGGTATAGGCCGGGTTTAAAGGTCGTCGAGGAGTAACCGCACGTACCAAAACTTGAGAACAAGTTGACAGACGAGGATCCACGTACGTTGGCGTCGACTGTTCCCTTGGTGGGGTCGGTCGGAGTCGTCTCCTGTACTGGGCCAACCGCTCGCCGTAATCCGCGAAGTTGATGGGTCCCGTTGCGCGTGGGGCAATCATCTCTCCGGGTAATCGTAAGGAGCACCCATAGCCTAATTGGACAGGGGTGGTTTGAAGGTCGGCCTTTAGCGTGTTTCGGATACCTAACAAGACTAATTGCAGAACCTCGTGTCACGAAGGGTTGTTGCTAGCGGATAACGAACTTTTCGATTGCCGATAAAAACGTTCAACTAACCCGTTGGCTGCCGGATGGCAAGCTGCTGTGCGAATTCGACTACAGCCTAGTGTGTTGAGAAGTGAGGTGAAGGCTAAGTCAAAATGTGATCCGCGATCGGTGGTCACTACGGCGGGGCAACCCAACGTTCCAGGAATGCTCATGCGACGGTTTCAGATGAGCAATTCATAATGGGTATCGCTTCTGGCCAACGTGTTAATCTATCTACACATGTCAAGATATATGTACACCCATTTAGGGTGGCAAAGGCCCGACTAGGTCAACATGCATGTGATAGAAACGCTCATCTGGGGCTGCAAAACTCCCTACTGGGGTACGCGTGTGACGATGAATTTTGGACCGTTAGCACTGTATGCACGCTTTGGCCCATGTGCGGACGTCGCGATTGACATTGCGCCGGACAAGGCGCTTGGTGATCATTTTGACTGTTGAACGTATTCCTAGGTGAGACGTTGTGCAACGTGTCAAAATTTCGGCGGCGGAAAGCTAGTAGAACAACCGGGCGAGGGATGCCTTGTGAAGTCTCACACATAATTATCCCTTCAGATGAACTCATGGGAACGCCTTTCAGCTTAAGGGAACTGGACTGACGAAGTTGTTCTATCTCCGGATCGTTGTCCTCTGCAGCTGCGATTGCTGCCAGATCGATTGAGCTGTCTGCCGTGCTTGTAGCATTGATGCGCGAGAGAGCATCGGCGACTGGCTTCGCAACACCTGAAATGTGACGGACATCGGTCGTAAACTGAGCGATATAATCCAGGTGTCGGGTCTCTCTAGGGGAGTATCTGTCGGTTGTCGAGCGCAGGGCGTACGTCAGTGGCTTATGATCAGTGAAGACGATGAAGTCCCTGCCTTCAAGGACATGTCGAAAATGGCAGATGCCGAGGTATGCCGCCAACAGCTCCTGTCCGAAAACACTATACCGCGACTCAGTTGGTTGCAAACGTTTAGATAAAAAAAACTAATTGGCACCAGTCGTCACCGAGTTGCTGTTGCAGGACTGCTCCTACAGCCACGTCTGATGCATCCACAGTTAGCGCTAAAGGGGCGGACGGGTGATGGTATGACAACGACGCTATTTTGGCGATAGTTGTTTTCAAATTAACGAAGGCCTTTTTTGCAGCCGTTGTAAACGAAAATGAGCGAACCTTGCCTCTAAGCAGGTCGGTGAGTGGTTGCAATAAGTGTGCACAATTAGGAATAAAACGACGATAAAAATTTACAAGACCATCAGAACGGCGAAGTTGCTTAAATGATGTGGGCTCCGGGTAGTCCACTATCGCTTACACTTTGTCGGGGAGAGGTTCGATCCCGCTCGTGGACATACTGTGACCCAGGAAGGTTACGCTGGGCATCCCAAACGAGCACTTAGCTAGGTGTATAGTCACTCCATTATGCGACAAACGGGTGAATAACGAATGTAAGTGCGCGCAATGTTTCTCCTGTGAGGAGCTAGCAACCAAGATGTCATCCAAGTACAGATAAACACCGTCCAGCCCACGAGACACGTCGTGAATAAAACGTTGGAAAGTCTGGGCAGCGTTGCTCAGACCAAACGGCATACGTAAAGACTCGAAAACTCCGAACGGTGTTATCACCGCTGTCTTCGCGATATCTTCGGGAGCTACAGGAATCTGGTTAAATGCACGCACTAGGTCTATTTTTGTAAACACCTGCGTTCCTACTAAGTTTGCTGTCAAGCCTTGAATATGCGGAATTGGGTACCTATCAGTAGTGGTCGTGTTGTTCCATGCTCGATAATCGCCACATGGGCGCCAGTCGTTGTCAGTCTTTTTGGGTACCATGTGCAACGGCAAAGCCCATGGACTATTAGACGGACGGATAATGCCAAGTTGAAGCATATGCTCAAATTCGGCTCGAGCAATTTTGAGCTTATCGAGGGCTAAACGGCGTGGACGACTTCTAACTGGC
>JTDE01000093.1:18714-42854 GCA_014338405.1 Paragonimus skrjabini miyazakii
ACTTTCACTTACAGATTAATTGTTTGTTTGCAAGGTGTAGGTGCTTTTGATTTTGTATGTTTGGATATAGGCGTAGCTATTTTTAGTAGTTAGGTCGCTTCCCTTCCCCTTCTTTTTCTTCTCTTTTCTTGTACAGGGTTTGCTTTGCCCTTCATGATTATATAGCAGTCAGGTGTCAGTGAGAAGCGCTGAAATATTCTGTCGATTAGTATAATGGTGGTGGTGTTGATCGTGTGGAGCTTTGTCGCCTGGCGTTCTCCTAACACCCGGAACACTCCCAGTGCGACCCGTCTTCTGCATCGTGTAACAAATAATTACTTATATTCAGTCCTAAGGGCAGCCGATATCTACGTCATCAGATAACATTAGGCCGGTGCACCTACCCGTGGACACCACGACATCCTGGAGTGTTGTATATTTTCGTCACAGCCACTTTTCACATTTTTGCGCATAGTTCTACGGATGTTATTCAAATGACATCCGGCTCAAAGGCTGCCAACACCACTCACTCGTTTTCATGAGAATTGATTATCTACTCACGGATAACAGAGATATTGCTGGATTTTAAAGTGTTCCCGTTTAATTGTTCTCGATCGTGTGCATTAAATGGCTAATTTTTGAAATGTTTAGCAGGTCCCACTTTGATTTCGTTAAGATGATGCTTTTTATTGCGGTACACTAATGGATGATGTTGAAACACGGATTTTGATGAGTGACCGATTTTCTTGTTTCTATGTCCTTGTGATGTTTATCGTAGAATCGTTTTCCATAACGGCTGTTGTTGAAAGGTTTACAGCATGGCGGCATCCTCCTTGACATTTTCCATAAAACCATTTGTGAGAATACTTGTAATGCATAATCCCACCCTATATACATGTCAGTATCTTTTACTCATTTTATCGATGTTGGTTTTCTCCTCGCAATCTAGTGTCATCTTAGCGCATTATTGCCCTCTTCTGTAAGCGTGTTGTGTTCTCTATTTAGCTTCTGATAGACAGTAAGAGATGGGCAAAATTCACTTATGTTTCAGTTTATCATCTTACCTCGCTAGCAAGCCGTTAATGCGCTTTGGTCTAAAACTGTAATACATGATTTAAACTTGCTCGAAGTGTTCTGATCTTGACGGTATCATTCGGAGTCAACAGGATGGTTATCGGGTTTCATTGAGACGATGGGGGAAACTACCGAAGATCACTGAGTGTTTAGGTATTTCGGTTTGTTGGTGCCAAATACGAGATCGCATTGTTGAGCTTTAACAGGAGTGAAGCTCAAGTAATTCGCTTATTTTCGAAAGGAGCTGACTGTAAAGCCTGTGCGAATGCAAAAGGTGTAATCAAATGCACTTTTGTTTGTCCGCAGTTTACTGGACGATGTAGCCCAATACTTCGATTTAACAACCCGAAACATTGCCGTATGTTGCCAAACAGTTTCAGTGATCATTGGCTTCCCGTTTGAGCTCAGTATATTTCTGCTGTATGTTCACAGTTTTCACACTGATTCACGAATCCGATTCGATGATGTGAGAGTACGTGAGATACCACATTGAACGGTGATACTTACTTGTACACACAAATTACATTCCATCCACGCGCCTAGTAACCCTTACAATCCTCAACGACTGCTTTAAACTCGTCTACTAGTTTGTCATTGGGTTATGTTTATGAATTCGACCGTCGTTGTCATATTCATTCTTGACAACAGTTCATCGGTGGTTTATACCCTTACTCAAATATCATCAATAACAAACATCGAATATGATGGGAGGGGCCTGATTCACTCTTATTTTTAAATTCAAGCGATCACCAGAGGTGTGTCTACACCGTGCCCATAAAAAATGTTGTTTAGGCGAGCATAAGGCGGCGCCTGCAAATAACCTTCTTTGGGGCTTTCCTCCCACCTATTTTTTAGTTATCATAAGTTCATTCTGAAAAACAACAAATTCCTCTGAACTTGCTTACTCGTCATTTCTCCTAACATCTCCAAACTGAGTATTGACTATTTACTAGAGTCCCATAGTGAAATCTGAGCATATTCACCTCTACTTTCGTAGAGCATCTTGTCAGTTTCAGCAATTGTGTTTCAGGATTGCCGGATTGTGTGGTATCCTTGGAGCGCTATGCACAAAAGGATCGTAATGAGCGATCTTCATCGTGGTCACGGTGTGTTGTCTGCTGACGCATACTTTCCGGACGATGATAGCAAAAGTGTTATCCTTGTGAGTTTGTTTTGTTGGCAGTTAGCTATCCTCGTTTCATCCGTGTGTTGATCCGTTATAGTGGGTTTCATCGTAAGCGTTATCTTTCGATGGGAATTGGATGGTCTGCGCCAAAATGGTCTACAATGTAACGTAGTCAGTTGGTGACAACTGTTTTCGTGTGATTTCTGTTATATGAACACCACATCTTTGCAACCATCGTTTAATGCGTTAGTGATGAAATGGCTTGGAACACCTTGGCAGTTCAATCACCCAAACAGTTGCAATTGCTCAGTGAGTTGTAACCTTATGAGACTCATCCGTAAATACTCATTTGTGCTCGACTTTTCCATCACATACTGCTGTTGACTAACATTATTTTCATACGTGGGACTTATAGCATGTTTGCTATATTTGAACCTTAATTTGTTTTTCGACGGCCACCGTTTGCCTGTGTAAATTCATTGAACCTGTTTATGTTTTTGGTTGAACGTGTTTTCTTTCTTTCCTTCACCTGTTTTCGTGGTCTGTTAAAGTTACCAAATTCGGATGTCTATAGACGTGGGCCCATTGATCAATTACTGTCCGACCTCTATGGTAGTTTGGATATTTGTCAGTTCATCGGGTAGACTGTGTGCATAACATATATACAGTATTTACTCAACATGAACAAGCGCATACTGTTCATTGGGAATTTTCTTTCTATTGACATCCTATTACCGGTTGTCTACATAGGGTTCTTTTTGCTCAGTCAAAGTGAACTGGAGATTTTTTTTAGACGGACGGCATGAAAAAAAAGGACGACTGAGGTAGGTAACGTCGTCATACACCTACCGTCTGTTCAGATTAACAAAAGTAAACAACGGGCGTTAGCGTTGTATCACTGCATGGAGTGGATTATGTTGGCCAGTACCATTTGAAAATAGTATAAGAATGTTATGATTATCCTGAAATACCCGGTCCCGGTTGTCGATCATTTCAGGTACAGCTTTTTGTTAGTTCGGTTTCAAACCTGCCAGTCCATCTGTTTGTAATTTTTTTTTCTTTAATCGGAGGTGACGCGTCCACTTTGTAGCCTTCGAAACTGTCGAGAATACATATTCCTATTTGGACTCTCTTTCCAAAATGGCCCGGTGCATTTTGATTAACAGCGCCCGACTAATCACATCTATAGCGGACCGTGTGGTCCAATTTTCCTGAATCATATTCAGTTGATGAGTGGTAGTGATCTGCGTTAGTTTTGGGAAGATTCCCACTGTATCATCACGGCATCATTTATTCGGTTAACTCACAGTCTCAGTGTACAAATTGATCTACGAATTTCATTCGCAACATCGTTTCATTGCTTATTTCTTTCATTTCTGATAATATTTTTCGCAGGCAACTGGCGGCAATGATGGGGCTGTTTATGTTCAGTCTTGGCAGATGAATGGTTCTGATTCACTGGCGATTTCTTTTGAATTGAATATGAATAACGATTCTGCTCGCTCCAAGATGAAACCCGATTGTTCAAGTTGCGTTTTGACAAATGATTCTTCGTCAGCGGAGGTAAATAGTTGTCTTCTTCATTATTTTGAAAAAGCAGGTTTACTAGTTAAGACCTCATGTTGGTCAGGAACACTTGTGGTACTTTTTTGTATGAGTATCGTGGTTTTTCATTTTACATTCGGCACTGACCTGACGGCTAAGTTGTGTAGATTCTTTTGTTGTTCATTTGGTATTATACCCTACTCTATTTTCATTTAAGCGCTAGTTTTGTAATGCGGTTTCCACGGGAAAATCCTACTCAACTTAAAACCCAATGTTTAATCTTTTAACAGTATATCTGATTATTATCTTTTTGTTTGTATGCGCTTATCTGTATCATAACATCTCAGTGTTAATGCTACAGGCTATCTGTTAGTCGTGGGCTCGGCCGCGATTTACCTGCTGGTCTTGCCTAGTTTCTACATTGCCGGATAACCCTCCTTGGACATGGCATTGTGGCAGGCACTCTATGGTGCAAAAGCTGGATGTTGCTAACGTTCGATGGCTTTCGAATCAAAGCCACTTGTATGCATTTATTTAAACTGTAATATCACCCTTTTTATGATCTAGGGAAGTTCTGAGTTAAAACGTTAGGTCGTCCAAAAGTTACAGCTCCATTCATTCAGGTTGTAAAATCTTTGATCTGGGTTTCGTTTACCTCGATCGTTTTTGCCTAGGTTTCGTTTGCAGGATAGTTTTCTGTCTATACACAACCCAGTTCTTTACTGACAACATCCGAACCCTAACAATTTTTTCGACTTATTTACAATAATGTCTCTTCCAGATAATCGAAATTTAATTATGTTTCTATTAAGTAATTTGGCAGATTTGATGATGTTGGTGGGACCCAATTGGAAAAATTCAAGGCTTCAGCTGAATTGGAATCGGCTGTAGAAACAGCATGCTCGAACGCGGCAAACGCTCTACCACCTGAGCTACGAAGCCACCTCATGAGCTCGGATATTTCACTTATGGGCTTTTTTTACCCACTCATCCCACTGTCTCGTATGAAATCCATCAAATTATCCGGGGTCTCATATAAATCATCAAATCTGCCGAACTGCTCATTAGTGGTACAATTTCTATGCTCAACAGCGGCATTGGTGGATTCCAGTGTGGACTGTTCCATCAAACCTGCTGGGGCAGTCAATCACCTGGATTAATTGGTGAATTTCATAGGAAACATTTGGACGAGTGGGCGACAGAATCTAAATGTGATAGTTCCGAGTTTCTTGCGTTACCTCCTTGCTCAGCTGGTAGAGCGCTTGTCACGTTTAAGCATGCTTTTTCTGTCGTTGATTGGAATTCAGCCGAAGCCCTGATTTTTCACAATTGGGTCTCAGTTGTATTATATCTGCAAGCGGTATCCGAAGTTTACATGTTTCGAAGCCACATTTCCAGGTCTAAATACCTATTCCCGATCTCTAAAATGATCATATTTGTATCAAAAAAGAAACAACCGGTGTATAAACAACTCTACTGCGTCACGACAAACTCTCTACAAAGATCGCATTTGTTGGTAGGAAATAACCTTGCGACAATTTAAAGTTTCCGTGAACCCTCGGGAGATGGTCCGAACAGTCTGGTTGACTAATCAGGCTACGGTCTATCCAGTTAAGTCAATATCCAAAGTGTGTTTCAGTTTCTGATTGCAAATTTGAGCTGTGCGTTTCTGATGAACAGATATGTGCTGAAAGCTTGATCCTAACTTTTCTCAATAGAACAGTCTTATTCTCATCTAAAAAGGTTCAAGATCTTAGAGTTTTCTATATTGATTTAAGATCTGTCCGAATTTGTTTGTGATCAGAAAGAGCGTGTAAGACGATTGGTCTAACCTTTTTAAATTTGGTACCACAGTTCTCTCTTTACGTGAGCTGTTCTAACTGCTTTGTATTTTCTCATATACGCTCAACTAGTCCCTCGCAACTCGAAGGTTTTCGGAGGTATGTATACAACGGAAAATCGATTAAAATTGGCAGGTATTTCAATCAGACAGATTGTTTGCTTCATGCTTTTGTTCATCCCTTTTAATTGTTACAGTGTTCTACCCGAATACCACTCAAATCCGATTTCCCTCGCTGCCTCTTTTTCGGGCCTGACGGACGTATATTCTGTCTTTCCGACATGGGGTAAGTTTGTGGGTTATCATGTGATTAAATTGAATAAAGTAACCTAACCAATGAATTGAGTTAAATAGGTTTAAAAAACAGCGCTAGACAAATAATATTTTTTCGTCGTCCTGTATGCTCAGTACTAGACCATCACGACTATTGTACATTTTGCGTTCGTGTAACGCAAGACAATATGGTACATGTCTGTATAACTTCGTCTTATTTTTTCCCACCGCTTTGATTTTCTGCAACTTCATTTTGGCTGTTTTTGTCAGATTCATACTTACCCCGTCAATCACATTCGATTCTTTCACGGACGTAAGACCGTTCTTCCGTTACGCAGTTTCTGAACTGTTGCTGGGCGATCGTTGCGGACCTTCCGTGACCGTCAACCAATCCATTACACCGAATTCTTTCGTTCCTTCTGATGCACGCTTGTGGTGTCAGAACGTTTTTCGGGGATATACTGTGTCGGGTACCAATCGTTCACATTCGTTGGCTGTCATCGGAGACAAACAAGGCCAGCTGGGGTTATTCAAATTCCTCAGAGGTTTGTCAAGCCTTCTTGAGCTGATGATTTGTATTATTGATCTTCAGTGTGTACAGTAAGTTGGTTCGGGTGTATACTCATGCTGTCGACTGAATTGAACCGATCGGCCAAGCAGTGTGCTGTGTTCACTGTTCATTTTGATATTCTCAACTGGGAATCCACCAGTCTTGGGAATTCTCAATAAAATTTCGTATATATTACCTTGTTTTATGCTATTTTGCAGCCATTTATTCACGTTCTGAACAGGAGACAGCGTTTCTAGTTACATCAAAACGACCAAGTCCGGTTCATTAGCTACAAGACATGAATTGCCAACGTGTGTCACTTGTGGCGTAAGGACGGTCTACTCCTGTCTACAGAAGGACGAACGTACCTTATATCCGTGTACTATCTTTTCATATGAGTTACTAGATCTGACAAACTCGAATGGAGGAGATTTGCAGGTTATCCATCTTTAACAGTTGATACTTACATACGTTTGTTCATTTACGTTAGAATATCCTTATGAGCTACGGGGTTGTCAGACAGCAAATGTTCGGAGATCTCTACCTGGATATCTATGTACCCAACGCGCTCTCTCGTCATTGACTTTCTTGACTCGGTCATGTGCTTCGCAGGCCATTACATTGCTTGACTGGCTGAACCTTGTTTACGGAACCCGAGGTCGACTGGCAAAAGGAACCCGGCAGCCAGACAACGACCTGATATTAAAGCATCAAACGGCTTACATTGAAACTTGCCTTCTTCAATTCAACTCGTTTCATCAGATTGGCACCAATGGATCTACGTTTAAAGAGAGTTATTTGCGGTACAAGATCATAATCACTGGTGCCGGTACTGAGAATTTATTGTCGTAAATGTACACTCACTTTCGTCGACTTGTTTTTTTATGTGGCTTTGGACTTTGTGTTAAATATGTACAATTTATGCATGTATCTAACAAAAGACAGGAGTGAGCCATCGATTGTCCAGCTCGCTTCATTTCTAGTTCCAGTTATTTCGTTCTCCTGGTTCGCATATGCACAGCTGTGGTATTGTTCACGTCTTTGTTTCAGGAGCCCCCTATCTTGTCTGCACGGATTTGATGCAGTTGGGAAAGAAAATTATGAAGATTGTCTCGATCAGCGACACGAGTTTTCTCGTTGGTTTGCAGAATGGCCCGGCGGTACGTTGGTCTACACGTTTGACGACGTGGTCTGTTTCATCATTCCTTAGCGGATTTACAACCAACCGATATTGAAGACGATTTTTCTTCTGATTTCTTTGTCCGGTTACTAATGACTTTTCACTGTGTGACTAATGAGCATTGTCGTTCAAAACGTGTTCATGCTTCACACTTGACGATCGATCTTTCGAACTTGGTCAATTAATTCGTTCTCTCTTTGTGTTTACTTCGTCTAGTCGTTTTACCATAAGTAATGTACCCGCAAGTATAGGGTAATTGATTGACATTGGAGGTATGAGTTACGATTATGGCGCTGATTGACAGATTATCCTAGTCAGATTATGTAAGAAGATTCAATAAATATTAAAAATATGATACAGCTAATATGAGGCAGTGTGTTCGATCAGCGAAGGTGTATAGTTCTGACGGAAATAGACGACTTTTGTCACTTTAACGGACTCTTTCACTAAGCTTCGTTCAGTCTCACCTTTTGAACACAGTGGCGATCGTGAGTAACTTGAATACCAAATGGATTGATAATCTGTTTAATGATTCTGTGGTTGAAAGATCGTAAGAGGTGGAGCGTCGATAGCAGATTACAGCTTTCCATAGTTTCTAGTTACTGTTGCAATTCCTTTGACGTTAGTGAAGCCATGTAATTGGAAGATCGCTGATATATCACCGACTAATCGGACCGACTTGACAAGCGTGTTGGTCATTTTACGGATCGTATATACATCTATTGGGCCCGAAAAGTCAGTTATTACCTCCTAGATGACCTAGCTGAGGAGTTTATGAGACCCAAACTGACGAGGTCTAAACCTCCTTTCATTTGTTACAAAAATCCGCTTTATCTTGTTGTACAGTAACTACCTCTGACATCTACTGTCTGTTTTATGCTGTTGTAATACGGGCTTGATAATTTAAGGGGAAGTTTTGTCCGCAAATAGTCTGTGTGAACTTTGCGATATCTTTTTGAATTTTGATCTCAATGGAACTGTGGAGAGTTTCCAAGTTTTCCAAGTGGCATTTGTTTATAAAAATGCAAGCCCATATGGGGTGAAAACCGTTATTTTGAAGTATAAGATATGCAAGACGTTTTTCTAATCAGTCTAATTGGAGCAGCGTTCTAGTGTTATCACGCTGTGATCTAGAATGACGTCAAAGGAACGCGAATAATTGTGTTGACTTGAATTAAACACTTCGAAATAAAATATATGCCCAACAAATAATCGTGTTTTTGCACCTTCGGCTATTCAGTTTTACTTGATAGTGAGTATGCACCGCACGAAAATGAAGAGCGAGATTAACCATGGATAGAAACAGCAGCTGATGAAAACAGTAACACCTCTAGTTTACATTGGATCGGTCTGGGATTCACCATTTCCAACCACAATAGCTTTTGATGTTGTTTTGATTTGGAATTAGTTCACAATGTTGCCATGTTAGATACATTGATTTTATGGCACTCCACTCGAAAAAAATTCGGTCACTGACTGCCGATTTACAGAATATCAATCGTGGTTCATGCGCAAGAGACACTGATCTTAAAAGTCGCACAGTGGATTTAGCACGCTTCTAAGTCCTGTTTATGCGCCATCTTTACGACCTACGAATGCTCGCTGGTTTGTAAGTGAACCAAAGGTGACGCATGGCCTTCCGTCATGCTGGAAAGGCTTATGCAGTTGGTTAGGTAACATTCCTAATGGCTTAACGGAGAATGGAGGCAAGTATTCCGGCAAAGTTGTCAGGATTAAGGTTGCAGATTTAGTTAGATGTCTCATTCAGGTTAACGTCATTGATTGGCAGCTGTTTACCCAATGCGCCTTAAACTGCTTTTGTTTATGGGCCAGAAACACGATCGTGTCGAAGCCATGGGGTGTAACGTTTGACAGATTACGTGTCAGCTCGCACTAAATATGATTGTTTCAGCGTGTACTGGAGATGGCTGTTATGGCCTTACGTACAAGGTTTTCGATTAATTCCGGCATCACCCTTCGCATTCCTTTGGTATCATTTTGCTTCTAGGAAAATCGGCCCTGTTTGTTCTCGACGGACCACTTTTTAAGCATCCTGTCCTCAGGTACCGTTTGCCCGCAAAACATCTACTTTACGGATCTGAAACAATGCTACTGACCGCTAACTGCCTGATCGATGAGACTGTTAAGAAACGAAAGCAACCCGATCGAGCAAAGACCAGCTGGCAAGTGCGCGTCAGCGTGGTATAAGACGCTGAGTTTATTGATTTCATTGTGATAACTCCATCATCCTTTCTGTCAAATGAACATTAGTCACGGGTCTGTGCTGCGTAGACGCATGTTCCAAAAGGCCGGTTATTCGATCTTAGGTGTTGCTTCAGCAATTTATTGCTTGTTTGAAAGGATCATCATCATCATAGACAGCAATACATCAGTGGTTCACACTGATGCTTAACTGCCACACAACCACAAAGAAGAAGAAACAAACCCTGTATAGGAAGAGAGAAGAAAAAAATGGAAGGGGAGGGGACCCAACCAGTAAAAAATAACTGCGTCTACGTTCAAACATACAACATCAAGGCGCCTACACCTTGCAAACAAACAACCGAGCTGCAGGTGAAAGTAAGGCGTCATCAGCAAGACAGCTTCCTTACGGCTTCCACTGCCCCGCGTCATTAAGTGCACTCACTTCACAGACAACTCGGACAAACAACGACAACATTCACGCCACTGAGCTCGATTAGCCGCCATCTCACCTAACGTTTCAAGCCACCGACTCTGTGAGTCGCGAGAGCCCCAGCCCTGAAGACGAACCCGATCTACAGTGGCCAACTCCTATGTGAACGATTTCATTTGTCTACGCCAGGTCATCATCTGTCCACCTTGCACCTTACGCCAATCGGCCACAGTGTCGGCAAAGTGTTCGGTGTGGCAGACGACCAGCTGGCATTCTTAGTACATGACCTAACCACCTAAGTCTGTGCAAGTGTAACGATTGAACGAAAGAAATTGTGTGACAATCAGTGCCAAACACCCGCTTCCTAACCTCATCGTTGCTCACTCGTTGGTGCCACCCGATACGAGCGATTGAACGCAAACATCGGTAGTCGAATACCTGGAGACGAACCACGTCTTCTACCCTGAGTGGCCAGGTTTCGCTGCCGTATAGTAATACAGCCCTCACTGTTGTCTGATATACGCAAACCGGTCAACACCCTCCGTAACTTCATTATCCAACATTAAATCTACGTAATCATAGCAATCTTGCAGAAGCATTTTTGAGGCTGCAAAGCACATTCCGATGTATTTAGCAGAATGCGAAATAGAGTTTAGCATTTTTGTGCCGCTTGAAAGTTATCAAACAGCAACACTGTCATCCACGTAATCAAGATCAGTCATTTTTCCACCAGGTAGGAGGTCCACGCCGACATCTTGTGACTGCCGGAGACAATCCTCCATTATTTCGTCTATGGCAAAGATGATGAAAGTAGACAGCCTTGATGCACGTCGATCGTTGTGTCAAAACTGTCAGCTCACCGTAAACTCTAACCTGAGCAGAAGTATGGGAATAAAGCGCCGACAGTATGTTCACATACTTGGTCGGTACACTCCTGCTATGTAAACATTTGGCAGATCACCCTGCCATGTTTTTGTTGTTTCTCTCACGTTTCCTTGTCGTCAACCGTTGTTTTAATTTTAATTTGGGTTACTTATAATATTTAAGTAGCGTAAAGTCTGCTTTGCATTCAAATCATTGATACCCTGCCATACAGACTACTCCCAAGACGAGCATAACGTAGTTGTCCATTTCATAGTCTTTTATTTTCATAAAGTCAAACAATAGTTGTTGTTTTCAGTTCCAGCGTAATGATAATCTGGAAAGTTTATTTCCCCTTTAGTGTCTGTTGTTTTTCGAAGGAGATCTATGCTTTCTTTGAAATTACCCTCTAGGAAAATCTCACAAAACCCATCGTGGGAAATGCCAACTTGATTTCAAATGCTGTTTAATGATTATTTTGTAATTACCTGGGAAAGATTTCACAAACGTATACAATTTTGGTGGTGTGTGTGCACTATCCGTGTTAATTTATAGCTTCCTTCAATTGGTTTAACATTGTATACAAGGTTGTTCTATAGGATTTGATATTGTTCACTTGCACAGTTTAAGTAACCCAGTTCATTAAACTAGTTTCTGATGAATTAATGTTGGGGTGCCCTTTGATTCGTGAGACACGCCTTTCCGGGCCGTTTAGAAGGCGTTTTTATGAAAACCAGTTTCCTACTTGCCACTTTACCTTCCGTCTATAGTAATCGATGTTCGTGACATGTGCATATTTTAGGCTCGTTATATTTACTCATCTTGAGACATGGCATAGCATCTTTTGCCGTAACTATAGAAGACCTTTCTGATTGTTATTGTTCAGAGTTCAGATTTGAAAACCCCTCTTATCTCCATTCCATCATCAATAAAGACTCATTGCATGGTTTTTATTTTGTGCTCTTTGATGAACGGAACCAACAGCCGATTCATTTTTGTTTTTCTGATAATCGGCGTATTTTCTTTCGGGGAATTTCTTGATTGTTATGTTTCGTCACAGAAGATGCCTCCACGTAAGACAAAAAACAGACTTTACCGAATGGGCATGATACAGTTCCTTTTTAGTAGATGAATAACCTCGCCGTTTTGTCTTGTTGTATGCTATCTTTGTACTTCTCGTAGTCGATAAGATTTGGCTTTCTTTCTGTCACTCTCATATTACAGCCTTCCAATGAACACCATACATTTACGGCGAACCTTCGAGAAATAAGGTGCTAGGCGAATTAGTATTAATTTAATATCTTTCACTACCAGTCAAGTAACAATGGCACATCTTAGGACAATCTATGCTAGATCACGTGCAACCAATGATTAATGGTTCGATTCAGTCAAGATCACAAGGCCATGTAAACATTTTCGATGAAAAGGAATGTTTTGTATACTTTCACATGGCCCATGGAAACTATTTTAGAGTACATTTTATCAATCGAATACACAAGGTATAAGAACATTAATTTCTTCTCAAAATTGAACTTATGATTAAAACACATGGTGTTAATTTAAGTTTGTTAATATTCCCAGTTAGTTTGTGAAATGCCTGAATACACCTCCGAATATTCCAGGAGAAAACTAATAATTCTTGTAGTGTGGATCACTTGTGCGTTACATTATATGTGCTAATGTAACAAAATAGTGTTGAAATAAGTGTTCTGTAGTATATACTCATTTTCATATTAAAATAAGCAAATCTCATCAAACGAGTCGGAAATAGCCAGTTTTTGCCCATGATTCGGTGACGACTGTGTTTTTCTGTCCTCGATTTGTACTGCAAGTGCTAAAACGGTTTCCTTCATTGGTCACTTCTGTAATCACTTTCCACAAAAATATCTGGGCATGTATGAAACCATAACTGTATCTTGTTTTTTGCGCTACCGTGTTATTTCCTTTCCAGTCGTCTTGTTCTTTTATCTAATTCCATTTTAATAGGTTCACAGATTTGTTCAGAATTGAAAAAAATGTTCACTTATGTTTTCTTTTCTGTGTGTTGGCTGGTTTATAAATTTAAAGAAATTTTCAATGGACGTGAACGAAGGGCAATTCGAATGTGGTTACTGACATGCAGTCTTGTCAGCCAAGATCACTCGTGCACACTGAAGTAGTTTTCCGTCTGATGTGCACATTTAATGGCTTGTGGGAGTGAACTAATAGAATGGCCGGGAAGCTCCCAGAGCTGGTTGCTTATCACGTGTTTGTCGATCGAATGGGATTTTAAATCCCTCAACCGACTCAACAATGGCTGTAGAAGTGCACAGTGTGTTTCATCATGAGGAGGTACTAACGGTGTAAAAGATCTATTCACGTAGTTGCCTGCCCATTCCATATTCCAGCTTCAGAAAGTAGTCCATTAACTGTTTTTGTAGAGGACCTTGTATTATGTATTCGCAATACGTGAATAATTGAATTGACTGTGCTAGTCACTCTAGATAGGGGATTTCAACGATATGTTTAACGGGCGAACTAACTATAATGTTTCTCGCTAATTTTCTATCCTTTCTCTATTCTCCGTCGATTTCTGGCTTGTCGCTAGACACTGAGTAGAAAATGTTTAGCCACTGTTTACATACTTGCCACTCGATTTATACTACTTTTTGACACTTTTCGCTGTTGAAGGTATTCCTTACTACCTATGTGCCCACGGATCACTTATGCTTGTTTGGTGAGCGGTCAATGCATTTTACTCTTCCTCCGGGCTGTACGATGAGGTGGGCTAATGCTGCTTGCTGTCCCCAGATAACTGATACTTGTGGCTTCAAGTGCTCGGTTATGATCATTGGAACACGTGACGGTGGCTTGTACAGTTATGTATTTTCCGTAAGTTCTTCCTGCTCCTCTGGGCATGTTTTTTACACTTGGCATTTATGCAATTGGGAGCAATGGGACGTTGTTTTCGTACCGAAAGCCAGTTGTAAATCGTACGTGCATCAATGAAGAATCACCTAAAATAACCGCGATTAACCACGAGACCACTTTGATAACTGAGAAACTAACAAAACTTGCTTATTCCATTTAGCATCAAACTTGCATGCGGCGATTCATCATGCTTGTGCCAAGTTAATCAATGCTTTTTAGACTCCGAAATTCATGTTCGAGTTAAGACTGTTTAGTTTGAAACAGATGCATGTGCATGTGACATGATAGTTAGCACTTAAAAATATTTTCATTGTAGTGTTATGAGAATGTAAGGTAATCAGCTCACTCTTCCGCCGTTCAAAATGCGTTACGAATAATCATTATTCACCTATCGCTGGTCTATTTACCAAAGCACACCTCGTTGTGATTTAATTTCCGTTCTTTAGTAAGGAGCGTTCGTTTCTACTGAGATGCGGATTAGATATAAGATACTGGTATCAGGCTATTGCCACCACAATACAATCCATGTCCGTGTGCGCAAAACTCAGTCCCTTGGCAGATTATCCTCAATCCACTTGAGAACCGACTTATTTGACCCTGTCGAGCGTGTCCCATAGTGGGCACGTTTGACACTGGCATCGGCGACATTTCCATTCTCCTCCAGTATGTCATGGTTCGTCCCAAACCTGTGTTTCTTAAGGTCTTGTTCGACTTGTTCTGCATTCCGTATATAATTCCTGATACCCCTGTTACTGTAACAGCCTGATGATAATTTCCGAACACAACTTCTTACACATTTGGCGTAAGTCTGCATCCACTTTAAATTTTGTTGGATTTGTCCAGCATGTTTGAGGAGAAGAGAAACTTCTGGTATAAACTACTTTCAAATTTACTGGAGTCAGCTGAAAGACTCTGTGCTGGTCGTCTTGAAGTAAAATTGGGGACTGACCGTCGTTATCTTCATTCACATGTGAACATTGTTCCGTTAAGAAATGACTGTTACCAAATGGACTTCCTAGGATATCTGTTTTTGGTGACCGTTGTTTGCACAGCATTGTTCGTGTGTGATGGCATCACCACAGGTGGCTGGCAAGGTTTCCTATACCCAAGTGCATTTGTTTAAAGACCAGATCTTTGAACTCATTAAACAATGCGCCTCGTAACATGCTGGAACTGTAGATAATCTACTTCTTGCTGTCTGTCTGTGGTGTCAGTGTTCGGCCTTCAGCCCCTGGATTTGTGCTTCCTCAACGCGTCACTGCCATCCGGATGTGTGTGGACTCCTGGGTCGTCGTTGTTACGTCGTGTGCGTGTACTTTTAGATGGTGAATGTGTTCCAACACTCCTAATCAACTCATTATGAATTGGTAGTTACCAAGTATCTTTACACCGTGTATTTGTCTGCGTCGGCTGGACAGGGAAAATATTTGCTCTAAAGGATTATGACGCAAAATTATCAATGCAATGTTGTTGAATTTGGACGTTTTGCTGGGACGTTTATTTCCGACTTCCTGTAACTCCAATTGACGGGAAATTTTGTTTTATTTAAGCACGCATTCTTTGTCGTTGTTTTTAGTCACTATCCAGTCCAACATGTTCTCAGCTCCAGCCGTCCTGGACACTAGAGACGTGCCACGGACGTGGTGGTTGCACAGCCATCACGGAAGTCCCCTACTCTGATCCTCCTGCCATCCTCTCCTGTGGTCGCACACAAGGCGAAATCCGTCAATGGTTAGTGCGCTCGGATGGCAGTTTGGTACTTACGAGCTTGGTGCCGAACTCGAACTCGTTAACGTGGATCGAGCGATTTCTCGTTACCCAGAGGGGTAATCTCTTTGCATTTGGGTTTCATTCTGTAGGTTTACCAATAACATTTTGTGTGTATATAGATCACCATTCCTAGATTAAATCATCCTTCCATTATATCCGATAGAAAGCTAGCCTAGATGCTTATCGTTTACCCGTTCATTCTTCTAGTGTTGATGTTTTCCGTCCATCTGATAAAACCGTTTCGCACTGTTTACTGTTGTGCGTTGTGAATGACGTTAGATTTTGACAGTACGATCTGTGATGACCGAATGTATATAGAACAGACGCGTTCTCGATCTAATTGACATGTTTCTACCTAAGCCTGGCCACTCTAACAATACACAACACGTATGCAAACTGGTACCTCTTATGATATCAAACACAGTCATTCGGATACTAGTAACTTAATTTAGCTGTAAGTTGGTTTAGCTATCCGGGGATCCATTGGGGATGGTGTGTTGTTGAAAGATGACTTTATTGTCAAAAATAATAATTAATAAATGGGTTGAGTAAAATTGTCTGGTCTGGAAACGGTTGGGTATCAGTAAACCATTGTAGCTCATTCGCAGCCAAGGCTAACAACAACCCTCCGATCGCGGTTGCCAGCCCTAACCACCTACCTACCTGATGTGCTGATTGTCAATGGTTTTTTTTCTGGACATCAACTAATGCGGTATCTTGTTAAGAGTGTCACTTTTTCAGGCTAGGAGCAATGAAAGATCATACTTTGCAGTCAGCTAAGCACAGTAGTGCTCAAATGTCGTTGTCCGAACTCAGATCGTATCTAAACAAATTTGTACTATTATTCTTAATTCCTATCGGTTTTTTTTCCGGGGTAACTAATTTTTAACGATATCGATCACATCGCTCACAGAGTTCGAGCACCCCCAGTTGTTCTGCCTACTTCTGTCCGAACCGGAGTAATCTGATAGTATCATCCAACTCTTATACAACTTGGTTTGTCGCATGGCGATCGCTGCGTTTTTATTATAACCTCGGGGAGTGTAATGTATAGTGTTGTACTTATTATTTTGACCAGTCGCACTCCTGACGATGTATTTGGTGGATTATTTGTGCAACCCAACATGATTCGATTTCCGGTTTGTACAGTATGCTGGTACATACTAAAGCGTCCATTTTAGCTTCCACGTTATTCATTGAGGAGACAAGAAAACATATATTATGAAATGTTAACATTTTGGTTTTGTCCGATTTTTATCAAGCGCATTACTATACCGTGTATGTCCCGGGGTATTTTTTCAAGGGTTCGCAACCAGACTCTTTCTGTGCTAACCTTCAGTAGCTATCTGGTATTATTTTTTGTTTTGTTTTTAAAGCGAACTGAGAACGTTAGCAAGTGAGTGATAACCAAGTGTGAAAATATCCTGCACGAGCATTACCGCTTACATGTGTGTACTGTAGCTTACAACGTTTTCATTCGTGAATGCAGCGGACTTTTGTATCTTCATTAATATAAAAACACTGATTCGCTTCAATCAAGCTTCAACGTCAGTTGTTCCATATTTTGGTGGCACATTATAGTCTGGTCACCATGAGAGCTCTATGGGTCGGATTTTAGGGTGATATATGTGAAATACATGTGAGCCAGTGAAATGGATAATAAGTGGACGCGTTGCTTCTGTCTGTTTCGATTTCTTTTATCTCAGATTGTTCCAACGTTCAAGCTATACTGCTACTATACACCGCCGTCGTTCATGCACAGACAACAGTGGTCAGTTTTGCATAATTAGCAGCTATCTTTCGCACGGATAGATCAAGTCTTTTGATCACGTAAATGATAGAACGTGTGCGTGTACAAAGTACACTGGTCCTTTCGTTGAATGGTTAGTGTACTTCCGTTGCCACAGATGGTGCTGATTGACGAACGTCAGTTGGCTCTTAAAATGAGACTTCAGATCGCTCTAACGACAGCTTTGTCAACACTTACAATTATGGGGGGTAGACAAAGTATCCGTCAACCCTGAAGTATTGCTTTCATGGATGAACAAGGAAACCGTTTGTTAGGGAATCCATTTTTTTTCCATCCAAACCCGCTTTCTTCTTCTTCTTCTTTGAGAAAACAATTTTACCCAATCAGAATGAGCTACAATGTCGAGAACAGTTGAGAGGTAACCTTTGCTATTTGTTTTACCTGTTCAACCGTTATTTTGCTATGCTCATTGGTGGCTTAGTGACCTTAACTACTATTTTTGGTAACTCTCCTTCGATTTACTGATTCGACGATGTTTGTAGGTTGCTATGCACCATATAAATACCGTGTACTTTTCCTTACGCACACAGAGCGGAACAAAATTGCTTTTTGCACCCGTCTTTTGACTTGTCTTGGGAGCAATTAACTAAGACAGTCGCATTATTCCCAGGGTCAAGATTCTCCGTGTTAATTACTACGAGGGGGAGAATCCGATTTACATCAAGCGCATTACTATACCGTGGACGAACCACCATATTCTTTCGAGGGTTTGCAACACAGTGTGCCGTCAATATTCACCGACGAATTTACGTTGTATGCTGATGAGGTCGTTTGTAGGCGGTTCCATCTCCTGCCTGCATCATTGGCTTAATCGTGGCTGTGAATTTTATTATATGTAACACTGTTCTCGCTACCCAAATATTCACTCATTAATGGTTGTAGGACCTCCTCAATGGCGACGTTAAAGAGAACAAATGCTTTTGGATAGCCTTTGATTTTTTCTGTTTCATGGTCTACTATGAAAACCCTGCTTTTTTTTGAATGCAGTGATTGCCGTAAGAAACGGTCGTACGTGGCACGTAGATTGTGGCTGATTAATTCGGCTGAACTGATGTGTATGCGGTTGAATTTTTTTGTTTTCCTTCCTATCAACCCAATCTATTGGACGATTTCTTCTTCATACTTACTTTGTTGTCTGTTTTGAATAGACCTTAATATCTGATAGCGAGAAGTTGTTGAGTTTATCGAGGCTCGTGGTTGGTCAATTACTCGGGGTTAAGGTATACCATTGTGTTTATCAGCTCTCCGATTTTAATGATTGTTTTAACATTTCATCTCCAGAATATCGGGGTTGATTCAAATCTGTTGAATTTCTAAGGGCATCCTGTATGTTTTCGAGAAATCATGCTGTTTTAAGTTCGTTTCACTCGTGCCTGAGTACCGTAACTCATTGTGTCATGTGATAAGAAGCGTTATTCATTGAAGATATACTTCTCTAATTTCGTTTTGTTGCGATCCGTCTAGGTTGACTTCAAGGCTTTTCTACTCACTTCACACAACGAATCGGACAATTCCGAGTTGACACTCAGTTTTGAGGCTTTGAACAAATTGGTCAGGTTTCAAGCCAGTTGCGGTGGTGGTAATCGTTATTGGGATTGTTGGATTCCGGATTTGGATGGAGATTCGATTGGCTCAAGTACCCAGCTGGTACTGGTCGAACATGAGAACAACCCAGGTACATTTGCTTTACAAGCTGTTGAACATGCTCCCGAACAAACTTGTCCATCTCCTACCTTGGCCAGTGTCAATCGCGGTATGGTGGTGGTGCATACTTGGCAAACTGCTGCTCGTAAAACGTGCAGTCTTACTTCCGACTTGATTTGTTTGCGAGTAAGTTTGATCAGATAGCTGTTACTGCAGAGGAAGTTCTGTTTGTATCGGTTACTTCTCTGTTGTAAGTTTCGTTTCCCACTTGTTTGTTGATTTCTGTTTGGTGTAATCGATGCGAGCATTCCAACGACCGTTTTGAACATTCATACCCGAGGCTAGTGTTTTCGGTAGAACATTTTCACCCCTGGTTCGGTTCATGAGCATTACCTTGCGTAACGACTGGACAGACGAGTACGATTCTCCTTTGACCTATTCCAAGTTGGTAGGGCTGCAATTCGATTTTTTTTACCATGCCTACTGTGTGTATTATCGCAGTCTTATTCGGGATCCAGCTGAATTAAAACTTACCCACTCCAGAAAGTCACGATACCACTATTACTCATTTAGATTTCATTTTTACATGAACTGTTTGTTTAGGACGATCAAAGATGTCTCCCTTTTACTGATCTGCCCTTCCCCAGACTCATTTGAACTGATACATACTGGCATCCTAGATTTGATCTCATCCTTAGTAAAGCAACCTTTTCCCGTCACAAATTTGAACATGCACCACAGATGTGACAAGCCTTTGACAACCATCGAGAAGTCCATTCAATTGGGGAGCTACTTTAGCCCATGATGGACTGTCTAACGAGATCACAATTTATATAGCTAATGCTCTGTTAGAGTTCGTTAGCTTATACTATGTGTGGCACCGGCGTACTTTCAGTACTTCTGTGTTTAGCACTTGGTTTTAAGTGAAAATGAATACATTATCTTAAAACCACAACACTGTTCGATGATCTATACTAACGGGCGTCTCAGACGAAAACGGAATTAGGCGACTGTTATTTCTGGGTTACATCTCTCCTCTCCGTTGTTCCATTATGTTCCGGCTGCAGTAGTCCATTGCTACTTGTTAATCAGAGACTGTCTTATCTCACTAGCATGCTCTCTCTAGTTTGAACGACTACGAACATATGAAACAATATCACAGAAACTCCTCTGACAAACCTAAACTGACATCAAGTATCAGAAAAGTTATATCGGGACATTTTAAAGTGGGTAAGATGCAGTGCTTTTTAGTTTTATTTTTTGGTTATTTCAACGAATTGTGGCTGCGGAAACTAGTGCCTAAACCATAGCTACCATGCATCAGTTCTGTAGGTACGAAAGCCGTTTGTTATTTGATCTACTAGGTCTACGTTACCTTGTAGTTGTAGTTTTGTCAGTTGATAGTTACTGTTTTCATGCGGTTTCCATTGACCAATTCTTAAATGCTAATCGGCCGATTTCTTTTTACTCTATTCAGTTCGCCTTCATCAGCCTCTGTCACCCACTTGTAGTTTATAAATCCAAAATATATCTCGCTTTGAACCGTCGTTCCCTCATTCGAGTGAGCCGAGCACATCTCTCTTTTCCTCAGGAGATGGCCTTATAGCCTATTACTGTTCTGTCCGTAACTTCTCTGTTCCACCTTAATATGTTGCCTATCTTTTTTTCCTGTGAGTATTGTAATGGTAAGTACTCTTCGGGCTTGGTCGCGTTTGCCCTTATCATTTATTTAAACTGTTGTACTCTTCAGTCATCCACATCAGGTAATGCTTTTATGTTGTCTTATTAAGCCTTTTCTGTCCTATTTCTTCCCCAACCCATCTACACTCTGGAAATTCCGTCCACCCTAAGTTTTCTTGCTTTTCCATAAGCTTCACAGTGTAAACACTGAGTTGGCAAATAGATCTACGCTACTCTTGAAGATCCTGGACTACGACCTCGTCAGGGAAGTTACCAGTTCCCCGAAAACATTGTGTGACCAGAAATAACAAAGTTCACTTGTGAGTGACCTTTACCTTTGCCATGGTCGTGCGCGACTCCGGTCTTCACAATCGACCCAAGCCCTCGTGACAACTGTTGTTGTCGTCCTGATTACACGCCTTGACTGTACTGTCTAGACTTTTGTCTGGTCCGTTTCCTTGTTTGTTGCTAGTCGCAAACCCTATAAATACGGACCGGTTTTTGACCATGTTGTCTTCGAGCTGAGCGACAATAAGAAGCTCTATTTGAAGGCCAGCCTTTTCCTCTTTGTTCATGCGGTAGCCTCGAGTGGATGGTTTGGATGGGAAGAGACTAACTGACATGCGTAGAGTCCGTACTCATTGTTCATTGCCGTTAATCGTCGTGCTGTTATCCGCCGTTTCATTGATCGTTATTCCGTTTCCGTTTACGCGCTCGTAGGCCGTATATCGAGTTACAACAGACCTAATGGAGTGTGAATGTGGATGTGTGGAAATACTTACGCCTACTAGATTTCAGTACTTAGAGTAAGTAGACAGCATCGTTCAAATCTCCGAAGGATTACCGGAGTGCCGGAACATCTTAATAAGATCAGAAGCTTTAGTTTGTCAGTTGGATATGATCCTTACTCCTTCTAATTGCAAAATGTTATTTCTGGGCTGAAAGTACTCTGTGTTTGTTCGCATCCTTATTGGCGAGTCTTTGACGGTAGCCGAGAAGTACATGAGACTGGGAAGTTGCGACAGCGTTGATGGAATAGATGAGATCACAAATAGCCTAGCTAACGTTTGGATGGCCTTTGCCAACTTACGCTATATGTGATACCGGCATGCTCGTAGTCTTTCTGTGGATGACCGAGTGTATAATGCAAGTGTACGAGGAGTCTTATTGTGGAACCTGGGCCATCAGCACGTTAGATGTCCGAAGTGTGTCCCTGTTTTTACCACTAGTGTCTCTGAAACAGCAATGACGCGTAATGAGAAACTGTGTCAGCGGTGGCGAAGTTCGTCGGTATGTCTTCGGACTTGATACGTTTTTTCGACCGTTGTGATTTTGTCTCACAGGCTTCGGTGTTCTTAACACGCCTTACGTTTGCCAACTCACTACTTACTTCGTCGTACTTTGCGAATGACGAGCCATACAGTAAACAACAGTCTATTGACCAGCGTATTATTTGATTTCGAGGCGTGAACGTACTGACGTTGAAGCTTGCTTTGACAGAATGTTCTCGGCCAGGATTGGTTGTATAAGGAAGACGCTGTCTGACGCAGCAAAGAATAGAAACCACTGATGTTCGTGTTGGTAATTTGTATATACACGGAATCCTTCTTCCTTCTCTCTCACGATTGATATTTATCGATCGTTTGTTATATCACGTTCGCCACTTTATGTTACCACTCAACTCATGTTAAATGTGCTGATTGCAACTACATGCAATTTCCATTTTATCCAGGGAGTTACCTTTTCTCTTTAATGTTACGTCTGATAAAAATTTGTTATAACTTTCTTTTTTCTAAGCCCAGTTTGCACGGCCGAGATGTCAATTGTTGTCTACTGCTTTCTACGGCTTCCACTGACCGTTCCTGCAGTTGCGAATCTGGTGGTAAGTTTCGCGTTTATAGACAATGCTTCACTTGGCCTTTGTGTTTTATTTGACGTTAACTGGTCTGTTTGAACATTTCTGGTTCGACTGCTAACCACGACATATTGTGGATACCTTGCCTGACATTTCCAAACGTTTACTGTTATTCTATTCATACAGGTGTTTTACAGAGTAAGATGGTGTATGTGATGTGTGCTTTTGGTTAAAATTCACAGGAAGCACACAACCACTTCATTAATCAGGTATATGTACATTGATCACACCTTTTACGATAGGAACGGCAGGTTCTGTTGTTTGATTGTCCACTCAACCCATGCGTAACAAAGCTATGCATGCCACTAATGGAATGTCGGTTGTCTGACCTACATCCATGCATTCTGGGCTTAAACAGTGGTTTATTGTTTACTGTTATCTCATACATCCGTAACATGTCAGTCTACTTTTTATCTCGCTGTTATTCTTATTGTTAACATTGCTATCTTTATCGACTTCTGTCTTTCTTTTGTCCCATGCATTTATCTCAACCGGGTGCTGCAGACTATATAAGATGTGATTCTACTTCTCGCATCCTGTTTTCTATTTAGTTATGTTGACAGAAAACGATAGTCAAATGTGACTAGTTTATAATACGTCCCATGGTGTACAAGTTGACAATAACAGCCAAATACTACAAACAAACTGTTCAGGTTGGTCTAAAAAACAATAACTGTGAATGTCAAAATGGAACTCTGTGCACGGATTGCTAAAAGGGTAATCCATTTGTGAGTATGATTAGTAATCCATACTTCCAAGACGACCGTCTCCAGACTAAAACACTCAATTATAACCAATCGGGTGATCTGTTTACCCCGATGTTAATGGTGTAGCAACTTTTGTTCAGCTGGGCCCCCTTACTCAAGCACTTCCTAGGTGACCTTTGTTGTTTTCGAAGACTGACAACCGGAATTCAGAAAAGAACATCCTCATTTTTTTTGCACCGGGAGGGACTCCGTCTGACCTGATGAGGTGTTGTGTCACGACAACCGCCTGTTCATACCCCCACCATGGATCAAGACGGTTCTGGACGATCTACCCAAAGACCATTTAGATTTTAAAAAGGTAGAGTCAGTGACAAAACGGATGTGCTGGTGGTATGAACTGGACTGTGATGTCTGCACAGCTGTCAAGAATTGCGACCCATGCCCCTATGAAGTGAAGCAGACTCTATGGTCTAACAGCTGTATACCCTGGCGGCGCGTGCTTGCTGACTTTTGTGGTCCGTTTCTCGACGGTTGTCAAATTTTAGTGTTAATTGACTCTTAACCAGAATAACCAGGGGTACTTCTGACAAGCACGCTGACCACGTCTTTCGTAATTCAGACGTTGAGGAGATGCCCCAGCC
>JTDE01000093.1:45191-75878 GCA_014338405.1 Paragonimus skrjabini miyazakii
ATTCACGAAATGGTTGGCCACTGTAGGTCGGGTTCGTCTCCCGGGTTGGGGTCCTCGTGATCACTCAAACCGTTGGTTAGAGACGCTATCCGAGATGGCTAAGTGTCGCAGTCAATGGCGGACCTGTATCCATACCATTTCTAGTTCTTCCACTTAGTCTTGTTTTAATAATATTCAATCTTCTTAGTAGCGTTTTATTCCAGGATATTCCACGTCACTGTTGAGGTGAGCGGCGGCCCGAGCCACAGTACCTTTTGGTCAGGCTCATGGCTGTTGTGATGATGATGATGATGCCCCAGCCGCGCATTCACTCTGAAGGTGATCATCACGTAATGAGTCAGTTCTGTTCCATTGGGCTGAAGCCCTGGTGAATTAACACTGGCTGCTGTCGCTACCGGGCGACGCCGAGTCATTCCTAATCCTTAATTCTGCGAAGAGCCTGGTTGACATTGTTAAAAATGCGTTTGCACTTGCTAGTCCGGAAACACGTCCGTAGCTGGGGAAGATTTTGAACAATGGTCTAATCCAATACTAGGATGCGGTACACGCTACTACTGAAGAAAATCCAGCGACTCATAGTATCTGAGACCACCTGTGTTCTACATAAACTTCAGTGTTGCAACGTACTTTCGGGCAACGATCTTTGTTTGCTTTATCGAATTATCATCTGGCAGCTCGGCCAGTCACGGATCTCAGGAATGTCACAACACCTCAACGTCATTCGAATCAGATCCACCTCAAGACTACACCGAAGAGCTTCACGGCGACCTAAATAACAGGCAACAGCTGTTCGGTTGGATAGAACCCTGCCTGGAAAGTTTCGCCTTAATTGTGAGTGCCCTGATTGCGACTGGAGCACCTGGGAAGCCTAATTTGACTGGTGCAGCACTATTTTGCAGTACGCAACTAATTCCTTCACTTTTCACTGTCTCTAAAGGTGATTGTAGTTCGAAATGGAGCAGCCATATTCACACACCCCGGTCTTCTTTTTCCACAGCGTTGAGGCTGGTTTTTCTGCCCGAGTTAGTCCATTACTTGTCGTTAGTTCATCTATTTCGAGTGCCAATAGATTGTAGGTCAGGTGCGTCATGGTGGTAGAAAACGACTCTCCGTTATATGTGAAGATATTCTGGTAATGTTTGCTGCGCACACTGTAATCTAACGAGCGTATTTTGACTGTTCGGGATGCATCTGCATGTCTACTTGTGTGTTTGGACTGAGTCAACGCACAGGGAAGCTTTCCGTCTGTATTTTCTACTGGCATGCGATGTCAGTAGTTTGTCTGGTACATAAATTCTTCGATCAATCATTGCACTGCTGAGTTTCAATCTGAGCGTAATGAAACGCTGACGATTGTTAACCGGCTGTTCAATCAGTTTTGCGCTGTTCAGTTCCATAACAGGTTAGCACTTATCTCCGAATAGGACAAGTGGGTTAGTAACCAGTGTTTATTGAAGGAAATCGCTACAGTTTTAATGACTGTCAACTACCTGCAGCCATCTACTTCACCGTTGTCTGACTGTCGATAATCAGTCGTTTTCATTGCACATCCGTCGTATACCCTTACAACATACAGTATGTTGCCTGAGAGTAACATCCAATTGCCTTACCACCATTCAAAGTAGTTGTCGTTAGATCACTCATAGATTTCAACATACTTCGTATTCTTTTTCGGGTTTGTAATTGGACGAACACATTTCGATCGTTCTTGTCAGCTGTTTACATGAACTAATAACTCAGCAAAAAACGACTGAACACGCACAAGCAGCGAATATCTGTACAATACTGCTCACTTCCACCTTCTGGTTGATTGCTCACTTAGACTTGTGGTACACATGGTATTTCTTACCAACTGATAGATTCGATTGTGTGCTTGTGTGATTTGATGTATTGTTCGATTGTGAATAGTCCAAGGCCGAAAGCTATGCGCGCATGCCTGATGTGTGTGTGTGTGCGGATTTTTCGGACGACAACTTCTGTCTGTTTGCTGTATTTGTCTTCGTTTTGACATTGTTGATTTTCATTGGTGAACCGTACAGAATAGTAGTCATGACGACTTAACTGGATGGGTTGTTGATCAGAGATCACTATCAGTATATCGCTTCAGCATAATACCCTTCCGGTGTAACAGAAGCCGATTGATTGGTCGTTTTCATAACATGCAGCTTCGTTTGTGGATAGTGTAGTGCGTATATTCCGGAACTAAAGGGCAGGTCTCAACGCCAGGAGGGGCCGGAAGCGACTATTGGAACAGTGTGTACACACTATCGAGGACGGGTCACTGATGCGAATTACAATGTACTGCTGCCCAGTGTGCATGAATACACTTCAGTCATACACATGAGTGTACGCGTCTGTTGTCCTATGTTTTCACCTAACCGGTACTGGATTTCATGCCAATAAACAACTTCATAGGCCAAACGCCTTTTGCGGTCATAACATCTTCAGTGTTCGCTGAGCAACTGTCCTTCTTTCGGCGTTTATTGCGTTCACTGGATGTTGTTAAATGCTTAAAGTGTGATACTTAATCTTCTTCTATCCAGCAGGGCTGAAAAGTTTTTTTTTCTTCATCAGTTGCTTTATGTGGATGTTTTTCGTGTTCAGTTTTCCAACTTTGATAGCTTCCTTGACTATTTCTACGGTTTGTTTTTTCCGACCTTAGTACGGTGGGTAAGCTGTGCGTTCATGTGAAACAGTTTCTGTTTCACCGATTTTGTTCCATTCTCTGCTTGTCGTTTCTCAACTCCGTAAAACATGCTTATGCAGTTAAACCCATAAATCTGTCGTGGTTCACGTAGAACAGTAAACAACTTTTCTGCACGCTACACCCCAAAGCTGATCGCCCACTTGGGCTGTTTCTTTGCCCATATTTCAGCTTGTCTGATAACCAGGCCAAACGTTAGTTTATCTTCTCGCTCGTTATCGGTTTTCATTTACGCTCTCCAAAGCTTGTTGATTAGTGTACCACCTGCCGTACATAACGTTCACGACTCTGTCTGTCCGATTGACTAGCTAAATCATACCCTTACCAGGTTCTTTTTATCACCTATTCACGAAATACACTAAGTGGCGAGTTATCGGAATTACATTTAATTTCTAGTTTCAGTATATTGAGAATGAACTAGCACCTATTGAACTATACACCAAGTGCATGATTTACACAGATTTGTCTTTGTTTACTATTTTCATCGTCATCATCATCAATCGACTACATCCAATTATACAGGTTTAGGGTATGGCGACAAAGCAGTGCAAAAAGTGAACGTCACATAAATGTTTATCAAGGTGGATTAAATGGTTTCAATTCCACGGCTACCAATTCGATCGTCCCAGCACTTTCTATCAACAAAAAGCCGGTGTCTGACACTAGATTGACATCACTTCGGGAAACGCCAACCTCTTAAGGTTGTGATTACTTAATAGGACCGTATACTGCAAGCTAATTCCACTTATGAACCAGCTCATTGCCAGAGGTTGGGACTTGTTCTTTATTAGCAATTACTACTGTGTAGTAGTTTTTTTCCTTACATTTTTCAGGCTGTTAAATTAACTCTCGCATACAAGCAATGTTTCCTTTCTAGGAACTTACCATTAAATTGGAGAGGGTTGTTTCTTTCAGACGAGAAATGTGTTTGTTGACTATAGTTGACAGTGGTATTGATTCGCTGCTCTTCATACTGCTAGAGAGTTTTCAGTTCCGGATCAGATAAACCAACATGCATGCAGTCCATTATCCTCATCAAAGACAGTGATACATCATCATTTCGCTCTGGTGCTTATCTGCCATACAACTACGGAGAAAGAACAGTCCCTAAATAATAGTAGAAAGAACGGGGTGGGATTTGATTGCGATAGAACAACAATGTCTATACTTAGATGTTTAGATATTTGGACATTCAGCATAAAAGTGCTTTCATCTTACAATCACACAACGGAATTGCAAGTGAAAGTATGACGCCTTCAGCAGGGAAACACCCTTATGGCTGTCATTTCGCCGCGTCATTAAATGTACTTGCTTCACAGACAGCTGTTCTGAACAACGGTTACATTCAAGTTACTGAGCCCGACTAGCCGCCATCTCACTTAAGGTCTCTAGCCATCGACTCTGTGAGTCACGAGGGCCCCAACCCGGGAGACGAACCCGACCTACAGTGGCCAACCATTTCGTGAATGACTTCATTTCTCTATACCAGGTCATCATCTGCTCACCCCGCACTTCATGCCAGTAGAGCCTGCGACATCGGTAAAGTGGGTTTGGTTTGGCAGACGACCAGCTGGCATCCTCAGTAAATGGCCCGACCATCTAAGTCTGTGTAAACGTGAGACTTGAACAAAAAAATTCGTCTGGCAGTCAGTACCAAATACCCGCTTTCTAACCACTTCATTGCTGACGCGTTGGTGCTACCTGATGCGAACGATCGAACACAAACATCGATGGTCATGTTTCGCAACTGTAATTCGATAGAGCTCTCGCTGTTACTTTATACACGCGTTCCTTATATCTCAGAGAGATACATGTCTGTCGCCAGAGGTGTCCTAGATTAGTGAGTACCTTAGAGATATGCATTTCTATTTCACTCCCTACATCTTCGTCGCCACCGCAGATGCAGTTTCCCAAGTACACCAATCGGTTAACAATTTCCGTAACTTCATCATGCAACACTGAATTTACGTAATCACTGCAGTCCTGCAGAAACGCTGCACTTTGAGGCTTCAGAGCGCATTCCGGAGCATTTAGCAGAGCACGAAATGGCACGAAATGTTTTGTGCTGCTTGAAACTTGTTAGATGGCAACACCTTGTCGTCAGCATAACAAAGATCAGTTATTTTTCCACCGGGTAGGAGGTCCACGTCGGCACCTTGTCAGTACCGCAAACAGTCCGCCATTGTTTGGTCTATGGCGAAATTAAACAAAAGTGATGAAGGTGGATAGCCTTGATGCACGTCGATTATTGTGCTGAAACTGTCAGATAGTTAACCGTAAACCCTAACCTGAGCTGAAGTGTGGGAGTAAAACGTCGATAGTATGTTCGCATACTTGTTAGGTACACCTCTCCGTTTAAGCGACTTTGAAGGTGTAAACCGATCCACTGAATCTGTTGCACCTTTATATTTAAGAGATAAGGTAATTGTTAGCCAATGGCACTTACAACACTGTCATTTAATTTGTCGGAAGGTTAACATTTGATGAATACATCATCCTCATCCAGGATTATACTTTCCCTGATTTTCGCTAATGTCTGCCTCCCGGTTTTCCGTGAGTCGACAAAGTGTGGTAGAGGTTTGAACCATATTTATGATTTGTCCAAGATATCCTGATCTCTTTCTTGTATGTGGGTGGCCACAGCACTGGGGGATGTTTATCGTCACCAGAATGTGGTTGGAACAACTGTGCCCTCCTCCTCCTCCTCCTCCTCCTCCACGAGATCATCCGGGCGGGTGTTTGGAGTCTTAAGTATGAAGCAGGAGCTCAGTTTTGGTAGCTTGTTCTAGGAGTGCTGACCAGGACAATTTTGTGACGGACGATTAAGCCGAACTGGCGACGAATCGGGATTTTGTTGTGAACCTTGGGTGGAGATTACGCTATGTTCCAAGGCATAACGGAGGTTGGTCAACTGAATCCCGGTGAATGATCGCCTATGCTGTCAGAATTAGCACTTCGGTTAAAATCAGTTAATACGGACCCGTTTGCCATACCTGCGTTTGCCCCCTCAAGCAGTAGTTCGGGTGCCACCAGAAACGCCTTTTACGATGCCCTTTTCGATACTTTGAGACAAACTATACGTTCAAACGTAATTTGCTTGCTGATGGTGTGAACGCACAACTCAGTTGTCTTGCGCCAGAGGAGGAACGGCTGGGTGTTGTGTTCAATGCTCACGTGTGGTGCACTGAGTATGGCGATAGGCTGTTACGATTGCACCCATCTCACGGACTCAATATGTCGAGGTGCGCCCAAATAGCGACAATGCCTCACGTGGAGACCATCTTGTGCAACCCGGTCTTGAGCACAAATTGATTATATCGTCATCAGCTCTCGGTGACATCACTCCATTGAAAATTACTGTTCATTTTGGAGTGGCTTTCTTGATTCGAGTCATGACATTGTTCGTGCCCGATTCGTTTTGCCTTCCACTCTGAAATCGTCTGCTCACAAGCATTACTTGCTCAGTTGGAGATTGAGCAGAGAAGATACACGAAACAGTCAAACAGCACTGGTAGTTAAGCTGTCCAGGTCACAAACAATGACTGAGGAGAAGTCTTAGAAGCCTTGCGAATCTTTTGTGAATAGGTGTATTCCACTGGGACACCGCAGATATGGCAGAAGTGGATTTCTGTAAGATCATCAGAACGTATGAACCAACGTCGGTTGATGATAATGACTTCAGATACGACATGGACAGACTTGAACTGAAAAGCATACTGACGGGAAGTCCGCACATAAACCGCGAAGCTCGTGCTCGAGCGGGCTTAGTGGGCAGAACAACCGGGTGCTGTCTTCCCTGATGCATGGTCGCATTGGCCGTCAACAAGGCGTCGATGAGATTATATATAAAAAAGATGGCTCACGAATTTACAAGTTTTTGCTGAACGTATGGAGGGGCAGTTCAACTGGCGTAAGCCAGCCCATTCAACTGTGGATGGTGGGGATTGTGTGGTGGGTTGTGACATTTCAGACAATCCTCCATCGGAAAGCGAAGTGATTTTGTAGCTTGAGTTGTTGAAACGTAACGAAATAACAGATCCGGGCTTCCTTCCTGTAGCACTTTTCAATGATAACGATGACAGATTGTCTGAAATGACCACATTCCTTCGGACCACATGAGATACCGGAGAAGGGAACCTATCACAACAGAGATGTTTACAGGTTTCATAATGCGGATGTGGTATCTCAACCGGTCCTTCTAACAGTGGTTCCCGGCTTTTAAGAAAATGACAGGAAATGTGGCAACCACAGAAGTTCTTTTTTTTTTATCGCACCCGAGATGCTCACAAGTCTCATAATGCGGTGGCTTCTGAAATAGAAGACCAGATAGAAGAGCGGACAGGTTTCCGGTCTTGTCACAAGTGTATCGAGCATATCTTCATTTTGCGGCAGATACTGCAGCATTGGCTTTCTTTTTCTCAGCCAACTATTAAGATCTTTTTGGACTTAAAGGCTGATTTTTACTCGGGTGCCCACCACGCTCCCTGAAGTTATTTCCCTGGCAATTTGTTGATGTCGTTGTGTGGCTGAACAGCCGTCTTGAGCTTCCTCTACATCAGGTGGCGTTCGACAGGGATGTCCATTCTCTCCATTTGTTTTTCGGCTTTGTGATGGACAATGTTCTACGTGCGCTCAGAGGTTCTGAGGGTCTCGTAGTGGAGATTCTATCAGGTAGTAAAGTGACCCGATATTGGTTATGCAGATGGTATTTCTTTATTTAGTTCGTCTTCAGACAACGTGCAGACCGTGCTAAACCGTTTTAATAACACGGTTTATTTGTGTGGTTTGCAAGTTCCACCTTCAAAGTGTAAAGAGGTGATACATGGTTAGGTTGACATTGACCCTGGTTTTGTTATTGCAGGCAGACCGCTTAATACTATCGATCACTTCTACCCACTGGGGGGGATGTTATTTCATCTGATTCTATTGTTGCTGACGTGGTGTTTCCTCGGGGGTAAGTTTGCTACTTTTCCTCATTTGTAGCGTCGCAAGCTCTTCACTCGTCAGTTACACACAGGATTTACAGCGCTTGTTTCATCTTATGAATTAGAGAAGTGGCCCAATCATGTAGAAGATGCATCTGGACCTTCTGAATTCGACTACTGTTGTTTCTACCTGCTATCTAATATGCGGTGGATTGACTATGTGAGTATCTTGACAGTCCGTTGGTTCGTGATCGACAATTGACGTAACAGAAATACAATCGTCGCTGGTTGAGTCACGTACTCCGTATGCCGGCGGAACATCTGCCACAATGTGCAGTGTTCAATGTGGCTGCTGACAATTGGATGAGATCGCAAGTCGGCCAAGCAGTGGCTTGATCACGGTCTATGAAAGCTATCACCGCCCCGCTTAGCAAAGTTGGTAGATGCCGTTCAACTGTTCAGGGAGTTCGCCACCGTCTACACCGCTGACTGGAAGCACTCTAGCATATCAGTACATCGTAGTTATCGTCTAGCTTGTATCCATAGGGTTGTCATCCGCCTTTCTGTGCATCTCCTTTCTTGCTCAGTTTTTCTCCATACATTTGTATTTATTTGCTGCTCTACTCGCAGACTATTCTTGCGACCGGTCGGCAACCCAAGCCATATTACCCATGTATGCTTCCCAAAACTGAAAATGTTGGTGATGAGTTTGTGGCGATAGCACACAAAGCGGGAGGTCAGCTGAATTGGCCCTCTGTGTGCTTCTCAGAGTTTCTACCTTCTTGACTTGCTATTGATCAAGAACACCGTCTACATAGCTGCTTGTCTCACTGACAAACGGACGCTCTGGGCTAGTAGTACGAATAGGTTCGAAGAGTTTGCTTGTGTTTCCGCAAGCAGAATCGGTTTCCATTTTACTACTTTCCTCCGTTAGTCAAGCCTCACTGTCTGCAATCAGACTTCTGCTGAGTTTTTTATCTATATCCCTTTTATGAACTGCCATGGGGTGTACTTCTGGGGGGCTTCACTGGGTTGCAGTGCTTGTCCAACAAATGAACTATCATGCCACATGCTTTATGAATGGCCTGTGGAATTTGGGTCTTGCAGCTGTTGGGGATCTTCGAAGTTAGAACTATTTAGCTTACCTTCCAGGCTGGTTTGGTACATATGCCTTACCGACGGCCTGACTTATTTTTCGATAGCCGATTGTTGTGGTCGATGGTGTTGTTGCTTTGCGAAAAATAAAGCGAAACGCCAATTTACTTATGCATGATCTGAATCCAAATACGTTGTCCAACAAGATTGATGGTGCTGAATGGAATCACGCTACCTATGACTAACAACTATGTAGTCTACCTCAGATATGGTCTAATTCAGAGGAATGCGCCAAGTGTAATAATGACGCGCACCATTTCTTAAACTATTGTTGTTTAGCGATATCTTGTGCTTGATGCACAATTGGAACAGTCGCCCAACATTATGTGAACAATGTAATACCATTCCAAATATACCGCTTATCAAGGTGGCCAATCTGGTCGTTCATTTCCCCGGCTAAAATGGTTATATCAGAACTGTATTTCGACCTAAGAAGAACAGCCAGATCCGGGTGAAAGATTTCTTTAACAGCAATGTCTCTACAGTCAGTTGTAGCATAAGCACGCACAATAAAATGGTTTCCCGAAATTTGGTTTCTAGTCCCGGTTTTAACGGAATTTATGAAATGAATAGCGCAGGATCTATTGTTAACGAGGGTCCAGTCTACCATTATGACTTCGACCGATATACTGAGGACGGCATCTACTACCGTCTGACCGGTAGCGGCTGTCGTGAAGTCATCGGAAGTTTACAATCGATATCATGTAAACAGTACGGGGTTCAGTCAGTTCGGCATGTTAACTGCTGTCCTGAAGTATAGTTTGGAATGCAACATAGGTCGACTTTTAATGAGCTTAATGTCCAAACAAGGACGACGTGTTTACTTATTTGCTTCAACGTGCGGACGTTGAAAGCATCTATACCAATTCGTATTCTAAGTTTAAGCAAGCGACGAGAGAGACCTGGGGTTGGATGGTAGAAAATGGGGCTTATCAGGATAGTACTATTAAAAGTAGGATTCGGGAGAAACCCGAGGATTAACTTTGACAGGACAATGAGGAAGGGTGTACAGTAGCATGTTTTCGGCTATCCATTCTGCTGTGTGCGGTAGATAGGGCGACCCGGTTTATACTGCGAGACGGCCGATACAGTTTGGAATTAACAGCGTTGTGAATTTTCATGGTTGCACGCGAACTGAGAAACTACCAAAACGGTCAGAATTAGATAAGAGAACGATGAGGGCTCTCAACCAAAGCCTTTGGCTCAAAAGTCCGTATCACAAGGCAGCGGGTGGGTGGCAGTTTGTCAAAATTAGTAATTCTTTCGGAAAGAGATGTCAACATTCTTCCAACGCCTAACCTAATGGACCAGGAGACTGTGGTATGTCAGACCTCTACCTATTGACCTATCTGACATGAGTGACTGTCAGTGTGATTGTCAGATCGTCCAGTTTAGCCAAATTGGTAATCCAGAGTTTCAAGCTATCACACGTCGTTAATGCCTAGACTTTTTTTGACAGTTCATCCTCACAGCACCTACAAAATCAACTCCATTGGACGGAAGAAAGCCGTTTTCCTGATAAGTGGCCAGTTAGTAGGCCTATTTTAAATAGCACTACTATTTGTAATTCACATAGATTGAACATCACTCACAATTGATCGCAGCTGTCGCATTCCCATAGACCTTCCAGTCGGCCCCTTTCGAAAAGAAGCACTAGACTCGAGTTTCGCTCTCATTAGAGCTCGTCAGTAGTGCATATCATCGCCACTGCCGGGACTTGAACCACGGACATTCTGTTCATGAGGCAACCGTGTTTACCACTGCGCCATTGACCTCACATAGCGAACTACGAGTTGGGCGGAAAAAAGTTTCATTCGGTAATTTGTCACACCATTTTTCAGGACTGCAAGCCGATTGAGTTTAATTTCCTCGTCGTTTGATCGGTTTTGCTTTTCTGTCTGCCAGTGGGATGCTGACCAATCGGAAGTTTCGATGTGACATCAAAACAATATTCATTGGAAGATTGACACTTATTCAGTCCAGTCATGATTTAGCACGTTAGCCGTTGCGTATTGCCATTTCCGAAGAGTTAGCTTGTCCTTTTACACGGTACACGGCAGCAACTGGCACGACGAAAATATTTGGCTCGTTTTTCATTTGATTTGCGTTTGATTACATTTATATTCTGAATATGGCGTGTTACAACTGGCAGTTCGTAAATAGATATGCTTTAGATTATGTCTGATTTAATGTTGCCTCTTTATACCAGCGTCTCAAATATCTCGTTTAATATCTTCATTTTGCCGGAGTGCAGGGTTTATCCTGTTACCAAGGTTCAATTGCCTAAACGCCCTCCCACAAAGTGGAAGAATTATCCAACCCCCCATTTTTTTTTTACAAATAATTGCGTTCCTTTCAAACCCAACATACCTATTTTTGAAATCAAAACAGTGGTATCTAATGTGCATCAGAATATCACAAGTAGAAAGGCAAGGTATATTTGTGAAAGGTTTCGAAAAGACTCTGGAAAACGAACTCATAACATTTTACTTTGGATATGTTCCTTCAATTCTTCTTAATCATCCCATGTTGCGCTGTTGCACACTTTTAACAGGTTACACCATTTTCTCCTTAAAAATGGCCTTCAGCTCAACCTTAGAAGAGCCATGTATGTTCTCCCCTTTTTTAAATACCAAAAGCATGTTCCAGACGCTCTCAATTTGATCTAGGTCGATACTACAAGTTGGTTAGTGCAACGCGTAAGTTTCAAGACGAATAGTGCATTTTTTAGAACGTGGAACACATTTATGAAACATTACTGCATTGTGAAGTGACTCCATTTGGCGTATACGACACGCTACGACAGTAAATTTTCCAAACTATGCTGTCGTAAGTCTCAGAGTTTTGTTCGGCATTCAGTATGAACAATGCATTCCTTCCATAGCTGTGGATGCATTCGAAACTGTCGGTGCTTGCTCATCTTAGACTTCAAAACGGCTCACGTATCATCCGAGAAGAAGCTCACCACTGAATGATAAGCACTCATTCAGTCCACTCATGATTGGACTCTATGTTGACCTACCTCTGTAACATACGCAATTAGCCAAGCAGTCCATTCATATTGTGAATGCGCTTGGCGCAGTAAGAATCTGTAGGTAAGTTCAAGAATGTTATGTATAAGCAAACGTTGTTGGACGTATTTGTCGTTTGGATAGCTTATACCCAACCGTCATCTGTTTTGTGCAAATGTACTGGGTATGAAGTAACTTCCCGTGTATTGCAATGTACAACATCGTGTGTACCTTTGGCGTTTGTGTATTTCGAAGCTGAACGGTTGAATGGTGATGTTCATTGGATTTCGCCTGTGCTGCTGAATACTTCTCTACTGGTGCCATTTTGCGGGAATCGAGGAGGAGCTCTGTTGCCAAGTTTCTTCTATGTGTGCATTTGTATGTACACACCTATATGTGTATATCAATTGTCGCTGAGGGGGCTAATAACATCTTTCTCTCATTCATCGTGTCACTAATAATTAATCTGGCTCGAATCGAAAAGTACGACTTTTACGTGCAATCTAAAGACGATCCTGGAGGCCAGGAAGATCAGAAACGGGCAGCGACATTTGCAGGCATGTACGTGTATTGTGCGAGACATATCAACAAAATAACTATCACACCACTACTCCCAACAGTTGTGGGGTCATGTCAGTCGTTCCAACTAGTGTTTGGGTTCGTGGTCACATATTTTAACACACCTTGTAACAGATGTGTGGTAGTAAACAATTTCGCAGACCAAGCGTTTTTGTGATCACAACAATACTATATCACTTTTTGTGTATTTCTGTTCTCTGTAACTTCGTGCTTCTCGGTCACCCACACGGTCAGAGGCGCTCTTTGATCCGCCGATGTTCATCCAGTTATCTTCGTTCTCACTATCACGGAATGAAGCAAACAATCTGAATCCCATGGTTACTGATGGCATTTCGATTGGTTCTTACACTCTTTGTGTCAAGATGTAATCTTTTGAGATGGAAAGTAACAAGCGCCATGTCATTGTGTCGCTAATGGTCACGGATACTGTTGTGTGAAATTCAAAGTCGTCAGATACCTCATTCTGTTTGTTGCTTACTACAACTTGTTCGTGACCACTTATTTTCGGTCAAGGCTCCGCTAGCGCTGCACGTAACCTCATTCTGAGGATGTGATCGATCGCGTTGGGCTATTCGCTCAGTATGCTGGATATTTGAATGAAAACAGAATTAACTAGTATACTGAAAGTACGGTACCAATTTTCTGACACAACGTGTTTTTTTATCTGTATCACGTTTGATATAAACATTTCTCAAGGTCACAGCAACCTACTGAGAAATGGCAATCATCCTGTGCAATAAATTATTCTTAATTGTTCCATCTGTTTACCATACACTTTTTATATAAATAAACAACAAACAAAAGCCTATGCACCTTTAGATTGTATTCGGTTGATAATGACACACTGTCGGATGTATGGCAGCATTGTGTATCGGATCGTACATGTTGGGCAGCTTCATATTTTACTGACATCATGAAAATAAGCGATATGATCAGTTCGGGACCGTAATAGTTTCAGTCACCCGCATCGTTTTATTGACTAATTTTGTGTTACATCAATTATTTCGGGACTGCTGATTATTTAAAACAATTCATTCTATTCATTTTGAATATTCGAAACATAGTTAGAACTTGTGGATTGAAATCATTTCTTCAGGTAATTGAAAATGCACACAATATTGCTCTGTGCATTTCCTCTTTAGTTGTCACTTGACCAGAGGCCGGTCTGATCTCTACTTGCTACATTACTAAAATGCAGCCTCTGCCTTCAAAAGACAATTTAGAGCGATATTGAAGCCATATAGTTTTGATCACTTTAGTCACGTGACTGTCCTGGGTACGTTTTACTGCCCTACTGTTATTCATTCGCTCATGGTCGGTATTTATTTTCCGCGGCTCAATCCCAAGTCCTCTAAGACTGAGACAGAATTAGCAGTCATATTTGTGTTGCAAACCGTATTTTCTTCTATTTGTCACTTACAGTCTATTCACTTTTAAAGGTTTTGATTGTACTTTGAGTTATCAACTGTTTTTGAAGCAGCCACTTTGCATTGACTCGTTCGTTACAAGTTGCGAATGACATTTTCGCTTTTGTTGAGATTTCATATAAACAGGTCATGTAATTCGACGTTTTACTCAATCTATTTTGTACATTGTTTGAGATTTCGTTTTGTTTTATTTTGTTACACTACTATTAATTTATGTTTGTGGCCTATGAATGTTATACACTTTTGTATTGACTTGGTTACTACCTCACAGCGCAGTTAAACGCGAAAAGTGAAGGAGCAGACAGTGTATATTGCGCATAAGGATGCGCTTACGTAGCTCAAGATAACATGTGGGTGTTCGAACGTCACTGATTCGAACTGTGTCGGACAACTTCTCCAGGCTAGTTCATATGCCGTAAGATGCTCATCTATGCAAATCTGTTTAGGCTGATGGCTGTTGGTTTTTGCTTTCGCTGTCTATTTGCAGATCACGACCAGACAGACGGTCCCGTGTTCTACTGCTTCGCTGGCGGCGAAGATACTTGCCTCTCAAGTTGGGCTTTGAAGTTAGATCATGAAAATTTATCAGGTTCGTTCACAAAACCGTACTGGTCACGTTGAAGACCAGCTTGTAAAATCACACACTTCTCACATACTTTGTGTTCTTATTTTCTTCGAATGTTCGTTAGATATGGTCTGTATGGGCGGAATCACTAGAACTCCAGTTTAAGCCATTTGTGATGAAACATGTTCGTTTGCTTCCTTGTGTTTCGGTTACTGTGGTAAGCTGCTCCAATTACGGCTGCAACTTTTTATTTACCGTTTACATGTTCGTCTATCTATTCGTCTGCACGTACACATTTGAGTGGTATGGACTGCTGTGTTCACTTCTCAAGTACGATGTCTCCTTGTGTTTTTGAGTATGAACCTTTGCTGCTTAGGGCTGGGCCGTTTGGGTTGTGACAGGCTGAGAGCTGGCAGCTCCTGTGCTTCAATGTATGACACGTGACATTAATACATTTTCAATAACAAAGTAGTGCATTTTGTCAGGCTTTAAACAAACGTAACGGTTCGTCTCCCCGTACCCCATACCACCTACAGGCATATCTGTCAAGCCATCGATGACCTTAATATTCACCGCCTGCGATCTTCCTGTTTCCTTCTGCCCATCTGTAAGCCGATGATAAGTTTCAGTGCATTCCTCACCTACCGGAAACGTGCTTTGATTTGCATCCACACACACACATTGCCTGTGACATTTCCGCAAAACTGTTTTCGTCTACTGACATTATCGCTAATTCAAAATGTTTGATTGATTAAGTCAAAGATTTATGATATGCGCTTAACTAGTTTACTTCGGATTTTACATTCGAAGTCGTGACAATTTTTATGTGTGTTAATCGCTTTTTCACATTCCACGTCTAACTGAAAATACTGAACTTGTGCAATCAGTTTATGAGCTTAATTTAACAATGTTGTTTGTTCAGTAGAGTGAAATCTTTTGAAAGCGTATATGGAGACCGTATTCAAAGTGATTGCTTATCGACATCTGCCTGATATGTACGGCAAAGATCTGGTTGGATTATTTTGATGATGTATTTATCGTTTCGTCTGCTCACCAATAAATTAGATGGAAACGAATGGCCTTGTTTGTTATGCGGCCGATTTTGTTGTTTGGTTAGTTAGCTCGAACAAGTCTGGGATGATGGATGCGGCCCACCTCGTCTTACGGGAATCAGTATAAATGGAACCTATATTATTTTCGTTTGTTTGTACCGACTTGAGGTATCTTTTATGCGTACATCTTTTATTTCGGTAGCGGTTTGTTGGACTCAGTTTGACTCACAGTTGTTTCTACACATTCGGTTTATGGTAAAATAACCACTGAGTTTCCACTAGCTGCACGGCCAATCTTCCGTCTCGATTTGCACGAACGCATAGTGTTTTTTTCTGTTCTTATTCCACTATGATGTTTTCTAAGCTGTCGAATCTGTCTGGCTTGTCCAGTTGCTGCAATCATCCCGTGTTGCTCACTTCCCGTCCACGTTCCCACTTTCACCGTGTTCTTTTGCACGTACGCACACAAACACAGTTGGCGTTAGCCTTAGTAACAACACGCAAGCTGGTCGTTGCATACCGGCATTTTCCGTAGCGAAAATGTTTGTAACTTCCTGCTGAACAATTGGATTATCGTAAATAGTGTTTTTTGGTTGAATGGTGCTTGTGCACACTCTTTTGTGTGTGTGTGTGTGTATGTGTTCACAAGAGGTCGATTGCTTGAACCGTACCCGACTGACTATCCCTCTACGTATTTGTCTACACGGACAAACCTTGTGTGGTTGAATGTTGTCAGTAGATACTGCTGCTTCTCTGCGCATTAGCCGAGAGCTATGGGCTAGGATTTTACCCACGTGCCTCCTGACAACGCACTAGACCTTGAAATATTTGATTGATGGAAGACAGGCAGACACAGAACCGTTGTGCCTAGCAGCGTTTACTGCAGTTTTGGCAATCGATTGCGAGGTTCTGATTCATGACCCGCTCCACTTTGTTTCACGTCAAGTCCGTCGGTTATCTTCAGACGAAAACGCCAGAGATGATTGAAATTATTATTACCCTCGTACGTTTTACCGTTACACGCTTGTCAAATCTAACGGTCGATTCGAAATTCGTTGCAGCTTAAAGGCTGATTTAGCTTTACCTCTAGCACTTGGGGATTGCAAGAATGGCGTTTCGGTAGGTGACGTGTGTATTAGTTTCTGACGAATACGGAAGGAGTTCTGGCTGAGTATGTACCGTTTCATAAACTGTTCTATGTTGACAGCTAATACGCAGACGTTATTCGGTAAACTGGTACGTGACTGTTTGTCGTTGGTTGATTCATTTCTTGGTGATATGAAAACTGTTTGCCAGGTTGCAGCAGTTTTAAAGTGTTAGTGTTCAGTTGTTATACAAAGGCGATGAAATCACAGTTCTTTTTTGACTCTATCCCTTCAGAGTATCGTTTGTTTCATCCACCGGAACATCATCGCGGTCATATGTCTAGTATTCGTTGTCTGACGATGCCTATCAGGTCTGATTGCGCAAAATACGCTTGTCGGTTTGTCGGTGATTACTTGCTAACAGGAGGTGGTCGCGGACAACTTTGCCTTTGGAGTCTTGGTTTTGGAGTTTCTTCAAGCCATTCGGCTTTGCGACCTGGATGGCTTGGGTTTACACGCTTGCGGCTTGCTGCTCCTCAGGCTGGCAAATGTTCAACTATTTCCTCAGAAGTATCTGATAATATTTGTCCTGCTTATCTGAGCAAGCAGAACAGTTCGTCAGATCTTCGGATTATGAGTATTGTTTGCGTTGAACTGGACCCTCATACCCTTGCCGATGTGCCTTTGCTGCTGGCTCTTGCAGCTTGTTCCGACGGTTCCTTACGGTAGGCTGAACCGAAGTTCATTTATTTTAGTAGCCAGCCAGTGTGCCATTGGCATTCTGTGATTGTTCCTTCTTCCTTGGGTTGCTTTTGTAATCAGTAGCCATTGGTATTCAAGCTGGCCTCAAACTAATGTTTCACAGATTCCCTATGTGACTGGTCAGCCGTTGATTTTTATCTTGTATTGTTTTCCACCCGCTTCTATTGTGCAGTCATGTTCACACTATAGTCTGCCATCCAAGACGTTATGTACCAGATCTCCCCCTTTGGTCATTCGTGCTTGCCGCACGTCTTTTTGCTGATGCCAAGCGGAGCATTAAGGCAGACTTGTAATTTCATTCTTACACACAGACTTTGATTAGACGGATCATAAACTCTCTCGTACTTACACGAGAATCTGTTTAGTGAAGATTTTTGGTGCTTTTTTCTAATTTATGCAGTAACACAACGTCTGTCCGTTCGGACGACAATGCCTTTTTATGGATTAAGTTATGTGTTCGTGTTTATAAAGATGGTGCTTATGTACTACGCCCACAGCAGTCACTGAATCAGACTTTTAGCGAATCCTATGATCCACGTCGTGCTGATTATCTTGTCTGTTAGAACACTGCACTAGTCCTGTTGTTTGCGTGCACCGTTATCTAAAAAATGTTCACGGTTCTAAAAGTCTTGTCTCCATCAGTGCAGACAATACGCTGGTCGGTTATTTCGTTGGTTCACCTTTCGTTAGCATCACTTTGATCTCTGTTTATAGTGTACCGGATATCGATCCCCGAACAAGTCGTTCGTAATGCTGTTTTTCTTAACTGGCGTTAGCTCGGACAACTTGCTGGATCATCGGTCGTCATCTGCTTTCCATCTGGCGTAGTCTCGTGCACGTTCTCGGATAGATTGTGTGAGGGGTGGTGTGCTGTGCTGGACTCGTACGTATCTGATTAGTGCATCTCATGTAGGCTGTGTTACCGTCACTCAGACGTGGTTCACTCTTTGATGTGCACTTGTTCAAGGCAAATATCATTATGTACACCTCAGCAAACATCACTTGAGTGGTAACTGGTCGTCCGTCTAGAATAAGTAAAGCAGTTTGTTGTCATTTGTTTATTATTGCTTGCATCACATACGTAACTTTCGATGCATGTGGTCAATAATCCGGCCAAAAATTCTCATTCTATTTCGCGTATGATTTTCATCAATTCACATAACTCAACACAGTTCTACTGAGCTCAGCACCCTGTCCGACAAAGACAAAAAAAATTCGCCGATCGATTGAAATATTGAAAGTGAACTGACTAATCATTATCGCATCTCCAGAATATGTCTGGATGAGAACTTTCGAGAAATCTGTAGTGACTCGAGCTTCTTGACGTTACATAGTGGTATTTTCCAACACTGCACAGAACAGTTGGTGCAGCTATCCTCATCAAAGGTGATCCAACTCGATATTACTTCATACCTGACCAGTACCGCCGATTGTTTTCGAAGCGACTTCATGCTTAATGCTTTGCCAGTTTTATTTTTCAGTCTTATACGGGTACTGAAGATGTAGTGTCCAATTAGGTGATATCTTGGGAACTAGTCTGACAATTGAGTTTTAGGAAGGCTCACCTAGGCGAGTTACGATTGAGGGTCGTGCGTGTTTCATGTCTGGTTTGTGTCTAAGACGTTCGCGAACGAATACATTTCGATTGTATAGTAATCGTAAACGTCAGTCAGCATAATTTTGTCCCACTGGGCACCCTATCTTTTCTTGGGTGCCTATTCTAAACGGAGGTTTTATGCACGTTAAGCTTATTAGGTGAAAATCTGATTGGTGAACACGAAAACCATGTTCGTTGATTCTGTTCGAGACCACGAGTGAGATTTAATCAGTCTGATGTGCTGCCTGATACAATTGTTATGCTAAACTGATGACGATGGGCCGTTCGCAGTAATCGTTTATCATCTTACGTGTTTCCTTCTAAAATTCTTCAGCTTCATAGTCAGCAGCGTTCTTCAGCCTTTCGACCCACTGACTTAGTTGTATCCGTACTAAGTTTAAGCACAGAAACGTTTCACGGGCAGATTTTTCCCCGCTGCATATTCTGGCAGCTCGTCAAATCAATCTCTTCTTCTCATTCATGCCACTGGCTTACAGTTAGGGGCTGAGTCGTCATACAATAGTGTGTTTGTTGCGTGAATCACATAACTTATCCAGTAATGTCAGCTTTGATCTCGAACAACTCCTGCGTTCTAAGCTGCAAGCCCTCATAGTTCATGTATCTCTCCTAGACTGTGAGCTGCCTAACCACAAGGTCTGTGTGCGCAGTAAACGTACTCCCGGATCAAAACACGACCAGTCCTGAGGTGCATGCCTTCGTTGGACTCCACCGCGGGCATGGGCCTATTTTGAATGTTTTCATTTAATCGTTTACAACTGCTACATATTTTTCCCGAGACGCACTTTGGTTTATTCATATCACAATTGCCTTTTGGGTATTCAAGAATTTTGATTGTTACCAGTTGTATTCCACTTATCGCTTTTGTATCCAATCAGTTGGCCTACTTCGAAGTGAAGCACTAGGTTCATGTTTCTCAGTACAGACTGCACGACCATGTTGTTTTCAGCTATAATCTAGGTCGAATCATCCATTTTTTTAATTGTCAGTTATAATGGCACGGTAGACCACAGTTTCTGTCATACAATTCATTTGCCCTCTTTTATTTCAGACTTCTAATCATCCAACCGCCATGCAGTAAGCATCCAAAATGTCCTAAGTTCAAAGAACTCGGTACATTGGAACAACTGTGCCATTCCACTCTTCAATTCCTTGGATCTCCTGCATGCTACCTGGATATGAAACTTCTCAGTTGGACCGGATCTGAATTGTGTGTGCTGACTACAAACACTGCTAGCTTAATTGAATGTTGGTCTGTCCATCGGTTCGGCGCCATTGGTCCGCTGGACATTACAGATTCATCCTGGAACGCAGTGCGAAACTGGACTTTGGTCAGCCAGCCGATTGCTCCGTATCTGATGCAAACCAAACCAGCACTTAATTGTATAGATGCGATCCACTCAAAACTTCCCAGTCCTCACATTGTAACTGCGGTTGGCGCTGATGACGGTAGTGTTCGCGTGGCCATGATTTCTTGCGTAACCTCGCTTTCACCTAAATGGATTGCCACCGCCATCTGTCATTACGCGGCAGTCATCAGGTTGGCTATCATTTCACACAACGCAACATCTGACGGTTCATTGGAACTACTGTCCTTATCTGCTGACCAGCGGATTATTCACTGGCGTTGTGTTCTGGAGACAAATACACGTGTACTCTACGAATTGTATCCTCTGTACCGTTCCATCCTGCCTGGCATCGGGGACCCTCACGCACTGTGTGTGAACATTACACTAGACAAACAGTTCGGGGTTTATGCAAGGCGTTCGAAGTGGGCTTTAGTTGCTGGGACCGGAACATTTCTTTTGCAGGTTGAACCTAGAGGTTAAAGGCACGCACCTTGTATTTTTCCATTTTCCAACCTTACTTTTCTCACGTTGGGCAACGCGCTTTTGGGATTTTCACTATAACTGATTGTTTTGTTCATGTATAATTGGTTACTGCAATTTTCTATTGTCTATATGATTACTCGAATGCCACTGTGGAAATTTCGGCTTTGTCATCGAGTGACAATCGCGTTTTTCGTTGCCTTACTGATTATGTGTTAGAAAGTATGGGTGATTTTTGGTCTATGACTTCAAATGTTATTGTGGTCTTTTTTGGATTGACTTGTGAATGCTGATTACATTGATCACGTATATGATGGATCTGCATTGGTGACCGTTGCCCTGTTATCTGATTTGTGTTTGTTGCATTTTTATGCCGTTCAATATATATTGTAACTATTTACCGGTGATCATAACACTGGTCATTCGTTTAGCTGAATTCGGAGATTTCCACCAAACTGACACGTCGCTGCTGCGAGTTTATTTACTGTAAATAACAGATCCCCAATATATTTCTTTTCGAGCATCACTTACAAGGGCGTACGATTGAGCATTTGGTTATTATGATTCCTCCAGTCTGGTTAGAGTGACGTTACTGGTACAGTGACCATCACGATTGCTCCACATAAACAAAATCTAGAAGAATTGTCGCTTGCGCTTCCAGTGAGCCCTATAAAGTATTATGAGATATGGGAATACTAATGATTTCCAACTGGCAGCTCTTTAATCTAGCGCAGCTGTGTTTGCTCATTTAAACTCCGGAACTTTGGATTGTTCTGACAAACTTTCGTGAATTTGCACTCTGTGGAACATGAAGAGATTCCTTTCCACATTGTGGTCCGGTTGTTCTGGCTTTCTGAAAACCGGTGAGGTCTTTAGGTGCTGGCAGCGTTCGGGTCTAGGCGAGGTGGTTAGGTGATTTGGAAATGACAGCTGTGGAAAAACATTCATTGAACACAGTCGGTCTGACACACTTCGGTTCGCTATTATACGTTAGTAAGCTTTTGTGTTTATCTATTGACAAGAAGCGTCTGTTATGCGCTCCTCTTCCAGAACTAACGTGTATGTCGCACAATTTCGATGAATTCGAATAAATGATGTTCTAACCAATCTTTGCTTTTAGATGAATGACGCGAAACTAGTAAAATGCATATAATACAAAACCTGCGCCAAGTGGATTTACGACAAACAGAATGTTGCGATTTGTGACGAAAATCTACTCGATTCACGATTCATTCAAATCCCGACACAGTAGACCATACAGCAAAGGGCCAATCCGAAGGTCGCATTAAAATATCACATCAGGATTGGACGAACAGCTTCAGTGTTACATCCTCCGTTATTCGCCAGTTTCTTTGTGCTCTGTTATATCAGTCAGCTTACAGTTCGTGACTTTGTGTGTGTCATTTAGATTAGCTAATGACGGACTGATTTCCTTAATACTGATGGACATCTGTAAATGCGTATTCTTGCCTCATGAATAACGACTGCTTACGGCAACTAGTACGAGGTCTTCCCATTACTTGCGTGGCGGGTTTCAATTCGAGTATGGTTTCTAGGGCTACGCGGACTTTCTAATTATGATTAGTACAAAATGTCCTATCTAACTGTCGAGTGAGTCAAACGTCTAGAAAGGTTATTGTTGAATTCCATTCTGAGAGTAACAATCAAATGATAAAATAAGCATGGCTAGTAAAAACAAAAATGTCATCAACTTGGCCTCTGTAAAATACAGCTAAGTCAGTGTGATCTGAATGTAATCTTCCTGTCATTGCTGGAAAATTACCGGCGTGCGTTGGGCCAACAGAACTGCTTATAGCTAGTCCATCAACTTGCCTGAAATGAGACCCTTCAAATTCATTTTGCATATTTTCTACTCATAAATGATTCAAAGTTTTTTTGAGATGTAAATGTTTAACGATAGAATACAATGAAAAAGTTACCCGGCCCATTCAACTGACTCATTGTCTATGAAGAATGTTGTCATCTCATTCCCGATGACACTTTCCGAGGCGTACGCTAGGTCAAACGTATCCTTGACACAGTATGGTATATCGAGCAACTCAACAAACCAGTGAGCTGGCTTGTGATGATAGGAATTGTTCGTAACCATTACTGACTGTAGTTGATTGTTTCAAAAGATTGAACGATCTGTTGACATTTGGCAATATCTATCTTTCTGTCTTTGTTCCAACGAATTCATCGTACTATTCCGTATTTGTTATATGTATTAGGATTTTTTATTTTTCTCAAATGTTTATTTATTATGTGTTCTGATTGTCTTATTCCAATTCTTACTAGTTATATAGCGTAATATGATATTTTTGTGACTCAGTAAGGAGCGTGAGCAGAACTAATTTCGTTAGGGAAAACTGGAACTGTTTGTTGCGTCAAAACTCTTGTAAAGCTTAAACACATCACATGCTGTTCACTTAACCATAAACCATTGAGCATTGGGTGAATAACTCTGACGAACCTAAATAAAGCTACCAAAATAGTTCCATTTCTAAGAGTTTTATGAGAGTGGAGTGTTGAAAACATACTCTGACTGGGTAGCTATTGTTACATTGGGCTTTTGATATAAAAGCCGGTTGTTCGGATATGCTTCTAAATGAAGAATGGTTCAGTGTATAAGAAAAACAAAATTTACGGATCTTCTTGCCGAAGTAAATCAAGGTGTAATCGATATGAGTTTATTGGACTGTTGGACGCCATCGGGAGTTTTTTTTTGAACAAAGCGTTCCTGCATCTGATGCATCTGTTGGTCATCAAAACAAACTGATTACTAAAGAAGTTTCCTAAATATTATGCATTTCATCTTTTCTGAGTAGTAACACTGAAAAACTGACTTTCAAGAATGGGACGCCCAACTTTTCGAATCTTCTTATAAACCTGCCGAAATCAACCAAATTTTCGAAATATTTTTGATGGGTTAAGACAAGTGAAGCAAACGCTAAGAACAGTTTCATGTATGCCCTACTTCATGCTTGATGGTAATCTATCTATTGCTGCTGGTGCACTGAAAGGTGAATGAGTAAGCAATAGAAAACAGGTTCAGAAACTGAAGTTGTGGTTGCAAGTACTGACGTATTCGGTCCAACTTCCGAAGACTCATTTCCAGTTTCGACTACTGGTAACTTTTTTACAAACTCACAAAGGTTTGGAAATGCGCTTCTCTGCTATTGAGCGTCTCAAAAATGCTTTAAGTTTACGGATGACTAACAGGTTCGAAAATGTGGAAATAAATTATCTATTTAGGAAATCGCGGCAAGAATAACCGACTGATTTATTCAGTCAACTTTTTGTTCATCACTATGAAAACACCTTTATGAACTTTCACTTCTTTTGTACTGTAGATCAAGTTCGTCTTCAGGGCTTGAGCTCTTGCGACTCACAGAGTCGGTGGCTTGAGACGTTAGGTGAGATGGCGGCTAATCGGGCTCAGTGGCGTGAATGTTATCGTTATTTGGCCGAGTTGTCTGTGAAATGAGCGCACTTAATGGCGCGGGGCAGTGAAAGCCGCCAGGAAGCTGTCCTGCTGATGACACCTTACTTTCACTTACAGCTCAGTTGTTTGTTTTCAAGGTGTAGGCATCTTGATGTTGTATGTTTGAATGTAGACGTAGTTATTTTTTAGTGGTTGGGTCCCCTCCCCTTCCATTTTTTTCTTCTCTCTTCCTATACAGGGTTTGCTTTTTCTTCTTTGTGGTTGTGTGGCAGTTAAGCATCAGTGTGAACCACTGATGTATTGCTGTCTATGATAAGAAAAGTGCAATGCACAACACGTCATGGGACGACGTTCACAAAGCGTATTCGATTCAGACTTGAATGGTACGAAAACATGCCAACGCTGGATTTGAATCGGCAACGAGAATCTCACGCTTCTGTGCGCGTGTGATGTTCTAGCCGAAATCTGAAGCAGCTCCGGGAACCTAAAACTTTCAGGTTATAATGTATTTAATAGAATCCCGCGTGGTTGGATTGTTTCGAAATGAACATCACACACTTGATTTCAACCTTCGCATTCACATAAGCTTTATGGCTGTCGCAATTCAAAGTGAAGCACTAGATTCGAGTTTCCCTTTTGTTAGAACTCATCAGTAGTGCAGATCCTCGTCCGTACCTGAACTTGCATTCTGGCCCTCGTGCTTATGAGACTAGCGTGTTATCCACAACCCCAGCAACCTCATAATAGACATTTGTAAACGATCCCATCCAAACGCTCAATTACAGCCTTGTGTGAATAGTGTTTGGCCTACTTAATCCTTTCGAAAAGTATCGCTCTGTTCAATCCAGTCGATAACCTCTTGATCAGGATTTTTCACCTAGGTTTAAGTGTTCAGTATAATAGTTAAAATTCCCAGTGGTCAGCAGGAGAACAAGCTTGTTTGCTACACCGTTTATTGATGTTTAATAGTAGTTCGGGGATTTAGATTACTTCAGTTGTGTTCGTTGGCTGGCGTGTTCTTGTTATGGATGTCAGATTCGGAAGCGCGATTATTCCAACACAGTGAAATATCGACGTGGTGATGAGATACAACTAAAGCCTATGGCAGACGGATGGTGGACAACGCGAACAACGGAACTAGTCACTCAACGAAATCGAGGCGACAGGCGGGAAATGGCAATCAAAAAATCGTCGACAGAAAACGTCAGCTAAATGTACAGGACCTGGCAGAAATGCACGCAACGTTTAAATGGAAACCTCGCTGTGTTGTGCACTGAAATTCCAGTTGATAGACGCGAGCGCGTGAGTGATGTTGGAACGTGCGAATTAGGCACTAACTATCTTGCTTTATTGAATGATTTTTCGCTACATTCTGAGCCTTTATTGTTTGATGGATCAGAAGCAGTTTTGTAAATTTCACGTAAGGCGACCAATACTTCAACTTTCTGTTTGGTCTCCTCCACTTCAGCGTAATGTAACGGAAACGAAATTACGTGTGCGGTTCATAGTATAATACCTGGTGTTTGGGAGCAACAGAGCCGAGTGCAAGACATCACAATTAAGATCGTGGATGCCAGTTGTGCCCGCCGTGTTTCAAGTGCGACATTCGAATAGTCAGAATCCGATATAACCAACAGTGAACCAAATTAACGACAGGGTGGCCAGCGGGATCTTCAGTTATATGGGTTGTGTAACTAAAAAAGGAAACTGAACTTGCTTGTGGTATTCTTACATAAAACCAATGAATGCAGCTATGTCTAAAATACTTTACGAACTACAGATACTCTTCTACCTATCTCGTGTCTTATCAGTGTTTCATTTAATATTATTTGTTGGTAATTGGAAAAATTAATTAGTGTTTAATTGATCTCAAACATAGCTGGGACAGTTCTGAAAAGGGCCACTATTTCCTAAATTGTACAGCTAGTTACTGACACTACAACGGATGAAAATTAATGACTCGGAAAGCCATACCGAATTCTGATAAATCCATTGATATCTTAGTCTTTGGTTCATACTTATTTAGTTTCGAGATTTTCCATAAGAACTGAGAATTTGCTTTGCTCGGTTACAGTTACTTACCTTACTTATGATTAGCCACGGTACACACTACCTGTCTATTTTGCACTAGAGAGTGCAGTACTATTTTGACTCTAGAACAACCAGAAGTTGTTATTTTCGACTCCTTCACATGGTTGCTCGTAATATGATGGTTTTTGTGGACTGTATGTTACTTACTATAAAGGTGACATGGAAGAAATCTGACAAATGTAATAGGCGGAGTGGTAGAGAATTATTTCAGTCAATACTTATCCATAAAACTTAATACTAGTTTTCATCCCTGTCCGTATTATTTAGAGGCTTTGAAACTCTGATTGTTCGGCTTGGACTCATTCATTGTTTCGATGTTATGGTGTTTTTGAACAAAGCATTTACCCGTGTAAATTACGGCAAGCTGCGTGTTCACTTTATAGCAGAAATCACTTCTTCATTAAGTCATACAATTTTAAGGTGGAAGAATAGAAAGGAAAAAGTCTCCAGTATTATATACATACTAGATCTTATTGGCACACCTATATCTATACCTTGGAAACAGACTGCTAGCAGTACCATCGTTTGTTCTTTTAGGTGCGGTTGATCTTGTTAGTCACATTGTAGCAACTTGGGATTTTGCATATCTATTGTGTACCTTCGGTCTATTAAATATGTGACTGACAGTGTGCACGTCAGGAATAGATGTCAAGCATCTACCCTCCTCTGTCGAATGCTCTGTAAGCTGCATTTCTCATTGACTCCGGCTAAACAATAATTAACAACACACACTCATTTCGGAATTTGTGTACCAATTAAACCAGATAGATATGCTATAAAGTTTCTGGAAAGTTATGGACAATATAACAAAATGTGTTTACATTGGGGTGCTTATAAATAGATTAGTTTGAGCAACCAAGTAAATACTTTTGTCTTGATATATAGCACTGCTACTTCTGAATAACTTCTAGATAAAAGATATCGTGTCATTAATAAGTCTTCATGAATTCTTTCGTACGATGCAAAATAAGCTACAGGTGTGTCATAATGTTAGGAACGTTTCTGTTCGAGCGAAGTGGCGTGTTTGAGTATGCATTCTACTGGAGTAGCCCAACAGCTAATTTATAGTGTTATATCAGACCTTTGTTTGTAAGGGCCATGGACCTGACCGAAAGGCACCAGGGTTAAAGCTAATGATCATCCCAACAGTGACGTGCAGTATCTCACAAGATGAAAAGATCATGAAAAGATGAAAATAGATGAAAATAATGGCAGATTGAAGAAGTGGAGATGGTATAGAGGCAGGTAGGCTACTGACTGTGGCATGCTTCTCAATGACTTCAGTGTGGGCGTGATCTCTAACCAGGTAGGCGATACCTACTCGCTTCAAATAATGGAGCGGTCAGTCTTCTTGTTAACTGTGACCATGTCGTTTTTCTTTAATCACCACGTTGTTCTGCGCTAATATTGGCGGTCTTTTAGTAATGCCCGATGGGGTAAACGCCTGGCGTACTTATGAGGTAAATGGCCCAGTAATCGCAGATTGTGTAACGTGATTATTTGACTGGCGTATTCTGAAATATGTATTCGCAAGCGGCTACACTGATCATGCGATAGTCCCAGTTGATGTAGGCTAATTAGCCGAAACAAAACCGTCGAATACAGTTAGTCTGTTGATATCTTCGTTTGGAACGGACCATGTTTGTGAGCCAAAGAGCTAACCAGAACGTCGCTATGATGTCATAGATGAGGAAGATTGGCAGAGACAACTCATACCTTCGCTATTCTCACTGATATCTCACCAGCAGGCTGAAGAGATGAATCTAGCCCTGTATATGAACATTCACAGACTAAAGTAGATTATCCACAGTAAAGAAGTTGGGAGTACAAACAGCACTTTGTATTTTTAGGTGCGAAGTTAATTTTATACAGACAAGCCAAATTGTTCGACTTGTTCAGTGTAGTGTGCACTCTCTCGGCAGGGGGGCTATGCTAGACAGATTATTCGCGTATTATGTATCGTCTAAACTTGTACCGGGAGGACAGGTAACATCCAATTCATTGAGTTGTATAACCGTACTCTAAAATTTCATCCATGACAAAACTGTACAACAACGGAGAATCCACATATTCCAGCGAACACTACTGGAGTTTACGAATACCCGAGTCAGGTGCCCATAACCTCTTACCGTGCTTGCAGAATGAACACAAAACGACTTTAGCATAACCATCTATTTTTATGAAACTTCTTTGTGAAGAAAACACTTTCAGAGAACTTCACGAGCAACCAAACCGAAGGCATCGTTCAGGCAACGAGGATGAGACAACCTTTTTGAAATGAACTGATGCATTTTGCAAGATTGGTAGAATTCTTATATTTATTGATGAGTTCGTGTTAGAGTAGCAGTGTATTATCAGTACGTTGTTCATAAAGGTGTGTTGAAAATAGTATGACAACAAATTTGATTTATTTCTTTCATATCGACTTACTGCACTAGGGGTTGTAAATATGCATTGGTGAATTGTGCTCATTACAATCGTTTTAGTATCGATAGAAGTGAAAACTTATTGAGCTGACATTTATGGACTATGAAAGTTAGTAAATTTTCCTACCAATAAGATGTTAAACTAATTTATCGTCCCACCTTTTTTTTTACCCTACTTTCATTAAACAATAGTACTAGTAACATTTTCGCTAATAATCTCAATTCAGTGCGCTTGTAACAATGTTCGACAAGACATGAAGCTAAGAGAAATGGTCCATTTTATGTTACAAATTAGTCTGGATCGACATCTTTGAAACTGACAAAACCTGCACTATATACTAAAATGCGACCGACTATATATTTGGTACATTCAGTGCATAGCGAATGAGTGAAACATATTGGGGCTATGGGTCAACGTTACAGCGGATATAATGTTTCTGTCTATCACCACCGTACACACACACACACACACACACACAAGACAGCTTACCACAAGTTTCAGTGGATGCTAGTGCCTAGTTTCAACAGCAATAAGAGTTATAATTTTTTAGTGTAGTTTTCACGGCACAACAATGTTGGAATTGTAGCTAATGATTTCTGAATGAATCCTGTGACGGCGAGGTTGTATTCTATGTGCTTAGACCAAAATCGAGTTGCCTATTGCGTGGCAGTGATGGATTGCTCCCGGTTGTTTGAATATTGTCTATAAACACCCTAGAGCGACGTTGTGAGGGTGAGGTTACTTTGGTTTCCGATGTGACTGACACAGATCACACGGTATATCAGACTCAATCATTCACGGTGTTTTACCGCTTTCCGGTAAACTACGTGCAGGAAGTCCAACGTTATCATTTCATAATGGTCTGAGTGATCATCGTTTGAGTAAATGACTTCAAATTGTTTGCACATTTGTGATTCCTCTATAACCCTAAAAAATTCTGGCTATTTTCGCATAATGTACTTCAAGTATTTAGTCACCTTGTTCTAGTCAGGCGATCGACTAATTTTGAGGTGTTTACATAATGTGACAGCTATGTTGTGTCGACTATGATCGATGTATGGCAGATTGAAACTTTCATTTTAAATTAGCTTGATCATTTACAATGAAAAGAAAACACTAAACAATTCTATTTCCGATACTTCATCAATAGATCAAGTACAGACCGTTTATATTGGTTCATCTGAATCAGATCCAGTCGACAGTAATGTTCACTATCTCCTACTGCACTGTTGTGCAATCTATCACTCCAAGTAAACCCGTGTGAGTATGTTTCATTTAGCCTGTGGATGGAAAACCGAAAGCATTAATCCAGACCTATTTACTGAACAATAATTTTCCTGGTTAGGTTTCATTGGTTAGGCAAACATAATTGGTTTCACTGATTACATTTAGGATAACTACTATCTAATAGCAAGATTGAGAAAAGTCAACAATTGGTTAATGTACTGAAAGAACATAGACACGAAAACAAGAAAATGGAGGATCATGTGGTGGTAGATTTTCATCCAAGAAAAGCATCACAATAACGAAATCTTTGAATGAAGTGTTTTTTCTCGGAAATTTTGCGATAAGAAAACATCATAACTGCCCGACTAATACTACGGTTTCCTGACAAAAATTTTGAAAATAGCAATAACACAGTATAGTCAGCAGACATGCGTTCAAAAGATTAGAAAGCGACGGAATCCATTTACACAAAGGAACCATGCCAAGTTTTACTTCATTATGACACTTACGTTAATCGCAAATAGGGTTAGATGTGTTGCCTTATATTTCTTATAGACTGGGAAATAATCGGCAAAAATATATTGTGATAGACATTACTTTTGAAAAGAAGCACTAGACTCGAGTTTCGCTCTCATTAGAGCTCGTCAGTAGTGCATATCCTCGCCACTGCTGGGACTCACTAGCGAAAGTGGCTGAGCGTTCACATATGATAATTCGGTCGTGCCTAACGTGAGGTCAATGGCGCAGTGGTAAACACGGTTGCCTCATGAACAGAATGTCCGTGGTTC
>JTDE01000093.1:76853-92127 GCA_014338405.1 Paragonimus skrjabini miyazakii
CCAATCGGAGGCAAATAGATTAGTGTTGCGCCTACACTCCGTGTGATCTGCAGACCTGAGAATTAGTCACAGACATTCATTTTCCAATCCTACAATGTAAATAATTCAGTTTGATTGAATGTGCGATGGCCGACGCAGTTGTTAACATGATTATCTCATGAGAACGGTGATCAAAGTTTGTTACCCGGTTGTGACAAACATTTGCATTATTGATGTGTGCTAACGAGAACCAAATTCGGGTGTAGATTAATGCTTTTGTCTGTATAGGGGTGGTTGTGACATTCCTATGAATATGAGATCTACGATCCAAATAGGTTGATGTTCGATCTTCATCACTTGAACTGTACGACTACTGTCCAACATGTAGACTAATTAAAACAGAACAACAAATCCAATCACGGAATGAACAAACGCAAGAACTCGAATGCACGGGTTATTCAGACGGCCCAGATAAGCCGGCATTGGGTTAAGTTGTAAACCATGGTGTACGTTGCGGTCCGGCTTTTTTGTCAGGTTCACTTTTACTGCTGGAACTGATCATAATCAACTATTCTACTTTTTGATATGGGGTAAAAGATAACGCTTTCTGTTGTAGATAACCAATCATTCCAACAGAAAACAGTCAATGTGTATTACTCATCTATCTCATTGATTGCATGTAATAATTGCCTTACAAAGTTCTACTCTAAGATGTCGTTAGATTAAACTCCCTCGGTAATCAACACAACAGCTTAGTGTGGATTTGTTCGACATTTCATTTCTTACGTGTTTTCTTTTTCGGGGTTTATTATACATAGTCGTTTATGTGATAAACCAAATAACTGGATAGTTCAGCAGCAATCGGTCATCGGCCTACATTGCCTGGAATAGTAGAAAATGAAATGATGTGCTAACAGAATGTTTTGTATGATTACAACAAAACGTTGGGAAACCTAAACCTCGAGGTTTATATAACTCACAGTAAGTTAGCGTATAGAATGCTGTATTTATACTGACCATGGGGTGTGCGAACAAAAGTCATTCACGTAGTACAGACCAATAATTCACACACCTTCTTTTCCTTTGGTCACTTGTTTAAAGTTCCAGGTGAGTTTTAGAAGTTGCAATTTTTTTGGGTTTTGATTATGAATGATAAGGCCAATGTAGGCCACTCAGTGCTGTGTTTGACTACTTCAGGAGAAGGTGTGACTGTTGTGGACCGAAGACATTTTACTGAGGCGCTATTGATCAAATACCAACCTTACAGTATGACAATAAAAGGGAATTTATTTCAGTCAACTCTGCTTCGGTGTAACAAACAACGTACCCGAGTATTTTGTGTCATTTTGGATACCGGCCCATTAAATTAGTTACTGACAGAAATTGTACGTTGATAGATTTATAAAATTATCAACTATCCGTGAATAATGACTCATACTGCTAGATATTTTTGTGAAGCGATTCAAAATTACGTGTACATCCTAGATTGGAGCATGTTTTAACACTGAGTGAATTGTGAACAACTAATCCTGAATAACACAAGGTATAATTCTCAAAAAGGTTAATGACGTTCGATGTCCTACAAAGGTACCTAGCCCATTGTTGAAAAATCAGACAACCACTTTGATTGTATCTGCGTAAACTGTGTACTTTGGCCAGTTGAACACATGATCAGTTAATGCATTGAAGGTGGGATTTGTTATGTAAATTTGTGTAGTTTGCTGTTAAGTAGACGCGTTTGCGACGGTCACTTCACGTGTTAGCTCATTTTACCGATTTTGATGAAGTTCTCCACATTGTTGTAATCAAAACTTACGGGTGTTTTGATGGAACCTGCAATCGAGATTTGTGAGCTATCGTTTTAACTCGACTTATAATGCTCAGGTTCTCTAACATGGACACTGATAACTTCAATTTTAAAAAGAGTTGAACATGGTGCTTATCACTTTATTGTTAACTCATTCAAACTCTGATTTACAGGAATTAAACAGTTGATTGTTTTGATTACTAGTGAGTATTGGAGCATTTTAGTTTATTATATATCTTGAACATCACTTTCAGTTAATTGCATTTATAACAGTATCATAGATTTTTCAGTCAGCCTGTTCGGAAAGAAGCACTATACTCGAGTTTCACTCTCAAGACCCATCAGTAGTGCATATCCTTATATTTGATGATTGGTTGGGCCATTCTTTAATAAAAGAATGTGTTCATTAAATCAGTATATGCACTCGACGTGTGATTTTGTTTCAGTCAATGTTAATTCTCTGTTTCCAGCTGTTAGAGTGTACCCAAGCCATGATTTTGGACTATAATTGTACCTTCCTGCCTTCTATCATTTTCCAGTGCGTTCATCCATACATATTGTTAATATTGAACTCGTTTTTCAAATTTCAATTAGTAACAGTGTTCCATTTTACAAACGTGACATTTCTTTCTGCAAAATCTGATTATGTGAATCCCATGGTATCACACACCTTACCTTCATGTGTATAAACTTAGCCGGAATGCAGCAATCCGGTGATACCTTAAACCTACCAGATAAGTACGTTCACTGCATGTTTATTTTTGACAAAGCGTACTTTTTCCATTTTCTTCTTGTTTCTTCCTCCATCTATTTGGAACTTCGGAATCAGTGGATTGAACTGCTTTAGAGTAGTCAAAAATATTTGCATACTTATTCAATTTTGCATTGAAACCAGCATACTGTATTCTTCATCTACAATCATTTCTGTCCCAGTTGACACAGTAAAACAAACATCAAACTTAAAACTGATCGATAAATTCCTATTACTCGTTTTATCTAAGTGGCACACTTCTGATACGAGTTGATTGATGTTCATATATCACATGGTTAGTGCAAGTTCCCCTACGATTACGTCTCACTCACTTTTTATATATTGACTGTCATTATCTGAAATTGGTGACTTATATTGTTTCAGAACACTACCTGTGACAACTTCTTGCAAAAAACACTTTCTTATGAAAAACTTCGCTACCGAATTAACACTCTTAGTGCATGGGTGCGAGTACAGTTTGCTAGTTACTACGGTTACCACAAACTATACTCCAACCACATTTAATCTTGCTTTCCCCGTTCGCTTGTGTGGTTCGTCCCGCTCATCTCCAAATAGAACACTGGCCTCAAGGGCTGTTCCAGAATGAAGTCTACACTCAATCCTCGTACTTTTGATATGAATGTATTTACCATTACTTCGTTAACCTCAGAATTAGTATGAACGTCTCATCATTGTCAAATTTCTTATCACAGCTTCGAATGGACGAAATTTAGCTTATTTGAATGATTTCGAAGCATAAACACAATTGCTAGGCCCAATCTCTTATATGGCCAGACGATCTGGAATTTTCTATTGGGGTGGACTAACTGAACAAAGTTTCCGTTAGCCAGTGTGATTTGAAGATTTTTCTTATGCTGTTTAGTATAGAATCTGCTAAATCGCTTCAATAAGATTTTAACTGCCTGCTGACCACGGAGTAGTAGCTATCATCTCTCAGTGGTAACTATTTTGGTATAAGTTTCAACGGATTCAACGGAGATTTATTTAGACTAATGCATACTTGTACTTTCAGCCTTGAATATAAAAGTCGGACGTTTACTCTTGAAGTTGAATTCGTTTTACAGGTGGTACGCTTGCTATGTTATACTTGTTATTATTATCAATTGGCTGCAAATTTTATCCACATTGGAAAAAATGAATAATCTCAACTTTATCGGATTATTTTAATTTATAGAAAGAATACGATTCTCTTCCACAACTCTGTTAAGATTAATAGGTAGTATGGATAAATGAGCTATTGAAAGGAGTTTCTTAAAAGCGGGCTGGTCAGTATGTACATTTTACTCACTTCTCGCTAACTGGTTACAACCTTGCTCCAGGTCACAATGTGTTTGGGCGGGTTGGATTCAGTTGAACAGTTAACACACCGGCCATCTGACAAATGTAAACATAGTTAAACAATGACCTCTGCTCAATTATCTAGCTGGGATTAGAATCACTACGCTGTTCTTTAAAAGAGTACGAACAGAAATTTCGTCTAATGGGAGAGTATGATTTAATCAATATCCTGCTATCTTGCTTAACCTTCGTTTATCATCTATCTTTTACAGAACTGTTTGCATTCAACAACCTTCAGTGATGTCGCCTGTCTCTTTTCTGTCTAACCGTACTAAGGATATTGTTTGTGCAGAGTCTACAGCCAAGGGCACACTGAGAGAAAACTACAGATTGCATATACGAATTTATATAGATTATTGAGCTATATAGCCCATAGGTTCGACTCTAACAATTAATCTTTTCACGCGGGACAATAGCCATATTACATAAATCATCAAGCAGTTGTGAAGCAGCCTCAATTCAACAGCAACAACGTACCGACAAACGTACGACGTCTTTCGTTTGATGAGCCGAATAACAGCGATACACAGCAACCAAGGTTGCGTACAAATTAACCTACTGATAATCCCTTTCTTGTCAGAAATAAGAAAATGCACTAACGACTTTCACTGTGTGTTAATTAATCACAGGGTTTAGTCATACAGTCGAAATGAGTAACCCGGGCGTTAGTTACACGTTAGATGCGACGCATGGTTGATTATTGTTCTCAAAGAAAACTATTTTTTTTCTGCTAACTTTATAAACGCGCTACAGATTACAGTTTTGCTTGCTATTGAGGGATCGTCAGTATTGTGCATATTCGTCCAAATCGGGATACGGACTCCAACGTCTGTTTTTGTGAAATTAGCATTCTCAGTATCAGACTTAACGTTCACTCTCAAACACTAGTAAGCAATGTTCGGTTTCTCGGGCCTACTCAATAAGGACATCGGAGACGTTCGGTTAATTCTAGGTGAGTTAGTGGAGAAGTTATTTTTCGGTCTCTCAGAAAGTATGACACAGTCAACTCTCTTAATTTGCTTAAGTGATTGGTTTCCGGACCGCCCCCAATGGTCAAGGATCTTCCTCACTAATCACGAATTCGAGTGTTCTGCAAGGCGCAATGTTTTCTTCGTTTTTCTACTATATAAGCCCTTTATCCGTTAGAAAGAATCCATTTTCATAGAAATACGCATATGATGTGGTTGGTAGCATTCAACATTCGATAATATCTTTCTCTTCTGCATCGTTGGACGGTCTCACCGAATTTGCCGGTTGGTCTAATACACACTGTTTATCGTTAATTGAATTCAGATGTATTGTTTGTCATTCCTCTTTATTACATGGACAACCTACCAACAACCTTTCGATGCTTTTTCCAAAATACAAGTTGAAAACAAGATTCTTCTTGTACTTAAATCTACTCAATACTTGGTGCCATGTTGGACCAAAACCCAGCGTTTTCACTCCACCGATTTTTATGAAAATGAGATGACTCACTTTTTAAGTTTCACGTTTAAAAGCATTTTCAATTCTGTATGGTTTTTTCCTCTGATATTCGAATAAATGCACGCTCCCATCTGACTGTATTGCTCACCTGTCGTTTTTCTTTGTCTTCTAATCGATCATTTCCAATTTATTTTTTGTTCCACTTGACATTTGTCCAAATGTGGTTATCGTCCGCATCATATTCTTACTTGTTGCTTGTTGCTTCAACATTTCAAAGCATACAAGTCGTCCACCTCAAAATGTTTATCGGATTTTGTTCATGGAGTTCATTCTAACCCTTCGATTTGTATATTCATATTCCCATCTAAGTCCCATTTCACATTCATGTAATCACGAATCTGTGAGTATGATTTATCTGTCCTCTTTTACTTCTCATTAGTTCTAGCAACCTTGTATATGTTTTAGCCGTGATACTGAGTGAATACTTTCAGTAAATATTCCGTACGATGAGAATCTGATTGTGTAAATGTTGAATATTTACCTCCTGAATTACAGAAAGCGGTTTATTGACTATGACTGTGATTTGATTCTGACTTGGCTTGACTTAAGTTAACCTTCTAGTGAAATGGAATTTACTATTACCAACTGTTGTGCGTAGTTGCGTATATGTAGAAATTTTCATTCTAATTTACCTAGTTTAAGTAACATATTCGTTGCAAACAGCACGGTTATCTCTAACACTTTCCTGAAAATAATGCATAGCAGTTGAGTTGACAATTTCGGTTAGTCATAGTTGAACGTATCGAGTTAATCGATGTGAACGCATTTTGACCGAGAAGCGTCGCAGTAATCTGTGGGTAACGGAATTTTTACAAACAGACAATCTGAGAGTAATCTAGATTTCTTCACCAAACTCAACGCATTTCGATACCATAAGTCTAACATAGGATATCTGAAACTGCCAGTTCTTTGAAGTATGTCATGTTATGAAATTCGAAAATCTACTTTAGTTGTTTTGCATTCGATCAACGCAGACTTGGAAGCATGGCACAAGTTAAAGAATTGTCGTAGATCATGAAGGACCACTCAGACGTTTTGTTTTTGCAAACTTCGCAAGTGCAAGCACTTTTTTTCTTGTGATGGCGATAACCAGTTTTAAACTACTGATTTGTATGCCGCAATTTCAATCCCTGCAAACCAATTGATGCTGAAAACCAACTTGATTTTTTGCTTATTTCGACCACTTGATGACGTTGAGTTCATCGCAAGTGGTTCTCAGTAGAATACTACAATAACTTCTAAAACCACTTACAATAACTAAATAAATGTTACATGAGTTTACTACAGACTGCAGTCGCTCCATGTTTTGAAGAGAGATACATGCCATCTCCCAGCACCAAACCTGTGAATTGGACGTACGCTTCTCCCGGGTAGTTCAACCCAGCTGGGATTAAGTGAATTGGTGAATCCCCAGTCAGATAATTAACGATTTTTACTCATACCAATTTGTGTGCTGATGATCGAGTAAAAACACCAAACTTACGTTTAACAACCAGGCGTGGTAAGTGCTGTGCATGAACTACTGAGGTTCTGTGGTAGGCAGAATATAATGGTGCATTTAGACCAAAAATCAAGATTTGCGGGCTTTCGTATTAATCTAGCCAGTGAGCAGACGTGGTAGCCCACTGGATAGTCTGCTGAATTAAACCTTGAGGGACGTTTTGCTGGTAGGTAAAAAAAGCTGACTTTACTCTGTCAAGTTGTAAACATATGAACCTACAAAAATCAGTAAGCCGATATCATGGCCAGATAAGTGTAAACACACGGCCATTACGTGCCAACACTTGTGAGTTATGCGTGCTTGCACGATTCACCACTTACGGCAGATCGATATGACCGTAGGCTTGTATTCGTCTGCTTCTTATAAGACTGAGTCGTGTGACTTTTCATACTGAACAGTCGATTCTAAGGCTACTCACTGTTGCATGCTAGAATTGCCTGCTCACACAGTCGTCTCTGACTGTCGTAGCTTGTCGTTGCTCCAAGATGTTTGGTTCCAATTTTAGAGTACCCGTTTAGTGTAACCGTTTGACCTGTTCCGGTTTCCACATCACTGCTAGAACAGCTAGTAAATGTACAATCTCTTTTTCGTACTAGATGTTTGATAGATTAGTGTCAGGCTTCACAATAAAAAGAAGTATAGTCAACCACCGTTTCTAAGGAGACTGTGTAACAAGTGAGGAAATCGTTTGTTAATTGTCTTCGTCGCTGGTTCCAAACCAGCTGAAGTACAAAATTTTCGCAGTTGGCCCTTACCTAAATTATAAAAACTGCCGCACTACTTATATGCAATCTTCTTGTCATGAGGCAATCGCCTTTGGAGCTTTTTCATTGGATAACATTTAGATGAATCTTACGGTCGATCGATTTCGTGATTGAGTGGTGTACAAATTCTATGCATCTTATTTTTAAAGTAGAAAAAATCATTGAAGCTCTAGATAAACGACAAAAACCCCTTTTGGTCGATTTTTTCAAGATATGACAACAGTTCTGTTTGTTAAAAAGCTTGAGTTTCTACAATCTAATTTTTCCAGTTGTTGTCCTATTTAACCATAAAATTCAAGCTGTGCGAAGCATTGAGAATATTTACCCCTGGGATTAAAAACTAGTTAAAATGAGTATCTCCATTATATACGGCGTTAACAAACCGAAATGGCGAAATCACGTGACCATACACTGTTTTGTTGATTTTGTGCAGGACGGTCTAATTGCAAATGCAAAGTGCGAGGAAGATGCAATTAATAAAGCACAGTTCAAAAACAGTTGCCACGTTTTACTCGAGTCGTAATCTGGACGATCGGTTGTTTAGGAAGTACATGGTTTTCTATTGCTGAAATGCGTTTCTTGATTAATGGACGGATGTACTAAAACTGTCCTTCATACAGTAAGTAGTTGAACAACTACATACGTTGCCCCAAAAGAACTCCGGCGAATGTAGCGTTTGAAACAGTTGATTTGGTGCAGTGACCACTTCTGGGCTTTAGATCTTCTTCTCATTGCTGCAAATCTAACCAAATTGTATGGGCTACTTTGTAAGGAACGTACATTTGGTTTTATGCGGTGGTCACATCGTAAGTCAAATAGAAGCATACTTGCTTGGAGGCTGCAGACAACTGATATATAAAACATCGCTAACTGATATAGATACCACACAGAGAATAGTCCATGTGAGTACTCATTACTCTTTTTGTGTCTGTAACACTGAATAATCGATTCAACGGGTTGACCTTTAAATGAACGCTAAACAGTCAAGCATGCGCATCATCTCACAGAATGTTTTCATTGAAACTTTATGGACGGATTCATCTATTCTTTGTGTTTGGTGAACATTGTGTCTGGGATACTTCGATCAAAGGGAGCTTACGTGATAGATGGTGTCAGTTTACGGTGTTCCAATGACATATATAACATAGCGGCATTCAAGGTTATAAATATTCTTTCCAACCTTGTTTTGTAAAATTGTTATTTTGGGCGCAGGGAGTTGCTGGTGAATTAATGAATTGATAATTCTCCATGTGACATCAAAGGAATGTCTGAATGGTTTGGAAAAACGACAGACAGCTAATTTGCCTTGCGCGATAAAAGCGGTAGCATGTCGGAAAACATTAAATCCACTCATGTAGAAGAAAAGTGTTTTAACTAAAATGACGAGTTTCATTGGCGTTTCCGTTGTACGACTATTTTTGTTATCATCGTCTAGAAACGTTTGACAGAAAGGTAAAATGTTTTCGCTTTCGACTTAGTGAAATTTTCATTTTGGACCTACTGCTTCAAAGCAAACCATGAAGCTGTCAACAACTTGCAAACCATTGTGTATTTGGCCATATCCGGAGGCTCAGGCATAAACAACGGTTTGCCCAACATCCTATTGCTCATTTTTCATCTTCGTATATTGTCAAGGTTAAGTTAGTGCAATTGGAAAACGGAATGAATCGTTCCGATTATGGTCTGTTGGGGAAGTTTTTGTTCTACACTGATTTCTCATTCATTCAGTGATCCTATAACAACAAGCAGCTGGACTGTTCGAGACTCGGCATATCATCTTGGGAAACATTTTTATCTCCGTAGACTTACCGGATTGTGCTTTTGTCGTAAATATTATTAATTTTTCATGCTGATCACGTGAAATCTCTCATATCACTTAAGCCACGTGATCAGTTGTTGGACCTTTTTCGACTTCGAGACCAAACCGACTCTACAGCTCATTTCTGAGACGGTGTCATCCCAACGCTAAGGTTCGCGGTATGTGATAATCAATCATGTCTTGGTTTACATAGAACTAACGAGAACGATCAATTTCAGTAAATCTTCCTCATGTCAGTACGGCTGCTTGCTTACTGCTAACAGTGCGCTGCGAATCCAACAAACATCATTAATATATGCATAGTCTGTCTGCCCTTCCATGTCAATTGAGATGGAATGCTAAAATAGGTGATCTTAAGATTACCGGTAAAAGGTAAGCAGATTGTAAGAAGCTAGAGAAAATAATCCCAACAGAATTATCATAGACCGAATTTGAACTAATATGATGCTAAGATTCACCTACTAAACATATAAGGTAGGCCACGCTATCTTAATATCCTTCTCATACAGGCCAATGAACAGAAGGAAAATGAACTCACTTAAATAGCAATTCTCAACTGAAAATGTGAAGGAAGATAAACAGCAGACAAACTAGGGTGCATATCTGACGGATTCAGGTTGAACACCACTGTCTACTGCCGGGATGAAATACTCGTGCAATATGGAACGAACGGAAAAAGTAAGTGGGGACCAGAAATTGACCTGATGTAAAACAAACTAACTAACCTACATGCTAACAGTCAATATTGTAAATGATAAACCAAATGAACTTCTGGAAGTGTCAACAAGTACAACACCACTCTTGAAAACGGAAAAACTTCAGCTGTCGCACTTTTGGTTAGTGTGAAACAATGAAAAAAAAACAACTGAACTGAAATCCGACTGGCAAATTGCCAACAATAGTGATGGTTGCAAAATTGCATCATAGAGTTGTGGGTTATATTTTGATTAGGAATGAGGTCGGATTGTGACCTTGGGTTACGGAAGTTGTGGACCCTGAACAGACTTCATGTGAATGTAGGATAAGATAAATGAACCTTATAACAGCCGATTCACTGATGACTAGCATCCATTTTCTGACCAGTTTGAGTTGGGTAGAACTTAGTACAGAACCATACAAAGAATTTAACGAGACTCATTCTAGTTCTGTCTGTCTGGGTCAGTTGTGCAACGACTGTACTGAATATGGAGTTAATCATACTGGTTCTAAATTAAGCTGGATGATGATCTCTTTGAATAAGCGCCTAGAAATTCGGCCATCAAATTTCACTTTACAGCAGTCTACAAATTAGTAAATGAATACGGATTAGTTAGTCACAAGCGGTTTAAATGTTGGATTCTGTATTGGCAATAAGGAAGCAACAAACAGATCAAGCGATGTTGCCTCCGAGAATGTGCTTCTCATGATCTGTTCAAATCATTGGTTTGCTTTCATTCTATCGCGATTTTACTCCAAAAGGACTAGCAACTAGATACGGCTTTCTCCTTTCTTATAAGGGGGAGGTGTCACGATGTGACTTCTGTCAAGTGTACGATGACAAAAAGAGCTTAAGATGTTCAACGTAGTTCGGAACTTAAGGACATAGACTTATTGTTGTAATCATGTATCAGTTTTTTTGTAAAGTTGTACTCTCTAGAGAGGATGATGCTCAGACAGGTGAAAATTCATCATTCTGAGTGTTTGTTGATGTTATTGGAAGAGTACCACACTTGGAATAACTTGATTATCTCATGTAGCAGTCATAAAACAGTTAAATTATGAGAAATAATTATACTTTCAGAAGATACACCGAAATTATTTACTGGTTTCTGGCTTCGTACTGATGCACTGGTAGTTTCCGTTGTAACGTAAAACTGGATGGAATCTTACTGATAAGGTATATGCGCTGACACTCATAACATGTTTATACCTTTAGGTTTGTAGGCGGTGACAATAATAGTTCATTACTGAGATAGGGGTTAGAAAAGGTGGACATACTTGTCACTCTCAGGTACGTAAGTGCACCAGCTGAATACGCAGTCACCCAGAGTGAATAAACATTTCGTTGCCGTTTCTTTTGGTACCCATCGATTAAAAAATAATCGTTGAAAACTGGTCAGCTATCCATCCATCATTTTGTTTGACCTAACATAGAATCACAAAATCAGTGCACTGGTCTGTATATACCAAGAAAGCAAAGGATAACTTGGAAGGCGGACATAGCGATGTTTTGAATGGTAAGCTTTAAGGCTATGTGGATGGAAGCAGCATCGTACTGGTTGAATTGCTATGAATATGCAGGATGTTATTGAATAGAGCTGGAAATGTATGTCTAGTGAGAATCACACGACGTAATGTCCAGTCGAAAGGGCCGACTAATTAAGTCCGCTTTACATAGAAACTTTCTTGATTAACCACGGATGTTCATTTTGGCTTACAGCGCTGAGAGGCGAATGACTACACAAAAGTGCAGCGAATCAGAGGAAAAGATCACACTGTTTTTGATGTTTAGTTAGACTTACCTAGGCGATGTTAACTTTCCATGTCTGTCAATCGTCTCACGGTGTAGATGAAGTTAATTTGTGTAGATGTGATGATGATGGGCGATCAAACTGTATTATTCGTGGATACTCAGACTGAAGTATAGTACAGCTCCCCTAGGACCTCTACTTCCAAAACCGGATACTCCACCAAACGACCAAATGACCAAATCATGTTACAGAAATTCACTATCGTAGTGTTTGAAGCTACATAGAGCGGATATCTCCTTCAGGTCGACGCCTTATATAATTGAAATATTACGCACTTTACATTGAATAAAAATTATTGTTTCAATCTTATGTTGTTTTTATCTGAATAGATCTCAATAAAATTGCAACAGACTTATGACGATCTTTCGCGTACAGTTGCAAGTTGTTTAATTAATCACATTTAATTGACTTACCTTTGTGAGATTCAACATGGTCTACATAGAATGCTCGATGTTGATAAATACTCGCACTTTTACATCCACTGTCAAGCTGTCTTAGAGAAAAAGTTTAAATAGACACAAAATAATTTCAAGTTCACCTAGTGTCACGCTATTATTTGTCAAAGGTTGAGCGGTGAAGTAGAAGACATCAAGTTTATCACTGAAATGAAGATAGTTTTACTTACAAGTTTGATAATCAAGTGTGTTGTGTTCAAAATGGCTAACGACAGGAACGTCACTAGTGAGAAGCTGAAACCACTTGTTTTTAGAATATGAATATCGAAGGTGACTGAATGAGAGTAGGCTGGTAAAACTTATTGCCGGTCATGAGGCCAATCAACAGTGTTGAATTAAAAATCTAACTGATAAAATAGTGTCTTTTATTTGTTGCGTAACTGAATAGCTGATCTGTCTGTTTGCCTTGTCAGTATAGAACCGATATTTCCATCCTACAAATATAACGGATATGCTTTAGCTTATAGAAAAGGAAGTATCCAACAAATAGAGCGGAAATACGGACATTGGATTCGTATACATCTGCTTAATTTAATGATTGACGTTTATCGGAAGGAAGTCGCTTTCTAACGGGTAGGAGTCAACATTTTCATACCTATATCGGTTATGTACCTATTGGGTCATTTGATGAGAATGACACATTGAGTGAGACAGTATTCTCAAGCTGACTATCACTAAGTGTTTAAGTTAATGAAGAGCCTCACACTGATCCATTTTGCGAAGCTATGAACGGTGAGTTACGAATGAATCAAATCATTGTGAAGCGTTGAACATGTTTTCTGAGAGGCTGGTGCCCCGAGCATATGTAGCAAATTGTGTTGTTGGTTCCGAATCTTCCGTACCAACCTGGATAGGCAATAACATATCATGGTCAAAATTCGTACTTTTACCATAGGCCGGGAGACAAGTATCAGCAAAGCAAATTCTTATAAAATGTATATATTTTTGGTATATTCACTATGTAAGAATGCGAGTGGGAGGCATAACAAATTCTGCTAGCGATATTATGAGGACCAATAAAAACGCTGGAGTGATAGGGATGGATTTTGCCCTTCGAGATAGTATGGCTACCTTCACGTGGATTTCCACTTGTGAAGCCTGACCGTCGTGAGACTGTTCACCAGTAGTTCGGATCAATGGTACAGTTGAAGTGAAAAGTTTATTCCTTATTTGGGATAAACAACATTAAAAATTAATCAACTACCTTGTAAATGCGGTTGATATTGGGACTGACAACTGATAGCTTGTGTCTGATGTTACAGGCTAAAGACAACCGCATTGAACTATTCTCTCCTTGCATTTCAACATTAACTGGACACAGTTCGAAAATGTTTACTCTGGTCATCTATCCTGAAGGCTGTAGTGAATCATTCAATGGCAGATTGTCTACCATGGACTAAACACTCATTCCTGTTGTAGTGAGAAAAAAATAACGATCTTGTAATCTTCTACAATTTCTGGTCATATTCCAGATTTGGAGGCATCGATTGTAGTAATTAGATCTTCGAGGAGAAGAACTGAAAGTACACTCCCAGTTTGATCAGTTTCACGGTGAGTTCAAAAATGTGTGGTACCAATGTGCTGTTGTTAGTTGCACGATAAGTAAGTGTGGGGTGCAGTGATGTGTAGCTAGTGTATACAAAAATGAGCTGAATGTCTAACTCAATATGTATACTAGCGTACGTATTGGAATAATCGGTCGCGTCATTTATTGTTATGCATATAAATCACACAGAATTGGAATGGCTGGCGTTGCTTGACCCGTTCAATAACACCTGCTACATGTGGTGACCGATCAAAGCGATTGCCGTAAGAGTTAAGGGTTTCGAAACCGTCTGGAGCGTATAGAGTTCAATGTAATTCGAACGCAATCATACCTTTCTACTCAAAAGACCTGAAGAAAACGGGTAAACAGGGAAGAATCAGTTGACGGCTAGAATAAACGACTAGAAACGAATGATATCACCAAATCTATTTGTCAGTCGCTCATCATCACAACGGAGAAATCGCTATCTGGGTTAATATATTGATTAATGTCACGACTGCCAGTTAGCCAGATGATGGATCTGTGGGGAGGCCAAAGACTGATTGCTTTTAACTTAACGGAGAAAGAGAACTCTTACAACCCAGAATCTTATAATCATGCGGGAGACTGTCAAGGTGCAATCGTCCTTACAACTGTCTGATGTGTGCACTAGGTTCGAATCGGACCCACATGTCAGATATAGAGATAGAAGGAGAGTGGATGGTATGGCAACGGGATGCTGAAAGTTTAAGACAGTGTGAGATGACGCTGTGAGTCAGTACAACACAAAAGTTTAGTACGTCCGGACAGGAATTGTCTGTATGGAGTTCATGGAAGCCTGGTATGCAGGTGGTGCGATTCTTCGAATGGATTAGATGACACACAAGGCGCATCAACACCATAACTATCGTCACATAAGCCCCTTTTGAATTCCTGAATAAGGCCCATGCAACAATTTTGCCACAGTGACAATGTTTGATAGAAAGGTTTGTAGTGAAAGCTGAGGCGATTAGCGAAGTAATTAGCGCAGTAAAAGTCTGGCAGAGATGAACCAAAAACTTGTGCAGCCAGTATCGTCACGCTTTCTCATCGGTCCGTTGTGTCTACAGTTTGAAACGCGAATGAGTGATGCTGCTTATTGTTGTTTTGAAACTGACCAGATCTGTCTCGAGTAGCTAATTTGTTAGTCACTGGTGGCGGTTGCATTATGGTCAGTACAAATGCATTTAAGAACAGAGTGCTTCCTCAGTTTTCTAACTTCACACACGAGCGTTGATTTTTCAGATAGGCAATTCCCAGTTGTTCTAAGGCTACTA
>JTDE01000093.1:99439-127566 GCA_014338405.1 Paragonimus skrjabini miyazakii
CTGATTCAGGAGCTGTGTTTTACTCGTTAAAGTGTAGTGACAATAGCAACTTACATTAGAGTTTTCAGACATCTATTACCACATAAGTTCCTATAACGAGTTCGACTCTCAAAATTTGACACAGTGCTCAATCAGGATAAACATACACAAGCAGGAACACAATAACGACCAAGAAAACAGGTTTACAAGTTATAAATCGTTCGTATGAGACCTCTTTTTTGAAAAGGATTGACATAAGATTGCACGAACCTCCACTGGGAGCCTGGATTGAGCGCATTATCACCTGAAAGAGACAGCACGTAAAACCAAACGCAGATTAAAGAAACCTCAACTTTATATCAACTTGTTCGTGATGTGGTTTCACAGGTCGCCCCGTGAAGACAACGTTTCATCCACAGTCGACTAATTAAACTGATCCAAAGATTATCCAAAATTAGTTTTTCTCTTTAAATCACACAAAAACAATACCAGCCGAATGAGTTCAGAGACAATACGCGAACATCAACAGACGCGATCTGTTGTCAGCGTAAATGTACAGGGATACCAGGGATTTCTTACTGGAACCGCCGGAGCTGAAAGTGCCCAACGGAATAAAACAATTTCAAAATAAAACTAATCTTTTGGCCAAAATTATGCACACTTAATTTTTGGAGCTCAGTGTAAAAGTAATTAGAAGTGATCATGTAAATCAATAAGTTTACCCGAAGCACTCGGCAAAATTTCACTACATCGTTACAAATTTATATTGTGGCTAATTTTTTCCGCGTGAAAAAGTAAAATGCACGTTGTTGATTTTTCCTATTAAGTTTATATCTGACAAACACTGTTTCAAGTAACTAGATGGATTGCATTTATTAAAACACACTCTTTTACTGGGTATCGCCGTTTTAAACTTAGGATAATAAAACGAAGCTTATTTAAGCGTTAACCTACTCAAGAATGTCTGAGTTCGGATAGCCGTTAGTTAACTAGACCAACACTGGTTGACAGCATCCTAGTCAACTTGCAGCCATACTGTTAAACGGCAGAAGATACCGGACTGTGTAACGTCCAGTAGTTTGTTTTATTTTTGCTGTTTTATTTTTAAAGTATTCATATATTCCAACTTATTTATCTCGAAACGTATTCCCTTCTGTTGCCCGATTACTACAGGCTAGAGCCATGGTCGTTTAACCGCGCACTGACTTGCGAAGGTTCTCTGATACAATGGGTATATATACGTATATTAAAGGCAGTTCAGTAACAGCAGTAATAGTGTTGTGAGTCGGAATCCTGGCCATGGCATCAACTGCTGTGAACAAAGAACGTGGATGGCACAATGATTATTTATTCAGGAAAGCAACACGTGGGATTATGTGTTTCAACAAGACAACAAACAAAAACATTCATCGGTGTACGGTACTGGGCACAGAACGTAACGGTTGCCACAGACGCCAATGCTGGGCCCCTGAATGCATCGAGAACCATTTCATGTTATGGTGCATCCCGATGTTTCTTCTCCTATTTTTTCTGCGGCAACTTCAATGTCAAAATCCATGTTCTGGCCCCACTACTGAATAGCAGCGGTGTGAGTAGTATAATACGATGGTTCCGCTTCACTACACTAGTGTGTGTCTAAAGTAGTTTTGGCTGAACACCATTATCAGCCATGGCTAGTGAAACATTTCAACGGTTCTCACAGTATAAGTTAGCCTTATTTGCTCTGTCGTACTCGTGTTAATCAGAGTTCGACGAGAAGAAATATTGCTCATTACAAAAGTACATTCTTCAATCAAAAGGAATTCTACTGTGTGTGGACAGTGTTTCTTGTTGGGGGAGGGAATACGGCATCGATGAATGTCAAAAAAGGTCACCTCAGTATCGAAAATGTCACACAAATGAGTGTTTGACGTGTTTGACATTCTGGCTTCATTAGTTTTATCATCACAGCAAATGCCATTCATGTAAAAGTCCTTCCAGTAGAAACAAAGCGTAACATGTAAACCATACTCATTCACAGTCATAATCATTGGATGACATTTTGTACATGGACTAGGCAAAGATGTTGTTTGTACAAACTGTGATAGGACAATCTAAGCATTGACCACCGGCAAATATGGCCAACCATTTTTATTACTCTGCCTGATATATGGTGGCTGACAAAGTGATAAACTCACAAGCATAACGGTTGGAATCCATCCTCCGATTAGAACATGGGTATATACCAATAATGAGCCGTGATGAAAACGGAGCCTATGTCTGGCGTCCTGTTTAAAAGTGAGTAGCTGAAGTGACTACCAAATGAGTAGCTCGGAAACAGATGTGAATGAATTCAACTTCGTTCTCTGTTTATGTGACACCCATTTATGTTATCCATTGGATTGGTTTGAGCAGTAATTGATATGGAATTGAACGTGAGTTTTAAGATTGAGAACTGATAATTTTTAGCACATTGAGTAAGTGATCATTTTAAAAGAAACTGATATATCGCTACATTCCTAATCACATCTACCAAGCGGAGTATTCGCAGAAGCGGTACATGGTGTCTCCCTTTCATTAACACGGCAAAACTGGGAATATAAGAATGTTGTTTACTCTTACTCAGCGCAATTCACACACTTCTGTCGGTAGGTTTTTTAAGGGTCGAACACTTTTGCGAACCTAACAGGTTTCGTTTAGAGTTCCATTGGCAGAAACTACCGTAGTAAACATCGGAAAAATTGTTTTCCGGACTAATATCGTAAGAGATGATCAGGGGTACTTTCTCTAACTCTAGTATATTGCAGCCTACTGATGATTCTTAGTTTATTGTCAAATATTGCAGCCCTTCGTCCCCATTTTGTGCAAATTGTGCTCTCTAGAGATGAACTACCTCCTCGGATAGGAATACAAACAATTGAGCACAAACAATGTATTTATGTACTTTCTCGTCATTGATCACTTAGTACTTTGTAACATAACCAGAAAAAAACAAGGTGTGTAGTAAGAGGGATGCAAAGATGATAACTGAATGCTGGATTTTCTCTAACGAAATGGATGTTGAGCTTACAATTTTTTATGTGCAGGTAGAATGTTTATAATTGTATGAATCTTCTGATTTAGCGATAAAATGGAACACAGATAACTGTCTTGAGAGGACTATTGATTTTTGCCTGCTCCATCTGTTCATTACTTTTCTGGGGGGGAGAACATCCTTTTTCTATCAGAGAACTGTCCATTGTAAATACTGCAAGGCTGACGAAATAGTGATTTATGGAAATAGATACCAATATGATGGAATGGTTAACATCGTGCTAGCTTTTGAACATACCCTGTAAAGTATGGGTGGCTTTGGTCTGACAACTGGACGGTATGGCCAACGTACCTGAATAGGACCAAGTAAAATAGGATATTGCCTGTTCACAATTCCGCACCACATACTGCTGACAAAGTAAGACCCCAAGGCAGTATATATATATTTTTTAAGGGGTAGTGGACATGGTTTCCTGGCAGTTTATTCCGTATGTCGTCGGTCTGTCGGTCACGAGGTCACTACAAGCGCCGGTGTATATCGTAAAATGATTACATACGTATTCAGTAACATCGATTAATTTTGTAACGGCGATTGCACACGATTACAACTTTAACGTGACTGGAATATTTTCTCCTTACGAAAGTATAAATCGAGTGTTAGTTGTCTGAAGCCGAACTACCCGCGAAAGGAATTTATCCATAGTGGATTATCTGAGGGTAAATAGGGTGGACGCCAGTGGTCATTATCTTATTCTCAAACAGGCAGTGGCCAGTCGTTTTGGAACACTGTTTTAATTGTCTTTAATGAATCAACAAGATATTCGTGTATTCATTGCTTAATTCAGCACTCCGGCTGTTGACTTTAATGTTCTGTGCTAACGGAATATTTGGATGTCCTCATAGTTTTGACACACAAAAAGTAGCTCCACAACAGTAGTTTAATAGAATCTCATAACAAATAGGAATCTTATCAGATGCCCAGTACTTTCGTTTCATACACCGATTTCTTGGTGTGTTCAATTCATGTAAAGAACTGATGGCGGTGTCTCTAGTTGCCTGAACATCTTCTGAGAACTTTGAAATCGAGCCAGACTTTGTGGTTTCATTGTGTTTTGGTTGAAACCATCAAGATAAACATATCACACAATTTTATCAGAGTGGAAAGTAGATTAGTGGTAGGATTTGGGTAGACGTTTCGTTTACTTTTTTACGGTTGCAAGCGTAAAACGTGCAGGTTATATACTATAGGCAAGCAGAGACAGACGGTATACGGACACGCATAATCCCACTCCAAATATTATGTCATGAACTCCATCACAACTTGGTGGGTTACTTCAAACACTTTAGTGCATAAACGGTTTTTAGAATTATGATCGGCATCGCCCCACTGTAGCTTTGGGTTCTGGCTGCATAACAGTATGTTGAATAAGCTGAGTGGAAAACTTGTTTTTATGAGATGTTTAGCCGTCGATGATCCCAAATTTCAAAGATCGAATTCATTGTTTTCAGACTGTTATCTCTTCAGTTGCTTCAACCATTTTGGGACATGTTCTGCTATTCGGTGAGGTAGTTTTCAATCCTTTCTACCTCTGTAAACCATACGAAATCAGAAACCGAGGTTGTGTTGATTAGAACTCGCCAGCTTTCCTTATGCTTACAAAAGTGGTTGAAACAACCCATCCGGATGTTGTGGTGTTGATCGCATAATACTTGATGTAGAGTTTCGTTTGTCAATTTTCTGTATGTCTCCATTTGTCTGTCGTTTATCACCTGTACGTTTCACGTTTGCGACTGAAGAGAGTAGATGAACTGTCAACATATCGCAGCATGTTTTCCTTCTGCTCTGATGAAGTTGCTGAGGGGACACGAGTGTTTCAAAGTGTCGAGTGAGATTGAAAAAAATAAATCAAATAAAAGATAGCGTAAATGCCAACAAGATTTTGCTAGTTTTAAGGTAAACTTGGAAAAAAGAAATCATAGCAATGAGAAAAACATGGCAGAAAAATAGTGCACGTGTTTGTTGCACCACTCCTCATATCTGCAAAGCGGTTGTTTATTATATCAAGATGGATTCTGACTAACTGAAAAATATTTTAGAACGAACGAGTGGTAAAGTACTTACCGAATAGGGTTAGGCATCGCACACTTGGCTACCGAGTGAAGGAAGTCAAACCAATTGTGACCAGAATGACAGCAAGCAATCCTGATTTGAAAAAGTGCTTTTTTGTTGAGAACCAGATGTTTACTTTGATGATTACTACTACGGGACAAGCGTGTTACTTTTTTACTGGTCCTTTGGTTATTACATTCCACGACCTTGACTTAAACAGTTCGGTTGTTTAAATCAGATACACACTCAGACAAATTGTTTCACTCAGCATCTCGTACGAAGCAGTTCGACTTGGCAAGTGGTCACCGTTTTTGATTGCCTATCGTCAAACGACCACACTGTCGCTTACAGCGGATTGCGTGTGATCTCTGATTGATAGAACATTCTCTGATCAGGAAGCCGTTCCAAACCAATCTCATTGTAGTGAGAACACGTAGCTTAAAACACCAGCATCATTCATTCTGTTTCTATTCTTTTTCCTTCGGTATCACTGAGCGTCATAAGTGTGTCATTTGACTTTGATGAGCGGATAGTCAAAACTTCCTTCTTAATATTAGACCAAAAAGCTTAATAGAGGCTTTATATCGTCAAACAATGCAATCATGCACCATGTTATTTTTCTTTCTTTTCAGTGGCGACAACCCGATAAGTTAATCTATCATCTAGAAAGTAATCTAAAATGTGACCGAATGGCATTTATCTACTGAACGTACTTTCAGATTGGAGAACAGCTGTATCAGTACCTTTCTATCGATCCGCCTGGCAAAACAAAATCTGCCGGTCGATTTCACAAGATGTTAGTACCATTTCGTATGTCTCCATACTTTACAACACACAACAGCGGTGAAGCAACAAAATAATCTGTAATTGATTCAATTCCATTTGAAGCGTCAATGGCTTAATTTGAACAACTTCTATCTATTAAACAGAATTGCTTTTTAGTAAGTTATTTGCCTTGCATACCATGTATACACATGGTACACTAAGCCTAAAAACTACAATATTAATTGACGCTTTGAATCTCAACGTTTGTAAAATGAATTCAATTGCGCCTCATGATAAAGGGGAAATATCACAGTCACCACAAATTTCCATTCTGTGAACTGCCGTGTAATGCAGAAAATACCACACTGTTACTAATGAGACATCTTGAATAGACATTACTTTACGCTTGTTCAGTCCCCCCCCCCCCCCCGAGACAATACCACTCTGTCTAAATGAGAAACCTGTTGCTATGGTTGTCATCTACGTGTACACAAAACTCACGAAACTGGTCCACCACCACCACCACCACATTAAAACAACAAGTAGCCTCACAAATGTTGCTTAATTTTATTTAATCAAACATTTATTCCTAGAAAAACGTTGTTTCCACACAAATACAATTTGTTACAAGCATCCCACGATACTTGGTTAGTATTTTCTGGTTCTCAACATGACATTTCTGCATAGAGTGGGAGAAAATTTTCCATTGGAAATACATACCATGTCCCGAGGCCAACCACACAGAGCTGGAGCTATAATGAGTCGAGTGAAAAATAGACTTGATGGTCGGTTGTAGATGAACGTTAGGCTTATTAAAAATTCGAGATGGTTGGGTTCTTGCAAGTTGTGCGAGGACTGCTCGAGACAGGGGATCAGGGGAGATTTTCGGCCTCACTAAATGCTATAAGGTGACCAGTTGCAGTCTGTCTTATTAATGTCAATGCTACTCGAAAAACCTATCCTCACATAAGGCAGTATACATTTTGACTGATCAATATAAAATGTGATGTTGCACACGCAAACCGATATAGAAAAACGAACCCAAGTATCGTATGTTCTCGTTCTGTGGAACTTATCCGGACAAACAATACTGCGTAAAAGTAAAAATTAACGGCTAACAGTTATCAGATTACGAAGAAAATCTTTCATTATGTGCGAAGGGCTACATATAAAGTTCAGTTTCTTTTTACTATGTTTTGTGTCGTGACTAACAGTACCATGTAAGATGATACCGTGACCTTGTATCAGTGGTTTTCTATCTTCCATATTCACTATGGTTCACGAATATGAGCGATTACTTTCATTTTTAGTTTGTTCCTATAACTTTGAACAGAAAACTATTTTCTTCTAACAAATGGTTAACTTATAAAGTATTCACTGGTTTCTATAAATGTGTTTATCTCACCAAAGTGTATAACTGCAGGTTGACTTTCTCTTATTAAGTGTTTGACTAATTCAAGTCTGTAGGCTATCCGACTTATTAGATTTGTTTTATTAGATTTGATTCTCACCATTCGTTTATAAAGTTCTGAGATTAGTCCGTGCGATTTCACCGGAAGTGTAACTCTACAAAAAGTGGCACTACATTATTGGATTAATGGACTCAAAAAACGCCAGAAGGAATCAATTCGTACCATTAATTTAAAAGTAAACTTATAAACCTAAATGATAAAGCTATGAATTTTTAACAACTACACAATTATCCTTATAACCTATCATGAGAATGACAAAACTGGAATCTAAGCAATTAAAGAATGTTCCCATGTGATTTCGTTACACTAGTTACGAACGTGCATTTACAAGAGACTATTGAGTATTTGGTAGTTTGGCTTTGGCCGAAGCCGAGGGACTGATTTTCCACAATTTGTTCTTATCTAAATTGACTATTTATACAATTATATCGAAAATAAAAACAAACGTGTGAACGTCCCAGATGATGAACTGAGAGAACTGCTGGTGTTTTGTACTAGTATCGTTCAGTTTCTGTTCAACAAGACAATCTACTGACAGTCACACCGACTGACAATGGGCTCGCCTCCAGGTCCCATGTTAACTGACGTTTTCTTGAACAAACTGGAGCGACAAATGAACAATTTGCATTTTACAAACTTTATGTTGATAATACTTTTTGTGTCGTCTATGAGAATGCTAGCATGAACAGAATTATGACAGCTTTTAACTCACCCCATAACAGTTTTAAATTCACCAAAAAGTCAGATAACAATAGCCGAATAAAATTTTGGATTTTGGCACGTTTAAGACAGAAGGCGGTTCAATTCAACGAAATATGTACAGAAAACAGACTTGGAATGGCCAGTACGTTTATTTTGGCAGTTTCGTTCTGTTAAATCAAAAGCAAAACCTCATACGATGTCTGACGGGTACGGCGTTAAAGATCTGCACCCCTGACACTTTACAAACCGAGCTAGATTATCTATAGGAAGTGTTCATACAGAATGCTTACTGAGTGCGCTTCATTCAGAAGGCAACGCAGTCGGTAGAAGCGAAACTTAAGTCACTTTATGTGAACAAGAAACTTGCTTTTGTTAGTCGTTTTTTCAAGGGCGATCTCACAGCCGGAATTTTCTCAAGAAGACTTAGAAAGTCATTCGAAACAACCTACACTGCTGCTCAGCTCTGCGTAAGATTTGTTCAACATCCGTTATCATATCACAACTCAAAGACAAACGTACATGTTCTATAACCAGTTGTTTTGTGTACTCATTTGTTTGCTGGTGTCGATCATCATACATTGATCTTACTACGATGTATCTGTCTGAACATTACCTTGCGTGGTTGAACAGTGGTGTGGTTAAAACGGTTACAAGCGCGATTATTACCCATTTGACTGATTCCAATCATTCTGTCAGTAAGACGCCTTTCAAATTGTCTCCTGGGTGTCAACGGAACAATAAAAAATGTTTACAGTTGCCGAGGTCACTAGTATCCGATTGTGCAATCCGGATCTCTTCACTCAAAAGACGTTCGTGCGGACATTTATTCTCTCCTGGTCAAAAATCAATCAAGCCTACGATTTGAAACAGCGATTGTGTAAATGATAGCAAACACGCCGTCCATAACCTCTACTGACCGATTTCTGTATCATCCTAGTCACTGTTTTTATATTTGGTGTACTGTAATTAGCCTAGTGATCGAACACAGAAAACAAGCCTTGTTCGCTATTTTGTCGTTTTCATGACTTCAATGGACATTTTCCAACGAATCAAACAATCCGTATAACTTGTTTGAAGTTGATTAGGAAAGCGTTGACAAGCGTTTTTAACTGCTGAAGAGGGCGGGGTTGTGACTAGAGGTAGGTATACCCAAACTCGAAAAGTTTCTTAATGTTGCCTGAGAAGTAATGTGTCTGGTCTAATATGATGGTCTACTAACAAACAAGTTTAGCCTCGGCCGACGATCACAAAATGATCTTTGTGATAACACAGTGATCGGCGTAGTCACTTTGCTGGTTGATCCTTAGAGCATTTCTTCATCTATCTGTCGATGACTGCCTAAGAGAACACAGTTTGAGCTGGTTATGTGTGAATACTCTTTGTTTCCACAGTGAGACAAGGTTAAATATAGTATGAATTACTTTCAAGCCAGTCTCAGCACGTTGTTAAATGAAGCAATAAATTTCCTCTGCTGCACAGCAATCTCATAACTTGAGTAAGGCAATGAGAAAATGTAAATCATGTTATGTTGTCTGGAGTACCATTTTGTACATTTTGATTACACATGGACATGCAACTAGTTTTGAACAGTAAAATGAGGTTCCATAGGACGGGAGTCTTGGCTTAAGGGATTAGACGGACGGACACGAGAAATTAGTTTTTCTTTGTCCTTTCAATGTAGCTCATATTGCAGTTGCACGGATAATTACGTAAGCAATGTCATTTGACAGACGTAGGCTGTTTTTTCGTAGCTGAGGAGACTGGTAACGCCTTGGTTTGTTGCATTATACGTAGTTTTAAAACGTGATTGTATTTGGATACAAAAGTTGTTAGAGGACATTTTGTTGTATCAAGGAGCCTGTTCTCAGATGGCTAGAACTACCGTTTGAAACGTCAGGCGAGTGTATAGAGAATGGCGAACGGCACCTAGTGTCATCTGCAGTAAAGCACTAAATCCGAACAGTATAGAGTGTAAAGGTTTGTGACGCATTCTTTGTGATGTTTCCAAGTAACCGGAAACGTATCCGCTAGTTTGCTAAGCCTTTGGTTATCGGACGTCAATATCCCCTCTGTTTTTCCAAAAACAATTTGTGTTGACGTCTTGGCTGCTCTAGTAGTCAATGCCTCCATATATTTAATTTTCATTTCCGTGTCTGTCTGTCTAATTCCCTAAGCCGTGACTTCCGTCCCATGGAACGACATGTTAATGTTTAAAATTAGTCAAATGTCAATGTGTGATTAGAATTAACGAAATGTTACTTCGGAGAACATCACATGATGTGCGTCTTTTCATTGTCGCACTCTAGCTTACAAAATGAATGAATTGCTTCAACTCTTATGAAAATTGCCATATTCTGTCCACTAACTTGGGTTTCATCAAGGATGTGCAACTGACCGTGGCACACGACTGATGTGTCAGTACGGTTCTTTGGCGTTAGTCAGTCTGCAGATTCTGCAGCGTATGTTTTCAAAACTCTACAACGGTGCAGACAATGGTGGTCGTTTATAAAACCTTGAGTAGAAAGTTATAAATTAATTGAGGTATAATCTTTTCCATGTTTTTTTGGTACATTATACCATACAGTCATCAATGGTGATCAAACGAGAGAAGTCTGTTAGATGTAACCAGATTCTACGGATTTACTTTAAAATTACGTTTTCAACTATCGTACCAACTTTTTGAAATTTTTATTGTAGAAAATGATATATCTGGTCGGTTTTAGATTTACTCTGGAAACAAAAGTGCTCCCAATAGCTGTATCGAGGATGAATTCACTCCCCAGATGATCGATAGAACAAGATGGACAGCGTGACTAATGGTACAGTTAACAATGTATTAAAGACAAATTAAACTTTTGAATCTCGAAAATGTTCGTTAGTAGGTGAATGCATTGTAGTAACAAGTTGGAAGCAAGCAAGTTATCAATAGAATTGAGTCGTTGTAAGAGATGACAAATGACTGACCTCCAACTCAAGAATAGGAGCAAGTGAAATGAATAACCATTTGTCGTTCTAGACAAACCATCTAATGGTTTGGTAAGACAGCCTAAAACCAAAATAACAACATGTGAATCTAACAGCTCGATCAAATGGATCACATGAAGATAGGTTTTTGTCAGTTTTAGCACAGTTGAACCAATCGAATACCCACTTGACATAATTAGAATGGAGAATAAGCAAAACAGCGACAGATCATTCAGGCAAAGGATACGACAAGCCGTTATACTTGAGTCCAGTGTTCTTCCGCGAATAGAAAGTGATTGAAAGAATCACAACACATTTTTTGTGCGTTACTTCTTGAAGTTCACTGAGGAGTAGAATGAACGGTAAAGGTGGAGGGTTAGCATGCAGAATTCACACATCTATATACAAAGACTGCAATAAAAAATGGAAGTGGTTTTAATTAACATGTTGATAAGCGGCACACTTTTGGACGAAGACACTCTTATCAGTTTATCATTTCCTCATTTCCACTGGTCAGTCTAATCAAATATACCTTCCAGACTTAATGGTTTCGGTCATGTTGTTTGATTTGTAGGTAATCTTTAGATGTCTATTATTAATGACTTCATAAGTTGACTGCCAGATTTTATGTTGGGTGATCTAACGTCTCCTTGTTTTGTCATGAACACTGTAAATTGTGGTCTTCTGAATAAGAAATGTAATGTACTCAGTGGGATAGGAAAGTTGTACAGTTTGGTTGATCAAACGAGGACGAAAGTTTGGCCTATTTCTCTTTAAAGGTATCTTCAGTTTATTTAGTTTTACGACGATTTTCACCACTTTCCTTATTGGATTTAAGAAGACGAGTTAGTTTGTCAAAACACTTCTCAAAATCACATTTCTAAGATTATAGCTTTTGGCTTGAATAGTTTTCACGATGTATCATATCGCATTGCTTCTTAGCAAATTATTTTCAATGTTTCGAAAAAGGTATAGAAATTGCAAGAATTAAAGGTGGGAAAGCAAGATAGGTTGCTTGATGAAATTATAATCAGAAACGACATGTAAATAGACTGGAAGTTTGCATTCACCTTTTGAAGTTATATCCGATGAAACTGAAAAAACTTTAGTAAACGCAGCCGACATGTGCGAAAGATTTCACAGTTGTGACATTCAAGTCTATACGTTATTAGCGACGACGATGGTGAAGTTTGGGTCTTTCTCCACTACTGTCTCCGTGATCACTAAAGTCTGCTCACAAGTGACAGTCTAAGGACGTTCCTTCCACAAAACGCTGTTCAAAGCCAAATTCTCATCTTACATTATGAAAATCTTTGAAACAGAGTTAGATAGTCAAGAGCTTTGTCATCGCTATTTTTCTGACAATTTTAGTCGCATAAAAACACACGAATTTCAACCAAAATGACGTTAAAATATAATGTGAAAGACTTTCTATAGGCCGGTTGTTTGCATGACTTGTTGACAGTCCACCGTTATATTTTCACATGCAACAGAACGGTAGAAACCACCTAAAAAATAGGTTGGAAGGTGTAACTCCACGGCGAAAAGATTGATTTTCAAACAGAAGGTTGAAAATAGAACAAACTGCATGACATTTTTAGCTCCCATTTGTACATTTGCATTGATACTGGAAAAAAAATTAGCAACAACTTATGAATGCCCTCTGTTTATGTTGGCAGAAAATGGGGAGGTTGGCGAAGTTTGTTGTAAACGGTTTCGATCCGCATCTATCTTTGTTTCAGTTGTGGAGCAACATTTGAGGCAGTTCTTAACAGACTGTTGGATGTTCGATTCCGTGGCAACATTTTAATTATGTTGATGGAAAAGCCGATATAATTTCGATAGACCCAAATTGCCTAACACATGTTGTTCGCAGCTGTTCAACTCAGATAATGTTTTGACATCAGTCATTATGAAAAGGGACACTAGATTACAGTTTCAAAAGCAAACCTGAGACTGTTTGGTTTCTGATAGAAGTTGGCCACCTCCAAAATATTTCTCTGTTTGGGCAACGGCTACGACAAATATTCGGTGGTATTCAAGATGCCGGAATAAATACATCTACTGCCCCGAAATAAAAGTTCATAAACTTAGTTTTTCAAGTATTGGTTATAAACAGTTTTGTGGACGTTATTTTATTATAACACGTGACCTGGGAAAGAATAGTACAAACCAAGTCGACTAGGAAAACAAGTCAACTGGTTCGGCTCAAATACGTCAATATGGGTTCGGAATAGTTGACTGTAACAAGGTCACTAATGATACTAAATCGTAATACAAGACGAAAAGCTTCAAAGTGATATCAGTTTGATAGCTAGTCATTTATGACTTGCAACAAAGGGACACCAAAAGTGTTGATTGTCAAGAAGTTGCAATGAACCATGTTCACATATAGGTAATTTGCTAAACATGATTGAGCTAAAACGTAAAATACTAGTCACCATAAATAGCAAAAGGTCGAGCTGATCGATAAGGAAAACAGTTTTTATCGATTGACCACCCAGGCTGAAGATTATCGTTGTTATGTCTGAAAATGTGTACCTTGTAATAACTGGTGGTTTCCTTGTAAATACGGTAACCCAGTTAATTAATCTGCAAAACGACCTGAACCGTAGGTGATCAGATGGTGATTTTGTGTGTGTATCAATTCGTGTCGACATATCCCTCACGTTGACAATTAAAGCACACTTCCTTTAGTAGATTTTGTTTTCAAAGACTACAATGAGTAATCATTTACCTAGGTAACAGTTTGATGTATACCAGTGTATCCATCTCTTACTGCCTTGATGTGTTGCATACCCGTATGAAGAACCTGGTGGTTAAAAGCAATTCACTAAATGTGACAGTTTGCAATTTTTTCGTTAGTCAATCAAGAAGACTCGAAATGCCATCATATTCACACTTGGAATTTTGACATCATTCACGCGATTACGAAAACTGTAGTCTAATACAGTTCATGATATTTAGACTAATTTTTTGTGCTATTATGTACTCAAACTGCAATAAGATTGTTCCAAAATCGTGTCAATTCTCTTTTAGTACGAAGACGGACACTGGTTGTCTTTTCAATATCAAATAACAATAACCACGGTTGTATATATATAATACTAGTGAGATGGGAGTATAGAGATAAAATGGCAAATGGAATAAGAGACAACAGCTCAAAACTATTACGTTCATGTGAGTCTAGGTTTCACATATTTGATTTTGTACACATAATACTGGCTTAAGACGGCAAATCGCGGATGAACATGGCGTATTACAATATAGGATGTCGATTCGACGTTACATAAATTGGACATCACCCCAAATTGACCACAGCTGCCGCATTCTCGTAGACTTTCCAGTCGGCCTCTTTCGAAAAAGGGCACAAGACACGAATTTCGCTCTCATTAGAACTCGCTGCTAGTGCATATCCTTGCCTGGGCCGAAAGTAGAACTCCAGCTAGGCTTTTCATGAGGTAACCGTATTGACCACTGCTCCACTGACTTCACATTAAGCATGGCTGATGGGTGACTTCCAATTTATTTTGGAACGAACAATCCCTTACTACTTATCAGTAAATCGAGATTAATCTGATGATCGGTGACCAACATGTGTATGGCGGTAGAGGAAGCCGGAAGTTGGCGCCGTTCCCCTTTATTCCATTTGCTGTTTTATTGCTTCACCCCTCATTTCACTGGTGTTATACATTTATATTCCTGGTTACTGCTATTTGGTAATGTAGAGGCAATACGCTAGCATATATCAGTGTCCGTCTACTTACTGCTATGTTCATATCTCAGGTAATTCTTTCACGTTGTAAAATTGATTTTAGATGTTGAGAAGACTTAGCGTTGAATCGGACTGCCTGGAGGAATGCGATTCGGACAGGCGTCCGCGGGTTCAACGATCAGTTATCGCGCAGCCGAGAACGAAAGCGCGCGGTACGCAAGGGAACCATCGGTGCCATAGGTAGTGGTGACATGACTATATGGCGTTGCGATGTATGCGGTCGCGAATGCGCTAGCCGTTTGGGATTAGTTGATCACCAACGTACTCATAGTGCACCGTCGGCGAAGCGACAACGAGTACGCTAGGCTCAGGTAGGTCATATCAGCATATCCATTCTATTTTTGATAATGGTTGCATCGACCAAAACCATGGTCGTTTGGCAACTAATCCGCTCCTCTTTTCAGATACTGGGGTGTCTGTGATCTTCTACCTACCCTTTTCTTGTGCTTTGTTGGTGTGTTGAGTGATGAATCGTCTGTCTGATCTTTTCGTAGTTCAACTTTGAGTTTCGTTTTTCAAATTTATCCTCTCCGGAATGCACTAGCATGCACTCGTATGCTGAAATGCTTCTTGTATTACATTTCACACATCTTTCTTCCTAATACAGATCTTGTCATTGCAGTCTCTCACTGTTTATTTTCCGAGAGATAAGGGTTTCCTTTTCGTGCTAGCCATTCAATTGGCTAACCAGCATTGGCCGGCTGGACACAAAGGCCTCACTCACACACCTACTGGTCTTATTCTTTCGGGTTTACACCAGATGCGTTGTGTGTGAGTGGAACCACAAGTGGTGCAGCGCAAGCCACTTGGGGGTAATGGTTTAAAGCGCAGGCGTCCTTTGGCTTCGGTCACTGTGACAGGCTGATCCGTTTCGGATGCCGCCAACCATGTTTATATCTACGAAGGCAACCAAACGTTTCAAATGTCTTATTAAAAACATTGTTTGATAACCCAACGTAGTGTTCATTTTAAGTTATTCTACCTTTTTATGCGACTTGGTAAAACATATGCAAACCAATTCCAGACAAACTTTATGTGAAACATGAATAAATCTAGCAGGGACGTCATGTATCTTGGGATTCAGGAAACAGGTTAACACCAAGCAAGATGTGGAGGATTATTCGGTGCATAATGTTTTTCACGCTCAGCACGATTGGGTCCTCCGGGTGATCATATATCAACGTTCCTTTCCGAGTGTTCAGTTTTGTTGGAACCGTCAACACTTTCAAGACTCACCTCAATTAACCCGTCGGTCAATCGGAGTTGTGCTGTTCTGTCTACGAACGGATGATCTGTATTCAGAAGTGTCGATCTGCCATCCTTGTAGTCAATCAGCTGAAAATGATATACGCTTATTCAGCTTATTTCTGATTTCAAAAGTTGGCCATTACATATTGCTTTAACATGTGCAGTCAGCTAGCCAGCTCGATCACAACATGTTTATATGCAGTATTGACAAGACCAGAAATCTAACCTCATGTTTAATTCATTTCGCATAAACTAAAAAGTTGAAGTAAATAAGGACGGGATAGTTTTTGATGATTACCAGGCATAGATCAGGCGTGAAAAGTGAACGAAACAGACAATCGGAGTTAGTTGGCATCGGTTATTCGGCTCGGATTGAATAAGAAAAAGGTGCGGTCGATGGAGAAACCTCGACAAACTTTTACTTAAAGGCACACACGTTTCAGCATGGAAAAACAGATAACCTCCATCGAATACCACTGCTTCTTTGCTGGATCGATTTTCACTCGAGCTCTTCACGTCTGTCACTTTTTTATCTGACTGAACATCGTATCAACACTCCTGATAGGGTCGAAAATAAGTGCAAAGCAATTAAAATGTTTATCATTCAGATAATTACTGATGAGTAGTAGGACATTTTGATTTTCATAGAGATTGAACATAACCCACAATTGTACGCAGCTGTCGCATTCCCATAGAATTTTCAGTCGGCCACTTTCAAAAACAAGCACAAGACTCGAGTTTCGCTCTCAGTAGAACTCAACAGTAGTGCATATCCTTGCCACTGCCGGGACTAGAACTCCAGCCACGCTGTTCATGAGGCAACCGTGTTTACCACTGCGCCATTGACCACACATTAGGAAACCTGATCATTACTCACAAGCAACCGTCGTTCTCAAACGGTCGCCAACTAACTTATCAGGAAGTGTCACACCGCTTACGAAATTAAAAACTGCACTCCGTTATGTCGTCTGTGTTCGACTAGATTTTGATTAGTCACATAAGTGGCTTGATGAAAACACCAGTCCAACGGTCGACTGTCTTTCGGGGAGCACGTAAGCTCCGCCAGTGTAACGGATAAATTGGAACAATGGGCACTTTCACTAGCCAGATCGATAAGACTTGGTGAGGGTCAGGCCATCCGAGTAAGGTTTGCGGCAGTGTCATTAATGGTGGAAAAGATGCAGCCAGATTAATTGTGAACACAACTGGATATACATATACAACCGGGAGTGCACAAACGATTGAACAAGGAAAAACTCCAGCGATTCTGAAATATTGTGGTGGATTGTCAGGCCGGAGGTGTGAGCATTCCAACACGCTAGTTAGCAGGTTACACGCGCGCTCGCGTTTATGGGTCAGTATTCTAGCCCACAACACCCCCAGGTTTCCGATCGCGCGTCGTGTGCACTTTTGCTCAGTTTATGTGTGTGATTGGCACAGTTTATCGGGGGGTTTTCCGTGTACCATTCTTCGTCTGTTGGTCCGATTTCGTTGAGCGATGGCTCGTCCGGTCGCCCGTGTTGTCCTCCATCTATCCACAGTGGGCTTTGATCGTATTCCACGGGGGTGTCGAGATATTCCTGTGAGTGTTCGAATAATCGCGCCTCCGATTTCGTCGTCCATTTTAGTTTGCCTGCCATGTCTCGCCTGTTTGTCCGATCCGGTCGAGCAATGACTCATCCGATTGCCCCCGTTGTCCACCATCCGTTCGTTATAGGTTTTTGGACGTAACTCCCCCAACCTCGAGGTATTCCGCCGAGTGTTGGAACGCTCACACCTCCGGCCTGACAATCCACCACAATAGGAGGGCTAAGTGATCATCTAAGTTTGTGCGTGGTAGAGGGGACCGTGCACCAGACGGGAACGGGACATTCGAAACGCTGAAACAGGTTGTTACGCTGTCTAGCTGTGGAAGTATTGCATTTGTCATGCTATAGAGAGTTATTGCATTTAACTGGATTGTAGACCAGATTAACAGCTACTATGATTGAACTAGGGTGAACACGGTTGTTGGCAACCCACCAATATCGAAGCCCGAGTTAGCTTCACGGACTGCCGTGGCTTATCGTGCGGGCAGTAGTTACAGCTGGCATATGATAGTAGAAGACACTCCTAATCAGCTCTGAAAGAACTCGATTTATTTGGAACGCCTTCACGTTGTTGGCAGATTGCACCAACCCAGAACAGAAGGCTTTCATGTCTAGAATACGTAATGTTCATAAATGGAATTGTTTTCTACTAATGAAGTAGAACTAATCGCGAATATCGGGCATATTTATTGATCCGTTATAGTAACCCACTCAATCAATTCTGAATTATTGAATGTCACGGCAGCCTCTACATGGTACCCTATTCTTGTTAACCATTCGCTTCATTTACCTTGAGACTCTCGCGCTTCACGTTCGCTCACAACTTTACTTGTAGATGGAACGACATCCCACTCAGTACTCTCTGTTCGTGTTTGACTACGTAAGGAATTGTCGATCGGACGGATTAGGTAAAGAAAGCCAATACGAACATATGAGACACTCGAACGTACAATTCGTCGCATAGCAGTTTTGAGTGGAGATTGCTACTTTCATTTATCGCATTAGCAAGCTCAAAAAAGTGTTTATCCTGTACTTTAAACAGATGTATCGGGTGAATATGTAGCAGTGACTATCTGAAAGAGGAAAAATATCTAAATCAGAAAAATGCTGGAAAACGGCCACCGGTAAAGGTTTACCAATATTCACGGCAAAAGAAGGGTAGCCAAGGGCTTGATGTACTCGACCCCCAGGAAGGAGATTATGTCCGAATTACCATTGAAGTAAGAGTATCTAGGCTCTGCCAACTGCGCAGAATACAACAAAAACCCTTCTTCAAAAAAAACACCATGAGTAAAACAGGATTGACGTTGCTCACTTTCTCCCTACAGACGATCAGCTAATGTCGTTATTTCAACCGTATTGGTATACTTCTGACGTGTATCACTCAGTGTTTCTGTGACACCCACTTTCTCTCTGGACACGACAGTTTGGTGTGAAGGTAAACCCATTCCATCGCGTGAAATGCATTCTGGGTTGAGAGCCAATCACGCGTAGACGTGACCATGAGGACTGGTCTTGGTTTCGGTGGCCATCTATTGCAGCCTACGTCGATTTGAGAACTAACACTGAAAATTTAGCTGTCATGCTTCGAACGGCTAGATTAGGGCGCCATACTGTAGAAGTGTTCAGATTTTCAAGAACTATAATATGGCACCAATCAATCTCACACTTCCTTGATTGCGACTAAGTAGAATGTGAAAAAGTAAACAACTTCGCTTAGTGACTAACCAAATTGATGATTATAGTAATGGAATAAATCCATGGTTTGTACTGTTAAATAGTTAAGGGCATCAGAGATAAAGGCGTTGTTCAGCAGTAAGTAAGATACATGTAATAACCACTTCAAACACAACATGTTGTTGATAAAAGCCAGTTTGACAACATGTTCTGTTTAGTAATCAGTTTTGTTCTGTCTAACCGCCTGGTAATTTCGTCGTTTTACAGCCCAAAAGACCTTGACTCAACAATGAGTGATAAAAATCGGGATAATACCACTGTGGATAAAACGTTGGGACAAAAATCGATAGAAAGACGGAATAAGTGAGCATCATCACGGCCGACCGTCAGTAACGTGTTTCATTGGAGGGTAAAACTCCTTTTTACAAACGATATAGAAAAAGGCTTAGTTTTAACTGATGAAGTTATGTAAACTGTTAATAATAATGTACTATAACGCTAAGAATAATGTGCGTTTACTTTATGTGCAAATAAAAAACTTGTCTAGTGATCTCTAGATCACCTGGTTTTTCATCCATGGAGGTCCTGTTGTGGCATCACCTGATGTTAAATGCTTGATTCATATGCAGGAAATGAAGGAAAATTTTGTTACTGGTAGCTGAAATATTTTTATATACTACAAGTTCGAGGAGATAAGTGTTTAAATGCATATAAAACAGTGGTGTTCAATGTGAATACACTACGGAAAATCTCACGCGGTTAGCGAAGTACTACTTCATCTGATGAAATCGAGTGAATTAGTTCTGCATCTGTTTAAATCATATGACTGTTAAGTATTTCATGCAACGGATGAGACCCTTGCCTACTCATAACCTCAAACAGCTTGAGTAAGTGAAGGACGTCAGAATTGACTAACTTTTGTTATTTTTTCCCAGTATATTCCACCTCATGGTTGTAGACAGCGGCCACTTGAACCACATCACTTTGTAGTCATATTAGCGGTCTTTATGAACGCCTTAATCAATGAACGGGCTATAACAGCCGAAGTTTGGAACAAGGGGATGTTTGCTCGTGAAGCGTTGCGGCATATTCATCTGTAAATAATTCCACAAGCAAAAGTGGTTGAGCGTTCTCATATGATAATTCGGCCGTATCTAACGTGAGGTCAATGGCGCAGTGGTAAACACGGTTGCCTCATGAAATGCGTGGCCGGAGTTCTAATCTCGGCAGTGACGAGGATATGCACTACAGACGAGCTCTAATTAAAACGGAACTTGAGTCTAGTGGTTGGTTTTGATAGTGGTCGACTGGAAAGTCTATGGGAATGCGATCAGTTGTGGGTAATGTTCAATCTGTATTCTGGTAATTGTATTTCCGTTCCGATTTGTTAGAAACAAATGGTCCACCTTCTTTGACAATGGTTACAACCATTCTTGTATGCATTTTGTTGATATCCACGGCGGCCGACAGTTTTTTAACTGCTGTCTTGTCCAAAAAAGAAGCAATCTCAGATACGAAAGATACACCAGTTCTACACTTCCAGAACTTGGCTAGATAGGGTGACTGTAAAGATGTTTTTATGAGTTTTAGAAGAGGTAAGTGAGGAGCTCTCAAAATGACAAATATCCGTGCAATGGTGCATTCATATACATGAGCAATATCATCCAAATGATCTAGCTATGATGGCCGTAGAAGACGCTAAGATGAAAAATCCTCTCACTCCTTCAAAATGATCAGGTAGTTGTCTATATATAAATCAAGATACCATCACTTAATGGATGAAGAATGCTTACGCAGTCCTCAAAACTTCAACTTGGCATTTTCACGAAGATAATCTGTCATCGAACTTTCTGCAATAAAGTTGGTGTTGAGTGGTCCAAATAAACGGATGAGTCCGAGGTAATCGACGTATGTTAAGCATCCCCGTGAGACAAATAAAAGCGTTAACAACAACAGGTTACTTATACACTCTGAGTTAATGATTATTAGGATAATGTTTACTGCCTGCAGACGTGCAGGCGTTTTTGTTCCCTATCAGGTACGAGTCCGTTAACTAATGCCGCTTTTATTTTTGCTTACAATATCTGACTCATACTGGCTGTGTCGTAACCTATCCCGACTACTATTGATCGGAATGTAAAATATTATAGGTATATCTTTTATGTTTGCAAATCCATATGATTTATGTAGCGGTCAACAACTTAGCCGTATTGCGAGCAGTTGATCCCAGCGAAATGTTAGACATCTGTCTGGAATTGGGCTTGGTGAATGTCACGTATTCTGAGGGCTGGATCTCATGTTGACTACGAAAATTTTAGTCCACAGAGATATCCGTTGATCGGCTTATTGAAGAAAAATCTGTTAGTTACTTTTTTTAAATCCTGCGCTTTCTATTTCAGAGGCTGATTTGAGTCAACCATATGTGACTAGTATGTGAATTAGCATGTAGCCCTCACGACCGACAAATGGTTGGCGGACTTCAACCAAAGGAACAAGGTGACGAAACAACTACGGGAAATGACTGCCGTACATTTTTCACTCCCTGGGGGGGAAAAACCTCGTGATCTAGAAGCAGAAGACTTGATAAAATTTATCCACAAGTCATCGATGTGATACCCTAGCAGGCCTGATGCTGACAAGACATCTAGTTCGCAAAAGTTGTCTACCAGTTGGACAGTAGTCATGGCAACGAACTGTTTGCAAAACGTTTCCTTAACATTTTCTTAAGATCAGGTGGATTGATCCTCCACAAGCAGCAGACCATTTTCACCTTATAAGAAGTGCAGACGGTGTTAAACTTATCTATTCTGAGGTCGTCCGAGAGTATTTAGAACAAATATCGGATCAATCGGGCTTAATACAGTCAAGTAGGCCGGGCGATTCTCGTCAGCTTATCGCGCCCCAGGGAAACGAATTCCCTCCATCCCGATTAACGGCCTTGCCAAACGGATCACTCGGCAGAATGGTAAGATACTGTGGGCAGCTAAAGTTGAAAAGGACAGGTTTTTTTGTGGCTGGAACGTCTGGGAAAACACCATAACCATGAAACTGGGGATCGATAATATCAATACCATTTTGGTCAAAGTTGCACGTATTGGAAATCACTCTGTGAAACATTTTAACACATTTATAACGCGAATTCGACAAACGGCTTCCAGGAGTAGAACGAACTCAAAAAGAGAGAAACTGATAAGATGAAGGGGGTCCCGGTATTTGTGACAGTAGCACGATAGCTAAAAAAAACAACATTTGGGCATTAGTTTCGTTGCGTGTACGAACCGGTGTTACACAGGGAAGAAGAGATATGCATTGGACCTTGCCTAATTTACTGGTTGCTTGTGCATCAGGGCAGTTTCGTTTACATTTGTATATACATATGCAATGTGCATAGCGTTTGGTTTATTCAGATGTAGAGTTGTGAGCAAAATTCGGAATAGAACTACAACGTGGGACTCGTACTGATGTTTGGACAATGTATTTTTACCAGAATTCATTCATTTAGGTAGGTTATTTCCTAAAATCGTGTACTAAAGTTATTCACAATAAGAGTTAGGAATGGGGTAGTAATTTCATCGGTTGATTTGTCTGGGTCTTAGGAATCCTCACTGCCACAATTTAAGACGCCTTTACAATCAAGTTATGAGGTCTGTCTGTTCATCTCACCCAATTTTCCGGAGTAGGTTAAACAGATTTTAAGAGCTGCATGACAATTATCAAGCTAAACGAACGTGAGTCACAGCCTTACAATCGGTTATACTCAAACCTGTGTTAAATGAGTTTTTCAAGGTCATTTGGCCATTTGGCTGTTTATAACGTGCTTTAAGAAAACGATTAAAAGGAATAAGTAACAACTGGTTCTTGGTCACCTTACCGCAAATTGTGCAAGCAGGCATCACATCAATGCAACTCAAAGAAACCTATGCATATCTCAATGTAAACACATTTTGGAATTGTGAACCGCCACACACACGCAACTCATTGTGGGAATTTTACTTAATGTTCGACTTGATAGTCTTCTCAAGTTGGTCCAACTATTCAGGCCTATCACCCAATAATACTACAACCCTTATTTAAAATGTGAAATGTAGAATAACAACTGGGTTCACAACACTTCATTCCTTGTTGTACACAGAAAAGTTTGTTAGACTGAGGTTGTTCCCCGAGGTCTTATGAACAAACCGGGAACAGCTTGACGTTAACGTAGAGGGTTCTTCATCCATCATACCTCCCGTTGTCTGACCCGACTCCTTACTCCTGACTGAAATCGTCGAAGCTACAACGCTGATTTGTAGAAATTAGTCGTTAATTGTTACAATGTACCCAGTCGGGAACGTTTCCATTCTGCCCACAGAATCTCTCGGGTAGAGCAAATAAGTGATCAACCTATAGTAGTGGTTTCTTATCAGATATAGCTGTCGGTATTTTGATGTGTGCGTGCTATAGGTTCAATAGACTGTGGTTGAGCTGGCTATCTGCTACGTAGCTATTCTCGGCACCCTTCTCTTGCAATGTTTACCATATTATCGCTCCTGAACTGACTACATTTCTTAGCCAGGTTTAGTGAAACCATTTTACTTCTTCCACGTTTGAGCCATTGATATGATAGCTTGCATATGCGTTTGGTTTTTATGTTTTATCTCAAACTTCTATTACACTTTCGTGTTGTGACTGATGGGCACATGCAAATGACACTACCAGATCCTAATAGAAATACGGTTATAGTACTGCTCAGGATGTACTTTTCTTGAAATATATTAGTTTGCATATCTTACAATGAAAAGTTGATCACAACATACAAAAACCTACACTAGCTATTCTCATGTTTTGAAAGGCAACTGACAAAATTGTGAAAGAAATATGCGGTAAGCAACAGATAAATGATACTATCACCGTATTTTTAGTAAATCATTAATATATATATATTTACTCGTTTTTAACAGGTAATATTAATCTGAAAAGTCAGTGAGTTAAAAATATCTAAAACTTTACACTCTCTAAAAGTATGGGTTATAACTCTCATCTTTGGGCGCATGTTGTTTGTCGTAAATGTTCACCTTCAGAACATGACGACGACTGTTACCCAATACACGTAAACTAATCCTTCCTACAAACCTGGAAAAACGAAGTTTGGTAACTTACCTATGTAGTCTATTTATGAAAAAGATACATTACTCTTGTATTAAGATCGACACTGGCAGAAAAAAGCCGTAGATGAGTGTACTATATTGAGGGTAATGTTCACCCTTTGCCTTAGAGCATGTTGACTCTTCTGTTTCGTTTTGAAAAAATATTTATTACATTATCACGTCCAACATTAAGATCGGCACAATGTGTGCCCTTGGGAATGCTTTTTTCTAGTACAATTTTTGTAGAATCACACACTACGATGTTCTACATATGTAATAAAAACACGCGTTCAACGGTGTAACAGTTGAGTGTTGAATTCAAAAGTCTGATGACTGGAGAGAGTGCATTTTACTGGCCTACAGTTAAGAAGGGTTAACATGTATGGTCTCTGGACACATTATTGCGTTTTACTTTTCTCTGGAGTACATACTTTGATAGGGTTGGGTTACAATGGTGGTGGTGGTTAGCTGGGTGTCAGTGTAAACGAAATTGGAATGCAGACTTTTGCTTAAAGATGCCTGACAAGATTGAGTGAGCTCAGAGGTGTAGGCAGTGGATATGGGATTTTGAAGTAAACGGTTGACGAAAGACGGTTGTTTATATCGACTATAATTTTCATATAGGTGAGTAGCACATTAGGAATCTGAACACTAAGAATTTGGGCCACACGCTGGTGGATATACTAGTACAAATGCAGAGGCGGATAATACTGCGCAAACAGTAAGTGAAGATGCATAGCTGCAAACCAGGAACTACACTTGAGCCGATAGGCATCAATTCAACCGAATTATCCCAAGTCTCAGCGCCACAAGTCAGATTCAAATTAAAGAACTCACTGACCCATAAATCACTTGGTCCAGACTTGATATCTTGTATCAGCTTGAAAAGCTGCGCCACGGAAGTGGCAGAACCGATAACAGCTCCTTATCAACCAGCTGTTGACCGAAAGCTTGCAGACAGTTCACAATCGCACCTGTTTTCCAAGGTGGGTGTAGAGACAATCTAGCAAATATTGATGCATTCAGTGATCTCTAAAGGTTAACGACCTCCGACTCATTACCAAGGGGCAACATGGCTTTCACAGGGAATACTTATGCGCCACGAATCTGCTGATTGCTCGTGATGTTTGGACGAAAGCTGCAAATGCAATATTGATTATAAACGTGGTTTATCATGACTTTTCCAAAGTTCTTGACACGGGTTATCATTCCGTCTTGCCGTGAAAACTGAATAGTTATGGCCATGATGAGCGCCTAATCACCTGGCTAGAGGATTACCCGATTGGACGTTGGTGTAAGGTCAAGGTGAATGGAGGGCTGTCAGGGTAGTTTACACCTAACAGAGGTGTTCCGCAAGGGTCAATCCTGGAACCCCTGTTATTCATTCTTTTTGTTCTTGAACTACTAAGTATGGTCAAATCGTCGATGTTGCTCTACACGGATAACACAAAGCTCTGGCGAGCTTTAGAGTACCTAGAAGATATGGATGGTGACCTTACAAGACGATTTGAACTATCCAAGTCAGTGGTCTGTAGAAAACATTCTACCGTTAATGTCAACAAGTATAAGGTCATGCACGTTCGCCATCGCGATTATGCTATTTATTACCTGTTTGTGTCAGCATGCAAATAAGGCCATGGTGGTAGACGGTGAGTTCGTCTACAAACTGTGCTGGTATGACCAAAGAGGCACAAATAACCCCTAACATTCAACGTGGGATTTATGGAACCATCCACGCTGAAGTGTTCCACACTATGTTTGCTTTCACAATCCGTCCACACCTAGAAACGAGCGTAGACCTGTCGCACTTATCTTAAGAAGGATTTGACGCTTAGTGAAAGTGTTCGGATACGGGCCACAAGAGGAATTATGGGGCTCGAAAAAATCCCGTGCGCAGAGAGATTGACAGAATTCTCAATGAATCACAGACATCTCAAAAGTGATCTAATTATTATCTACAAAATGCTTTACACCCCGGGTCATCCGCTGGCACATCTGCTAAATATAGATGAATAACTAAGAGGTCACTTATTGAAACTGAACAATGGAATAGGCGGGCTACGTTGTAGACAGAATTGCTTCACAAGTAAAACCTGTTAACATTGGAACACATTACCCAACTCTGTGCTCTCGATTGAATCGATCAAGAATCTTAAAGTATTGCTCGATCGGCACATACGTGAGAGACAGCCACCACTGCAAGTTTCCTAATTGATCTACTAGCTTGGTCTCACAGTTCATTAACTGTACATGTCTGACTGAATGTTGTTTCCGTGTGCTTCAGTATTTGTTGCTGACAAGATTGCGGCAAGCGTCATTATGGAATTTACCTTTTATTTAGTTTTACTTACTCTTTCCTCATGCCTGTAAACTGTCCAACGCGATATTTCATTGACGGACACGGAGATAGGAATGCACAAGCGGAGACATTTCTTCTTCTTGCAACTACCTATGAATTCCTTGGATCATTACATTTTCCTACCTCCGCTTCAAGTTTGAGTAGATTGTAACAAGTCCCATCCGTACTTCCGCGTTTCATATATTCTCGTATGCTTTTCAATGCAGCAGACATATTTTGATGTTACCATTCTTGGTATCAGTAATCAATTTTGATCCGACGGATCGATGTTTCCACGAGGTTTTCGAGATTCTAGTTATGCCTAATTGGTAATGAGTGGTCAACTTATAACAAACCATTCACACTCCTCACTGCACAACCGCGCTACTGTTTGTATGTAAGGTGTCTCAATGAGGCAAACCGAAAGATTTAAAACAACTGAGATGACCAAGACAAAGCGCTACGGAGGACAATAATACAGATTTTGTTGCTGCATATTCATTAGGTTGAAGCTTCACGAAATATGACACAATAATCTAGCTGATTGCAAAAACCCGTATGGTGTGTGCAAACTGTCAGACCTACTTAAGGGAACGAAAATAATTATAGACGAAAAGCTGTTAAAGCATTTTTAAGATGGTTCCATTAGATGTTGTTTAGTAACGAGGTTTAACAGTCTATTTTCATTCCGGCTTCACTTACGAATCAAAGTTCAAATAACACAACCAATATTAGAAATTACGAAATACTGTAGTTGCCGCCCATACCATGTGTCCAAGATTTACCTGATAATTCATATGGGAAACAGAGAGCGAAACAATACGTGAACTAGTTTTAAGACTTGAGATATTCTTAGCGCAAACAAAGGTATTACTTCTAATTCTGGTATCTAGGTGACTTACCGGTCAGAGGTGAGCAGGAAGCGTCTGACAGCCATTGTGTCCTGAACAAGCAAATGTGATATCTTTAACCTTGTTGTTGCCGCAAAAGACGCTTGGCATGTGAATTCGTTTATTGCACAAACTCCCGTGTAGGTCATGTCAAAAATGAAATCATAAACGCGTACACTCATTTGCACGTCAGACTTGCATTCACATACATCATTGTCAGTCGCCTTGGTGGAACTTCTGCCATAACGCGTACACACTATTCCGATAGACTCTTCTTGTCGGTCGCCTTCCAGGCGTTTGGAGCTTGCCCTTTTGTTCCTGAATGTCGCATGTGGATAGTATACTACTCGTGAGTAGTATGTTACTCACAACGAAACTGCCTGTCATACAACAACCTCACCTACTTACTGGGTTAAAGATAATCAGCCTACATGAGCCATATTCTAATGTGAACATACAAACTCAACTAGCCACAACATA
>JTDE01000093.1:127666-172962 GCA_014338405.1 Paragonimus skrjabini miyazakii
AGGACAGTATCAACAAGCATGCTTCCAGTTAGCTGGAAGCCTAAATAGAAGGATCAGTCGTCCTTGTAATGTCTAATGATCGACCTCTAACATCATCCGTATATGAACACATCAATTAGACGAACAGATTAAAAGTTTATGAGGTGTGCTACGTGATTGTCGGAACAATCGGAAACATATTTCACAGTTTGGTGAAAATATTTGATGAAGAACTCCCACTGGTTAACTAACTACTAATTTGGACTGCTCTGTTATCCTGGTGAACACTTCTAATGTTTTTTGATCATCGTGTATCAGTCTTTAAAGCCAAGACTTGCACCACTTGGTTTTTCTGGATGTTTCTAAAAACAGCCGTATATTGATCGATAAACTGAATGTACGATACATTACTCCAAAGGATATCACATGAATGAACTTTACTAAATCTTTATCAAGCCATTTTTTAAAGTCAGAAATGTAATATCCAACGTCTGCTACATGGTAAATTCGAGATTTTAAAAATTTATAGGAAAGAATTGATTGGAAATGCGATCAATAAGCTGCAGTAATCGGTCTTAATAATCAGGTAATATTATCAAATGGTAATAGGTAAACAGTATGATATAGAAAGGGTACTGGTGTATCCGCGATTTCATCATACCAAACGCAATGGGACGAATCAGTCAGTTTACGGGTGTATGTCATCTTTTGTGCATAAAATTTGACCTCTTAATATGCGTATCGTTGTTAATGCTTTTCAATAGTAATTTACCACGTAGCGTGTTGTGTTGAATTTTAATTGTATTTCTGACGCGAAACGTTTTTGTGCACTACAGTTAGATGACTTTCGACTTTAGACGACTTTCGGACACAACTATGATTATTGTAACTTCATCGCAAAACAACATGCCTAATCGTAAGTAAGATTACTATGACCAATTTGAATTACGGTTCATAATCTATATTTATTTATCGATTTATTTACATTGGCTTGACTGAAAGATATAACAGCTTCTACAGTTTTTCGAATTACACATAAATAAAAGGGTTTTCTGTGTGGTAGAGAGGAAAAGACTTGACGGTGTTCTTCAAAGAAACAATAGACATAATCTGCCGCTGATAAAAAGATTGACCGGTTGGTGGTTTGCTGATTGCAACAATTTGTATCAGTTACAATTAACTAACCCATTGAATGAGTGAACACTGATTGACACACCATTTATCTGCTTCAACCTGTGCAGCTAGCCTGAGGAATAATTTGACACCTTTAAGAAGCAGGCACATGAAGCTGAAAGTAATCTCGACCCTTATTGAGTGTTCTTCAAAATTCTAAGACTTTATGAATTGTACTTAATCACTCGCTCTGTCCAAAAGTGCTTTCTATATAAAGTAAACATTTTTGACCTGCTGAATATTTCCGAGAAACCTCCAGTGAAAATTTTGTTAACGTACTCAGCAAAGTATTCGCAGAATTGGTCAACTACCATGAACTAACACAATCTACTTAAATCTAAGTGTATTGCCTGTATATGAACAGTGATATTCATGGCCGTTTTTGAAACCGATTTGCTTGTTTTTATAGAACAAACACTTGAGACCGTTATCTCGGTAATCAACTTCTCATGGGATGAGTGGGCGTTAACATTCATTCTCAGGTCAGTTGAATTTAACTAAACATACGTATCAAAAGATTGGCCTTATAATCAACTTTTATCTCGTTTCTTCTTACGTTTGAAAACATTACTTCCTCGCTTACCCAACCTTACTTATAAATAAACTTCAACGTAACCAAGATTGTGATATATTTGTAGCATAACTGCTACGTACAATTATAAAAACTGTTAACACGGTTTATATCTGTGCAGTTTCGTGAACTTAATTGAAATTAACACCCTACTGTTTTTGGTGGTCGATGCACTGGTAACTTTTAGGAAGCCAAATGGTAACCTCAAGTTGAACATCACCCATAGTTGATCGTAGCCGTCGCATTCATATAGACAATCCATTCGGCCACTTTCGAAAAGAAGCACAAGACTCGAATTTTGCTCTCATTAGAGCTCGTCAGTAGTGCACATCCTCGTCACTGGCGGGACTAGAACTTCGGCCACGCTACCCATGAGACAACTGTGGTTACCACTACGCCATTGACCTCACATTAGGTACGACCGAATTATCATATGTGAACGCTCAACCACTTTTGCTTGTGAGTAATGATCAGTTTGCCCGATCGTCTCGATAGGAGACACAGTTACTGTCTATTAACTCCAATCGATAACTCCGCGAGTAGAACATCCTAGACAAGTCGAAATCTCCGATCTCATTAAACCTGCTAGGCGATATTTTAGATTACTGAAGAGTAGTCGGAGATTTGGTTAATTTCAAGCTGAACATCACATGAGAATACAAAAGCCGCAACCGATTCTAAGTGTTGGTAAACTTGAAATTAACCAAATTTCCGACTACCCATAAGTAAATGGTAACCCTCGAGTTTGTGTAGCCGCTGTCCTTCGGGTGACTTCAGAATTCACAATGTCACTAAATAATTTGAAACAGAAGTTATCTTCTTCTCATATCTATGGCATACTCTATGCAGAAGTTTGGTATGGCCTAATTTTGTGGCATAACGTGTTATCACAAATATAAATGTTTAGGGTAGTTTTTTCAAGCAAGCGTTAATAGATATGGTTTCAATTTTTTTATTGGAACCAGGTTTTCTTGCGAATAACCAGCAGAACTGCGTAGTCTTTACTATAGTGAATGAAACAGCGGAACAGTCCTCACCCCTGTTTACAAACAGTTAGGCATGTTGGTTGGTAGCTAATAGGACTCAGTACATCCTCTGTTCAACTGTGATGCTTTACGTTTCAAATAAACTAAGATCAGTCAACTGCTTTAAATAACGGGGGAGATAAAACTGGCAAAACACTACTTGTTAGACAACAGTGATACATTAAATAATTTTCGAATGTTTTGCACTTAAACTAGAGTTACAAATTTCTGAACATAGTGTATATGAACATGTTGGCAAACGGTAAGAACAATGATTACGTACAATCGGATAACGGCCATGATGGAATGCGTTCATGATTCGATTACCTTTCGGATTGGATAGTGATTCAAATGGACCTGAAAATTGTGACATGAAGTGTTTATCAGTAGCCTGCTTTCATGCCTTCAAGTGTAATTCGTAGACTCTATTAATAAAATATATGCGATTAGCGTGAGATCAACATTGATATCAGCCTGTTGAAGGGTTTACTATGTGGTATTCAGTAAACTCATTGCCAGTTTCTCTGGATACTGTAACAGCATAGATGGTTTTCTTGTTTTCCATACAAGCTACAGTGAACCATCCACTCTCGTTGCGTTTGTTAGTAGAAAGCGGCTCAGGTTCCTTTAGGCTTTGCTTCAAATTCATGCGGTAAACTATGTTAGTAACTGTTCACATTTTACGAATGAAAAAGATTCTGGGCTATGATCAAATTATGGATGTTTCCGTGCAAAATACAATAGACTATTACCGGTGGTCACGAATACTGTCAACTATTCAGCATCGTTTATATCAAGCCACTTTCTGTTTCGCAGTTTAAACCTTTCAACCTATTTTCGGTTTTATTAAAGTTCGTACACACTGCTGTTATACTTACGGTTTGGACTTACTATGCAAGGTGAACTGGTCTGTTTGTTTTTCCTTACCTTGCAGGTTTATTATGAAACCCCTACTTTGGAAGTTTTTGTCTTTCGATTTCTTTGTTGTGCTTAACCATCCTTAGTGGTCACAGTCCGTTAGTTCGGTAGAATTATTGTTGAACTGAAACACACGAATACGAGTGAGTACGAATAATTCAATTACGGGAAGAATCATCAACAAACACTTACTCTTGGATGTTCAAACGTAGATAAGACTGACCTGGTCGAATTTCAGAAACGATAATGAGCAAACAATTAAATGTGGGGTCGAAAGATTAAACCAAATACAAACAATCTGATCTCAAGTCGAAGGTTTGATGACAACTGGAAGTAGCCCTTTATGATCCATTTTACTAGATCATTCCATCGTCGCACACACAAGCGAACGTTCACTGACTTTAGCTAACCACATCATTCAGTCTTATACACCGATACTTTTACTTACGAATCCTGTCACCTGAGTTAGTGGGCAAACGTTTGCAACCTAAAAAGTATACCATGCGAACAACCGAACGCTAAAGCCATTAACTCTAGCTGTTAATTTTGTCTGTGTTATTAACAATCCTAATTTAATGGGAGGGTATAATACGGTGTGTATCAGTACGCGAGATGCACACTCGCATGCGTCTCGTCTGCGTTACGCTTGATGTAATTTGAAGCTGCTCATTATAAATAATACCATCCAGTTCACATAAGAAGCGGAGCTTTGGGGAAAGCATTTCAACTCGTTACCCATATTATGTATATCATTGGGCTAGTTAAAGTATAGTTGTTGGTTATTACATTTTTTTGCCTATGCCCGCTGTCCTGTCTATCTTTCAAGGACTTTGGCGATGAATTATCATTCCAAGTTCGGTTTTCCTTGTTGTGGGCACATGGTATTCAATCTTCTGCGTATTTTCTACTTAACTGACTCAAACCGATAGATAAGAGTAACGAGCAATTTACATTAGACTTTAAGACAAACTTAAATCTACATTTTATGTATAAAGCAAAAAGTGCGCATTATATATAAGCAAGTTTTTTTCAAAGATTCTTAGTTTGTCATTATAACCACTGATGAACTTCGAACAATAAAACTGTTAAACTATCAAAAGATGGATGTTTTTATTTTGGAAATCTCCTACTACCTTACCGACTGGAATTCCACCACTACCATGATGACAGGACAACTTTGCTTTGACGACGGTGAGTCAGAAACAACGTTATTCTCTCACTATAGGTCCTGGAACATACTTGCCTATTTTTGTGAAACAGAAACTTAGGTGCGAAATAATTTTTCGATTCATAAATGTCGTAAACGGTTCTACGTTGATTTTGGGTAAAATTCATCAGTATAGCACTGAATTCCATTTTCGGGTTACAGAAGAAAGTGCTTATTACTGCCACAGAAATAACAGCAGCTAGTGTTCCAACACGGAATCTGAGTTTGAATTCGTTTTACGTTCTCATGGGATGTCACTTATAATTATAGTGTTACAGTTGTACGGCGAACTAGTCTTCCTGTTGCCTAGATGCAAAGAATGCTAGTTACCAGAATGTTCACGATCCCTGAAGAGCTGTACCGCGAGTTCTGTGTTGTACGATTACGACTTTGCAGCAGCTCATCGACAATGTAAATACTGTTGATATTTCTAACGGTTACGGAGCTACTTCAGTAGCAGGTGGAGAAAACTGAGAGATTGACATCATTTTGTTTTGCCCTTCCATCCACCAACAGTTCAATTCAAGCCCAACGAGCGTACACAGTGAGATAATCATATTTGTTCGCCTTTCTCCGCAATGATACAACACAACGTTGCTAGTTACTGTTAAAAATACCTCTTTTGCAAAAATAAACGCATTTTGACAAGTCTGTGTATATCTCGTTAGTTAGATATTACCAACAAATGTTGTTTTGTGTCTGACGGTAAAACTGAAACTAATGAAAATCATGCTGATTCTGATAAACAATGTTTTATATTTGGAATTTTTAAAATGGTTCAGTTTTAGGTGAATATCGGTTACTCATTTTAATACATCACCATCCGATGTGGGTTGTATTTTCCGACCAGTAAGAAAAACCGACGGAGTATCACGTGATGCAAAAAGATGGAAAAGAGTGTTTGCATTCATAACGCAACATAATAACATATCTGGATACTGTATTCAGACAACGAGTGAAAGTGAGCAAGTTCAAACGATCAAAGAAGGGCGGCAACAGTTTATACAAGTGCAGTACTTGGGATCTACTTTAAGAACGCACACATTCATCGTGAATATTGAGTTAGAGCCCGAAAATGCATATCGTTCCACTTGACCACGACCCACTAACGCTAAGCGGAAGAAGTGTTAAAGAAATTCGACTTACCAGTTCGTCTTTTTGAACTGGCTGAAGGGTGCTAAAAGTTTCAGGAGCTTTCAAGTGTGTCAGACTATGGGTCACTTCCTAATGGATGGGCGCATACTGTCGACATAGTTTTCTCTGTATCGCTGACTTTACATCAAGCGATCTCAAATCGTATAATCTTTTTTCAATTGCAACGAAGTATTCTGATTGTTTGGAATAGATACTGTTACCTACATTTGTAACTATCATTATCAACAACATTATACAACAATTTTAGGGACAAACATTTCTCGTCAGTCTCCTAAAGTTATCTTAACCATATCTCAGACAAATGTACTACTTTAGACATAATGTATACAATTTCTGTAGACATTAACGCCAACAAAACTTGTATCCCTAGAATAAACCAGTCGATGACTTCAACAAAACACACGACATGACCACAAAGCAGTTATCAACTCCTTTAAGTTTTCCTTTTCTTTCTTTGGAAAAACTATTGTCCATGAGGAGCGGTAAACAAGTGGTTAAAAGTTCATCGTTCAAAGTAAAATGACACTAAAATAAGTATTCCAAGTAAACTGGTTGATATAAGTGGACAATAGAGGGTTATCAAATTTCCAGCACTGAAAATATTTTGTAAGTGCTTACTACATTCAATACCTCATTTGTTGCTATGTCGCAAAAACACTTAATAGCTTTTACGTCAATATAGCAATAAATTTAACCAAACAGTTCCTCATTTATAGTCAACAAGAATTCCATTCGACCTCAGAGTAGGCTAGTTTCCCTTTCGCAGGTTTGTCTAAGAAAGACATCGAGAAACAGAGAAACATAAAATATTTTGTTGAGAAATGGCATACGGAACAGATGCTTATTCGCAGATTTGATACAGTGAATAATTGACACAAACGTACGATCACTTATTTTTTCAGATTGTCAACTTTCAGCATCCTATATCACCTCGCCAGATGCATATGTTTAGCATATCGTCGTCTATATTCATTTCATATTTATGTTTGTTGTAGAAACAGACAACATCATACTTATCACCGTTAGTTCACAGTTCAACGCGTCTTGAACGGTGATGTAGCTGAGCCTGAAGTTTCATCAGATACCTCAATAACAGTTTTTTTAACCCGGTTAGAAAATTATCCCTGACACAGAGCAACAGACTTTGAAACTTCGCAACAGCATAGATTTTTCGTGTTCAACGTCACAGTCCTGTTGTTCCGTGGTCTCAATTGTTTGCTTATTTGCGCAAAACTGTTCTGTTTCACGATTTTTTAAATTGAATTCAGCATTGCTATGTGGGTTCCACGGTTATTTTGTAGTCCAAAATAATCATGTTTATTCATTGATATTTCATTTCTGCATTATCTTTCGTTCATAGTTACCATGCAGCTTTGTTCCAATAGATGATGCGTAAGCTAAATGTTGACTCAGCAGTCCGTGGAAACTCCTAGCGGGCAAGTTATCGAAATGAGGGCGTATGGCATGTGACTCATTGCTCACGACTTGTGAGCAAATGTTATTTCACAAGAGGACTTATGCATCTACTCAGGTACTCAATTGAATTCTGTGCGTGATAATAAGCAGTTGACCAGACATGTCAAAAACTTCAAGAAAACCGATAGGAAGTTGACGTTATGATTATCATCATACGTGAAACGTAAAATATTGCGTAATTGTACATACCCGTTTTGTTGACTGTTACACATTTGTTATTTAGTTCTGAAGCTTACGCAGTTTGTCTTGTTGGATGAAATTTGGGTCATCCCTTCTGTTTTGTTTTGGAATGGTTCGATTGCGATTATTTCTACTACTGCTACTAATATCAGTGCCATCTGTCAGATCTATGCACTCGGTCAAGTGCATGCAAGTATAGAAGACTCGGGTCTCAATGGTGATCCGTTGGGAATTTCAGGAAACGAAATTGTGTATGCATTGGTTCATTAAGTAGTTTATCAGCAATGACATGGCCAACGCACTGACTGTCACATTCCATTATTACTGCACTGCATAGAATTTGCTGTCACATCCGGTGAAATGAAATGGACGGGAAACAAGTTAATTGTACCAACAAATGTTTGATCGGTTAGATGTTAACCGAATTGCTGAGGAAACGATAAATGAAATCAGCGTTTTTATAGAACAGTAAATGACGATTTTACGCACTGCAATATATTGTCCTATGTTAAATATGTATTTTGTACTTCACAAAGAGATAAAACCAGGACTGACTACAACTAACATAGATATTAGTGATACAGTTTCACAAAGCTGATAACTTGAAACGACATTCATAAAATTTATTGGCAAACATGATCTAACCGTTTGTTTATCTTATAGTTGAGCTCATAGCTTCGAGTAAGTTTGTAACACTGGACCGGCATTATCAGCCGCAATAATTTTATGTAATGATTTTGAAACCAAAACCGGCCATTCTCATTGTAGCTTAACAAGAAAGAACAAGAAAAAAGAAATTTAAAATTGCTACGAACAACAATGAGTAACATAAAGTACCGGGTCACTTCGATCAAAGTAGAGTTATGTGAAGATATGTTGTGTTTCTTATTTTTCTACAAGGCTCGTTAGTGATACGTCTATACTTAAGTTCATCATATTGCAAGCACAGGCTTATCCTTTATCATACACTACCTGTAAAATGAGAAACCAAATGACCTCGCTAGAAACTATATGGTGATTTTGAGCAAAACAGATTGTGTCACTGTTTGAGATTTAAACCAATTCGGGATGTTTCAGAAAGCTCACCAAGTGGTTTTGAGTGGATAAAGTTGATTGTTTAAGCGTTTGCTTGATTTTTATACTGTTAGCAAAATGTTGAATCGTAAGAATCATGCGATCGTCAAAAACTTTGATTCAGTTCAAACCCGAGCTACTTCCTTTTTATGACTGCAAAAAAAAGCCGACAAAATGTTCATTTGAGATCTTGGTTCAAGTGATGATAAACAAAATCCTCCACCGGTCGCCAATGGCCAAAAATCTTTCTTTGCAAATTTATTGTGATCGCTGATTCCAGGTGAATTCGGAGGAGTTTATTGCGAGATCATCGCTTAGAGATGAAGATGAAGGCAATGTCTGATATTGCATTGATTGTATAGGTTGTGGTTTATTCCCAACCTCTGTAAGTGATCGTTTAATTATGACAGTCCAACAACGACTACTGCGCGGCTCTTGTTGCAGTGTTCAACGTATTTGTGTCACATTAATGCAAACAGTAGCTTAACTATCGATTCCTGTTAGGATATGCATAAGTATACAAATAGTTAACAAGTGGAGAAGCTGATCATGTCATTCTCAGACAGACAAAGATAAAGCGAAGAATGCTTCAAAACGGTTGAGAGACAACTAGCCCGTTTGCGAGTGTATTTTAGAGAATGTAAATCAGCTTGAGTGTTCAAGTGATTGATAAATCGTGTTGCAGTTCTGCTTGGTGGTCGACTTAATTATTAAGCCAGTGCGCAAAAACCTTGAGCAAACCGAGGCAGAACTAAATGGTTGAAGAATATGTGAGAAATCCAGCTGTTAATTTGCAGTTCATGAGCAGAAAGAGTGAACAAGAAAAAAACAGGTAGCGCCTCTGCCCATTAAGTCGTAGGAGACCGAGACAGAAGCTAGAAGACTTTTTCTTGCTAGGAGAGCCGATGGAATTCCATAAAAGTTTTCCAGAACTACTTCTGAAGAAAAAATAGGTTTCAGTAACAATCGATGCCAAATCGGTAAAGGTTGTAAATAAGGTGACTGCTAAATGTTTGAGAAAGCAAGGTGCGAGCACTACTGAAGAAGACTGGCGACAGTGTTTGTAAATATCTAAGGCAGCATATAATCACAATAGTAACGAGAAACTGCAGCTCGGAAGACTGTGGCTAAGGTGTTGGAAAGATATCGGCAGATCTTTGGGGCAATAGTTATCATCCCTTTCTGCTATGAGCCAGGATTACCTGATTAAACCCGGTTTTGTTGAGGTGTAGGTAAATTATCAGCTGGATCCGCTGTACCTCTACCACCGTTAACAATGAATGCAGCATTCAGTCGCCTCGAAGTCGTTACAGATCTGTTAATGTTTGAATTTACATCCATCTATGTCAGTTCAGTACTGCAGTTGCAGATAACTGTCCGATGCGTTGGCAACCGATAAATTATTGCTGACTAATAGAACATTTTCACCTGGCTTCAACTTACCTTCCTTTTATGGCACACTCTGCAGTTTGATCTCCCCACGGAACTATTTTACTCTGTGGGTCACTGTGATTTGACAAACATACAAACTGTTACTTATTCCAAGGGAATATTATAATAGTTATCAAGGTGTAAAAGACAAGCTATTAGTTGGAATTGATTACGATGTCTATCAGTCAATCTCAAGGACGGATACATCACTATCACACTTAGCGTTAGAAACAATTTTACAAAGTTTTTATAAGAACACTTACAAATTTCAAACGACCGTTTCTCTCCGAGTAAATTATGGCATGAACTCCGCTATCCCACAAATATAGTGAAGACAGAGGAATAGGTTATAATTTGATACTGTTTATAACAAAGGACGACGAGCAACTCTGATTTCACCTTGTTTTCCTGATATCTTTAGATTTTTCGGACGTATTTAGCCAGATCAGATATCTCGTAACCCGGACGTACCACTGAAGAAACTGGAATATACCGACTCTTTCCGTAATAGAACTAACTTAAATTTTTTGGATGACTTTAAGATCTGCGCCCAAATGTGAGTATCGATTATTGCATATGATATATCTGGACAGTTAGGTTCGACGGCAACATGTTTATTTTAGGAGTGTCCGAATTGCCAATGTCCGTTTTATCAAGTGGACCATGTTCGATCATCTGAGTTGTGTTTCACACTTGAAAATCTGCAAAAATTGTTATTAGCTCCAATGGCATCGATAAAGTCGGTCTGGAAGCGAGGGCTCACATCTACTTTTATATTGTGCTTTTTCTTTTCCGACTTAATAACTTGGTCTGGTATTTCTTGGAGTTGAAAAAATAACCGTTGGAGCATAGAACTAGCACACATTTTTTGTAAATGCTTGACGTCTTATTTTTTTAAATATATATTCATCGACTGATTGACAGAAAATGGTTCGTGACATTATGGATGGGCAGATCGAAAATGTAATAACGCGTCTAATGTTGAGGGTGTTTATTGCATAACTCATTTGGAAAGCCAGCCTAAGGTTCACACCCCGCTGTTACCGGAGCTTGTCGATGTCGGCTAATATTAAAATATCAGTATTTCTTCCAATCGTCCGAAAACGAGTGTGGTTGTCATCTATTATCAGCCTTACGGGAGTCAAAATGGAAGTATCCTATCCTTCGATTCAGTTCTATTTAATTATGCGGGATGAACAAACAGTGGATCTGTCAAGCATAGTATAGTCCAGTGTGTTTTATAATGCGAGCAGTGGTTTATGCTTCATAGTAGTTATGTGAACCCGGTTCGGTTTGCAGACATTATCATGTGTAATGACCTGACAGACTTGCATACTGCTCTCCTTGAATGATGTCAGAATCGATCAGATCGAAATCTGTTCAATTGTCTGGATTTACAAACTATGAGCAATCTGGATTCAGATGGGTTCCGGACCAGCCCGTATACTGAGTAATAAAGGGACTGCTCGTACTGGGTAATAAAACAATGGGTCCTTAGCACGTCATTGCATTTGAACAATCAGATATTTTAAATGCGTTCGAGGAATTTTCAATCTGAGTTAATTTAAAGTGTTTTTTAAAATTTATTTTCAAATTTGTTAAGATGTGTCATCCTAAATGGCTTCCGTGAATGGGCTTCCGGCATGATGTTGCCTTAACTTCATAAGATAAGTTGCTGTCTCATGCAATTCCCGTTGTTCACTTTATCAGGTCAACTGCAGTTTTCGTTTCCTTTTTTTGCCAGTCAGCCTCCTGGGACAGCATTCTCATCCGACTCAAAACATCCGTTTCAAGTTGACTCGTTCAGTTACGTTTTGCTTCTCGATTGTTTTTGTTTATCAATTTGTTTGTTTGAACATGTTCATGTGTGAAGGATTTGTCTGCATATACAATCGCGTGAAATTCAAATATCAGGAGGGTTATTCATTCGCAGACATGAACAATAAAGTCTATGGAGAAAATGAACGTATCTCAAACGTGAATGTCTCAGTAATCGGAAAGTCAAATGGAGTGAATTCATTGCGAAATGGTGTGTGGTTTGGAAAAAAGATGGGATAGACTGTATCGCTTATTCTGTGTATACAAGACAAGAAGATTAGGTACACTGATCTAGCTGGTAACTTACTGTATTCTCTTATAGATAAGCATGCTGTACATCTAGCCACCATAAATAAAATAGAAACTATGTTGTTTTGTTCCTCAGACCAACAGCAACCATTGTTTTTGTGCAATAATAGCACGATTATTCTCAAACTGCAAATGTTGATCTGGTCCAAATAAAAATAACTGTCATCTAACGGTAGAAATGGGTTGGTCTCTGTAAACCAGATAGCTGTCGGTTTAAGATAGGGGGATCTCATTTAGTTCACCTATTCACAACTTTGTGGGGATGTTTCAAAATGTTGACGTCTGAATCTATTCGAGCGGTCTCGGACAGACCCTCAGATCATTTCACATCGTTGATTACTTACCGTCATCTACTCAAGTAATCGAGTTCAACTCCATAACAAATATATTTGAAAGTACCATTACTAAATTGTTCCCAAGTTAGAAAACAAGGGCAACTTACCATCTGGTTTTATATAAATAAAAAGTATTCTCACAGATAAAGACAGAAAACTTGGTGTAGACCAACAACAGCAGGCAAAAGACAGTAGATCTACTGATCCTCATCAAACATGAATCGACTCGAATGGAAAGCGATATAATTACCAATCAATGCCAAAACTACCTCATAGGGTTTTCTCTTAACTTCTGGGTATGTAAATTTTTGGAACGTTCATGATAAGTGATATCGGTTCAACTGTTTGAAAGTTCCTGAAGTGATGCCTCATAATTAATATGGAAGAGATCCAGTTGAGAAAAATCTGGACTTCGGCTGGATTTGACGACGAGCAATCAGTCTACTTTATCATTTGGTCGATTCTATATGACTTACTGCATTCGGTTAATTCTAAAGTCCAAATGTGAAACTTTTAAACTTCTCACTGATCGCCTGTGGATATGTTGTTTCTGTCGCTTATTCGAATTCAGTCGAAGCCCAAAATTTTCGCAATGAGTTCTACTCAAATATTGCAAAATCTGCTGAGTGCTTGCTGGTTTACAGTCCAACCACAAAATGGTTGATTGATTTCAGCCTATGAATGAAAGGAGACGTAACAGTTAAGGAAACTAATTCATATACCTTCTTGCAGCTCAGGTGACGTGACTGGTGGTCTAGTGGATAATTGCTTGGACTACAATATGCTACCTATTCACGGGTCATAGGTTCGATTCTACAGCATGCATGGCGCTCGCAAGACCCAACTAAGTTGAAACAGCTACCCATTACTTTGCTGGCGACCACTGAGACCAACTGTTTAAAATGTGATTTCTATGCTTATTGGTGGTTTTGGTGGACTTCAGTGTGAACTGGTTGAGATGTCTTGTGCAAGCAGTCAGTCTGCTGGGTAAGTGGTTGGGTTCTATATGATACATTTCGTTGAGTGGTTAACTAGCTCCAAACTAGACATTTCTGAGGTCTTGATGCAACATCGTTATTTAATCGGCAGAGCATTTTCTGTATAGTGGCATATTGTTTCTTTTGCTGATTCAAATCCCGCCGAAGTGCAAATTTTTACAATTATGTCCCTTCTATACTGAATAGTAAACATCATTTTACGAAATGTCGAAAAGCCAAGCCCGTTCTAAATTATCAAATTTGATCATTTATTTCCATCTAATGCTTAAAGTTTATTGACGGCAAAATAACGGATTTAGTACAATCACTCTTTGGATGTATTTATTGTTAAGAGTGACCGAGAGCAGATTGTTTATCTTCTACATTAACAATATTCCTTTCTGTTTACCGGCACTATTCAGATAAACGTATGTATGAATGCATACACAACGGAACTGGATAACCTCAAGCTTCCACAATTAGTGAAGCGTGATCACCCACACATGTGAAGCTAAATCATGGAAGACACGGACTTGAAGATTCACCTTCAAACTGAGAATGTCTGTGTATCATTAATATTAACTATGAGTACGAAAATTTATATTACTTTTTCTCGTATACTTCTGCCTTTTCTATGTAACTAATTAACTTATATGATTTTATATCAAGTAAGATGTCGTCTTTGCTACTATTAATCCGCGCACAATGTTTTTCCTGTATGTTCTTTATAAAACATGGTTTTGGTTACTTAAATAATACATTAGAACAACGGAGTGATAAATGTGTGAAGCGAAGTAAACATTCTCAAGAATCGCAGTGCATAGTTTACATAGAAACAGTTGCAATCATACTAACGTCAGCAAGTGGACTGAATTCATGTTAAGTTTTTAATCGCCATTATTTTATTGACTCACTCACTCGTTTCAAGCGATTCGATTGAAATCAAAAGTAGTCTACTCAACATTTTTCTAAGGCGAATTGAATGCAGTACTTGATCTCCACTTTCATGGGTTGTCGTTGGCAGACGCTAGTTCCGTTTGCAACAGCTGCACACTTTCCAATGATAATATGCACCAGTTACATTCTAGGGAACATCACTCAGTGTTGTTAGTGAATGCTGACAATTCAAACAAAACGTCCATTTTAGCTGGCTGGGAAATAATGACTTGAATATACACATGCATTTCTTTCGATATTGAGTTACTTACTGAAATAATTCACGATTCACGTATTTAACGTTAGATGGGGTTCAGTCTTCACCCTGTACTGCATCCTAAACAAAGCATTGTTTTCATAAGATAATCCATTTATGGAAAAGATCCTCAAAAATCAAAGCAATGCTTCTGATCATCTGACGATTGCATAAAGCGCACCGTTAAATCGAGTTGACCGTTTCTCATTCAAGTGCAACTAGATGATTGTTATCGGGTATGAACACACGTGCACAAATGGCAATCATGAGAACGAGATTTATACGTGTTTCCCTACAACCGGTTAGCGCTGACTAATGCTAACTATCGTTGTTCATTTTTGTCAGAACTTTCAGAGACTGAAACAAATGGTGACAAGTAACACGCGCACCACGAAAGCGTGAACGTAAGAACCGACATACGTGTGAGATTACCGTAAAGCACGTTTCGCAGGTGTGTGAATGAAAGCCCACTGGCAGATTTAATGGGTATTTTTCCCGCATGCAAAAATCTACATTCCAAACGGGTTCAGTGAACCTCGTCTAAACTAATGAGCTCACACCGGGTGAGATCATATAACGAGTTTGTTTCACTGCCTGCTGAAAGTTGTGGTTTGCCTCAACGAACGATAAATTGATAATTAATTGAGCGGATATTGCTGAGCAGATTCAATAGCCATCAGCAGCTAAAACCCTCAACCTGTCAAAAATAAAACGACCAATTCATTGACATTCGTTTTTAAAATAATACCCTCTGACATCTCTCAGAGTTGAAATAATATCAGTCAGCTTGTTCGGCTACTCCAACCCTTTAAAATATGTCTTCAGAACGATCATTTGAGTCTAGTTGGACTCCTTCCCGAGGGACCCCTGATACACTGTGCTAGCTGCCAGCAATGGCGACCTAATGAACCAACTGGTATACGGTACGCTCAGATAGAACCTGATTGCTCGTGTGATTATGTGTTGATTCGTCAGTGTAAAAGAGCTGGTAATTTAATGTCAACGCCGTTAGCTGTCACATCTACAGGTCCAACCGATGAACTCGTCACGTGCTATCGTGAGCTGTTGAGGTGGAGACACAAATGTGCATGCAAGGGATGGAATGTTAGCAGGAAAAGTTTGACAATCCACTTCAGACAACCCACCTTCTACATGAAGCGGACTAGCTACTGATGATATCAACCTGACAGAGAGAATGATACGCGTACTAACTATAGATACAAGATAAATACGGACTTGAAACCAGGGTATTCATCGAGTAATTAGGTCTACAATTCTTTGATGGTATTGTTTGACGATAGTATTTTAATGAACATTAGAACATTATTTTTAATCTTGTCGCCTTTCATAGAAGGCGAGATGTTGGACACTTAAAAAAGGAAGCAAGTCTTTATGAACCTTATGATAGGAATGGAAAAAATGATGTCAGTGCATCTGTCATTGTTCGTCGATATGGTGATAGGTCGCTTATTGAGAAAGTCGTCTGTATATCACAGCTTCAAATGCTGAAATTTGCTACGAATGCGCCGTGGGTGCATCGTTTAACAGGATGTGCTTTCATTAAAATATTGATCATTGTGTTGTGTGGCAAACGACATTTACTATTGGATAACCCATCACTGCCATTTTCGGTAAAAATTTCAACTTACTAAGCCACGAACTGTAGAAATGAAAAAACCTAGTTTGTGTTGACTGCATATTTAATTCGCGATATCTATATCTGTTTATTAAGTTCTACTGGAATTTTTGTTTTCAACTGAAGCACCGTTACTTGAGAAAAATGAAACACAGACTCACGTTGAACCTAATGACTTGATTGCAATTTTACTACGCCTTTTGTTTGTTGGAGACACATTGGATGCTTCCTCAGTGAGGTGAAGAATTCAGTTCCCTCGCCAAGGGATAATTTTGTTTTAGTCAATGGAACTGATGTATTTTACATTCGCTCTAATTATGCCGAGGTTGACACGAGGATCAGCTTGGGTCTTCTCGGGTAGGGAAAAACGCGGTTGTTCTGATATCAACACTCATCCGAACAGATCCTTGTCCACAGGGAATACAAGACAGGTCTCCAACTAACCTTCGTACCGAAATGAACTTAAATTTATGTTTGGAACGTTCACAATAGAATCGCCATCCACAAATGTTTACCCTTCGAAAATGAAAATAATCAACCGCAGTTTCCTTAACTTGTTTGTCGATTATGTTCCGTCGACGTGTGTTGGTATTGATGTTTACTGTAGTTAACTTGAATAGTTAACTTTGAATTCTGCCCATGATATATTGCTGACCGATTTGCCACCGAATTGTCGTCATGATGCTCATGACCATTCCCCTACAGATCCTTGAGTAAAATTCCCATTCAATCGTGGGGGAGAAAACTTGATGAACGATTGTTCTCGATAATTCATCATTAGGTCGACGCAGTTATTCAGAATCAGTAAAATCAAAACAGTATGCACACAAGACAAAGAGGTCTGACATAATATCACTGGGTGATGTGCAGCTTCACAAATCACCGGTGCTAATGATACGTGGTATGGAATTACATCAACTATCACCTCACAAAGGTTATCGGTTGGAGTTTGGATGAGTATGTAGACTGATGGTATAACTCTTCGCCACGGCAACTGCAGGACTTGTGCGAATTTTTTGTGTGAACACAAAATCGGATTAGGTAATCAAATGACAACCGGTTCAGCATTAGCCAGCATCCGTTTTCTGATAAGTTTGGGATGGTTTATCGGGACTATATACAACACGGAACGCCTGAGTGGGGTCAACCCGGTGATCAGTATCTGACAAGTGTGAGACGACTGATGGATTTGGTCGAACCTGTCCCGAGCCACGCTAGATGGTTTTCTTTGATCCGTTTTGACAAACGCCTCGTCATGCGACCTACAGATTCTGCCATGTAACAGCAGGAATATGAGCAAACGACCATGGGTTGGTCGATGACAAGTTATTTTTTCAACCTCAAAGTCAGCAGGGAAATATGTTGAACCAACTGCGCAACATTGCCGCCAGAAATGTGAGTCTAAGAGTCTGATTAAGTTTACGATTTAGTGTTTCTGTCGCAGCGTCACTCGGAGGAAAACAACCTTCTTTTTTACCGTAGCAATTCGACTCCGTGGCTTAAATAGAATCATGTTCTGGGTTATGAAACGATCCGGGTAGCCGCTTTCCCGCATCATGTTTGTCTGTTGTGTCTGCAGAGCAAATTTCTATTGCTCTACTAGTCAGGCAGGACGATTCGTTTTTGCTCCAAAGGCACGAAACCATTAAAACTTTGCTCTAGTATAAACGGAATGTTGCGAATTACCATTAAGGTGCCTATTTAAGTTCACATCTAGAAATCGAAACGAGTTTTCTGATTCTGTTTTAGAAATTAACGTGATGACGGGGTGCACCTGGTTGATTGACATTCTGCTAAACCTCGTGGTGTTGTGTACACATTGTTTTGGTTTTGCAGAATCTACAAAATTGTATTGGCTTGATGATGAATTATCGAGAACAATTGTTCATCAAGTTTTCTCTCCAATGAGTAACAGTTCTTCTTATTGGACGAAATAAGTCTATCGAAATGTCTACCTGGGAAGACAGGAAAGACCACTGCTACAAGGAATGTTTTTGGAAACGTTTTATTATGCATATATATATGGGTTGAATGTGACCGTTTGGCAGAAATGGCATGGTTTACAATGGATTGTTTGGTAGATGAACAATGGATTGCAAGAAAATGACGATTCCCAGGCAGCCTGTGAACGAGACCAATCTGTACAACGCAACGAACATTAGCATGTTCTATTGTCGTTTTGTTTTACGCCACACCCAAACAACTCACCTTGCTAGATCACCGCCCTGGGGTAGAACAATGCACACAATAGCTGGACAACACTTTCGAACATCTTGAAATCATGTATGCAAATTTAATATAATGCAGCCATAAAGAACCCAATTTGTTTCGGATGATGGAAGACTATTTGCTGAAGCACCTAACCTTCGAGTTATCTTGGATTTTTCAGTGACCGATATGGTTCAGCTTTCTACAGCAGAACTATGGATGCCTATCGGGCTACAGTGTGTTTGTGGTACGTGTGTGTAAAACTACCAAGTTGGACGCTTGTGAATTAGAAATGTTGGTGAGCAAAGTTTTAAAACGTTTGAAGTCAACTGTAAAAATTATGCATAGGGCTACTTTAGTGCTAACATTAATCGAAGAGTGAACTGATGTTCTGTGGGCCCTGGAAGATCGATGAGTATGGCGTCAAGGTTTTGGCGAAAGATTACAGCACATGAGGACGCCGTTTTAAATTGGGCATATTATTTGTTGGAGATGCCGTTATCGGACTGTAGCACGGTCTGATGGCCCAAGGATACAAAGCTGCCCTGAATAACATTTTCATCAGGTCGGCTAAATGTACTACCAGAATATGGGCACTGTGTGAGAAACTATAGTGCACACCTAGGTATTCAATCCGCGGAGTTGTTCTTTAGAGGATACTGAGATAAAAGTCGAAGGGAGAGAATTCTTAGTTCATGAAAGCAATAATTCAAGTGAATTTTATACGGAAGCGAAACGGTTCTAAGCCATGTCTGTATTAATGAAATATGTCGATTTTACGTTATGTGTAAAGCAGATAAATGAAAGCAGGTGCTGTCGTAATGAGACGAACGCCATCTGTCGCGTTTGTACGATCTATCTGCTGCTCACAATCCTTACTCAAGATGCTGATGTCTGCTTACAATAGACATAACTTATGAACGTAATAAAGTAAACCGTGTTCCGTCGTACAATTCTAATTTGAATACGTAAATGATTTTCGGCTCAAAATGGAATACAACCTGAATGTTATCATTCTGCCTATTATCATCATTTATTTTTCCATATTTTGTCCGATACTGGAATCCTGTCTATTACAAATTCGAGTACCTGAGATTTGTGGTTAACTGAACAGACAGGAATGAATAAACACTTGCCTTTCTCTTGACATCTATGAAAATATTGAAATAATTATATTCATTCAGCTATTTAGGAATACGTAGGCCTTTTTCAAAATAAGATTTCATAAAAGGGATAGAGAATGCATTAACGAAATGTTCGGAAGCCAGTCTATGCAGAGAGATAATTTGTAAAATTCACCATACTACCACACACTTGGACTTGTCCGGGCAAGGTAGTTAGTAAGGCTTGATTTTTATGACGGTAGACTTCCTTTGTTTCTCTACTGCTACCCAAATCAAGAAGCATTCATTCTTTGTTGCTACTGTTGACTAGTTGTCGGAAATTTTAAATGTTTTGTCTGTAACTACTTGCTGTCATACGGCATTCGAATAAATAACGTGTATTCATCTAAACGGGTTAAGTTTTGACATTTCCAGTAAAAATTCGCTAAGCGTCTACAAATCAATAGTGGTTTAAAAAATTGTATCCTTCTGTCGAATTATCGGATAGTCAATATCAGATTTTAACGAAGCGTTGGCTACCAACTACCCGGAGAGACTAGGTGTTCACTTTATTTTTGTGTTGACTAATGTTATGTTGTACCAAACTAAAAACGACCCGATAAATAGAGTGAAGTTTACAACACATTTATTGAAATCCCTGCTTATCCTGTAGTACATCACCGTAGGAAGATGATTTAGCAAATAAATAGTGCCTCAACCACGACAATAAGCACACCGACTTTTAGTGGCATGAATCAGAAGAGCATTCTATTAGACGGCTCCTTCAAAATTGGCGGTGAAATTTCAATATGCATTGAATATAAATACGGAGAATGGATTGGCTCAGAGCTGGAGGAGGTCTTTGAGCCTGTAAAACTGTCTAGTTTTGTCGGTCTGATCTTGCATAAATGTCAATTTTTAGACAACATATTTCTAAAAGATGGTACAAACTCATGTAACTTCAGAGGTAGTTTTGTTGAATGCAGTTCCCAAACAATCAAAGTGTGAAACACCAAAACACACTTCCTTCCGCTTAATCAAAATGATGAATCAATCAAAATAAAAATGGGAAATGTGATGTAAAATGACAACGCACTCGGTGCAGACTGTTTTTTACCGATTCAATAGCCTGGTATGAGGTAAAAGCGATAGTTTTTACAGTTTATCAGTCACCATTAATATGAATGTTCATCACTCAGTGTGGAAAAAAGACTGTAAAGATTCTATGAATTGCCGTGCATTATTTATTTATGCGCTGTCCAGTGATGGCAATACAAACTGAAATCAAGCTGATCAGCTCGAAAATCGAGTCAAGAATAAATTTTTAATTTTGTCGACAAATGTTTAGTACCCAAATTGATTGCAGTCACTAGTTGCTTGACGTCCTTCTATCATTTGAGGATAAATTTCTCTCAACTACGATGAAACGGGCAATATAAATTAGCATGGATGTTTCCACTTTCTAAACGCTCGTAATGCTTCTAACGTTCATTCTTAGCAGGAAAGCTTTTCAACATCGTCAGTTCAGTAAGTAAGATGTACTTGAACAGTTATGTTAGATTCGGTCTGTTCTGATACGAAATGTATAATAACCTCAACAAGTAACTGGCAATTTTTAGTGTAACTCCAACCAGGATGTAAGAAATTTAGTTCCTGTGAGCAAGCTGAGGAAAGTATATTGTCTAGAACAATGCAAGAAATAACGATACAAAAGATGCAACGCAAAAGCTTAGTAATAAGGTTACTGTCATGGACTTTCTGCACCTCCTGTCTAGTTGTGAGGCAACAAAAATAAAGGATAGAGGAAAGTTTATACTTAGAGTAATAGTGGACATAATTTCATCGTGGGAAATGCTTATTTTTGATAGATTCTAGCGGCAAGGTATTTTGTTGACATGATCCAAAAAAACGTCACAAATCCTATAAACTATTACCATGGCGGACTGATGTTTTGTTGACGGGTTTTTATCCAATTAGTGAACTGAACATTTCACACTCGATATTAAGCAATCATGCGTTTCTTGTATCAGCATCATCGGAACACACATGCGGACCATCCAGTGCACTAACACGTGACAAAATATTTTGTCGTGTAAAAAGCTACAGTAGCATTTAATTTCGCTAGCTTTTAGCCAGAAGCATTGTCTTACAGAGAGTCAAAACTAGATGGTAGACTTTTTGGTTCTGTTATAAATGACCCGAAGTCAAGACATCTTCAGAAGATGTTTTAGCACACTTTTGATGAGAAATTGATATTATATTTTCGGCTTCTTTCTGTCGGGGCTGGTCCATAGCATTTTAACACTGTTGGCTTGATTTGCTTTGCTGTCAGTTTGATGTAGTTTGCATAGAGGGAATCTTTATGGGACACATCATATTTTGTGTTTGTGCGCATTTGTGTGAACAGGGAACTTTCTATGTTAATCAATATATGGCGAAAATACAACTGACATTATCATCGTCTCGTACTTTGTTGCACACATGTTGGCACAGTTTATATTATCCTGTCTGTACAAGACTGTCAGCCAAAGAGTTGTTCAGGTACGCAATAGGCCAAGCTAACTACCCGGTAAATTAGCAATCAGTTTAGGCGCCAGTCTTAGACAACAGTCCGCATATTTTGTGTTCGCTTAATCGGAGTATCCTAAATTTTCTCTCGTAAATAATTGCAAAATGCAACCAAATGTAACGTTTGCCTTTAGCACAGGACGCTAAGTTGTTTAGATACATGATACTTGTACTTGCCAAATTCCGCAGTAAAATGCTTGGTGAATGAGAGAATATATTAATCTCATTAAAATATAAGAGTAGAAAATAGGTGAGTGCAAAATGAAATCGGGGCTTTCGGTTAGTTGTTAACATATGATTAAACGAGGTAGTACATAGAATTTATTGCAATTTATAAGTAACATTAATAACTTATTATCGACAGACCAAGTGCAATAACCGTTTAGTAGATTCGAGATCAAAACGAATGGGGGCACAGAATAAATATTGGTTTCGAAACTGTATGTACTACAGTGTAGTATAAAAAAGCATACGAGTTTGATGATAACAGTTTTGATGTCAGAATAAACCTGTTAGACGGAGATACTTTCCTAATTATCAAACCAAGTATATTCAAAGAAGCCTTGACTAATAAGCATGTAAACTTTAACGCACGTTTCTTGCTGCCCGAACTCATAAGACGTCGAATAGACGGACTAGAAGCAAATGAATTAGCCCCGATTAAACCCAAAAAACCGACTTGGTGATGAAGTTTGAGTGGAGAAAATATCATTGATGTTTGTGGAGATCTTTCACACGGGACTGCTTTTGGAATAATCTTCAAGGCGAGTCATTATTAAACTAGTTTTTACAACAGAGCGCGAATACAGCTCATGTTATAGCAAACCTATTCTTGCAATTATGAGGTGTGAATAGCCACAGACAGAAACCTTCTGTCGTTAAAGTTTCGGTTTCGAATTTCGAAGTATTCAACTGATATCAAAATGAATTCAAAAGCAGACATACTGAAATTACAGACATTCAAATGCAGACAATATATGGTTTTAAATTTACTTTTATATGTTTCATGAAGAACTGTCACCTTTAGTGGTTACTCTTTTATTGACATACTGTTAGAAATCGGCAACTCACACAAGTATGCACTTGACTAGCGGAATTTAAGCAAACAATTTTCCGCATCACATTTCAGTTCACAAACGTCACTATGTGATTAAAGTATAATTCGTAAACTACTCCTGACCAAAATTCAACGAAACTTCAAGCGCACCCAATAAAACTCTAGGAAAAATTGTGAAGGAAGAGATATTCTTGACAATTCATTGGTCGGCCACCCAATTCAGTTTCAGGACAATGTTTTCCAAACCGACCTTCCACTGATCTGAGAGCAAACCATCTCAGCTTAAGTAAGCCTGAGATAAAAAGGTTCTTTGCTTCAAAAACGTTAGTATATGCGATCGCAGATAATAAGCCAATAAACTTGACGATTGCAATCGGTATCTATGTTCATCTGTTCAGATTTCGATACCGGTTGCTGTTTATAGACCTCCCCTCATTGTGTGGTAACCTGAGTCCATCATCAGCATTTTAAAGAGTTTCCACAGACTATGATACCATTTCACTGATGCGCCTTTCAGACTATTTTGTTGACACCCGAAAGGCTGCACGTTTTGGATGGAACAACACATTATGCATTTGAATGTGGTGTATACTGTTTTGTTTATATGGTGTTCAGTACACTGGTGAACAACTGTGAACGAGCTACTGAGTGCAATAGGAAGTCTCTGGGTGTCAAGTATGACCTCCACCTAAGCGGTCCCAATAAGGAAGACCCAATTACCTGTCCTCGTTTTTGACCACAAGCAGCGTCAAACCTAGGTACCAACCTTTATTTCTGGAAGGCATACTCACTACAAATTCAAGAGTGCGCGTAAAAATAACAATGGCAAAAACACGTTTTCGAAATAATCATTATCGTAATGATAAGCACATGGTTTAAATTCGTATACCAAGTTATTTTGAGATTTCTTTTCCATACCGCATTTTAGTACGGTGTTTTTCGGTAACATAGAGGAAGCAATTTTAGATCTTCTAAGGGAGGGATTGGTCCAATGTACAGTAGCTTTTTCTCATTTGGAACCTGTACTTCACAGTACATTTCGTAGATGTAGTTGGGGTTAATCGAATTTCTACCCGGTAAAAAAAAGGTTACTGATCAAGTGACTGAGAAGTTGACAAGAGTTTAGGGTTGATGATCCACAGAAAATTTTGTATGACTTTTCTAGACTAAGTGTTTACAACATGGTCACAATTTAAAACCGCCTGAAACAAATATGTATAGTAACACTTTTGAAAGAACGTAAAAGCCGATTTCATTGTTAGTCACTAGGGGACTTGTTCGGGGTAAAGCAAATACTACCTACATTTAATTGTCACATTTGCATCCAGAAAAATTACTCAATCAGTACTGTTCAAGAAGCAGTTCTGATGCCTGTTCAACCCCATGTCTCGACTGGAATTCAACCAGTCGCTCACGTTCTCATAAACGAAACGTGCTAGCCACAGCGTTATCGACCGAACTTAAGAAACAACCGAATTATTTCGGCTGAACGTTCACGCACATTTACTGGTGAGTACTGCTAGGATTACGCCATAATTTGGAAAGGAAACACAGGAATAGTACTGTAGACTGTGATGGATGATTCCATGATCCCCTTTGTTGACATGAGATAAATTAATATATATGACATTTGTTACTAGTTGGCGGTTGGGGTGTTGTTTGCCTTGTTAAATCTAAATGTATCGCTTAGTTACTACCATATTCAGATCAGGTGAACTATGATAAACAGCAACCACTGGTTAGAGGTATGTTAGGAGAAAAGCTTAGAAGAATATGAAGCACAAACTGATAGCACCAATACGTTTTAAAGCGATTAGTCAAGATAACACGCTACTCTCAGAATCGATCTACATACATGTTTCCAAAGGTGCTTCAAAGCACATCTGTAATTTTGCAAAACAGTGAGAAATTTTCTGTGCTTGGGACATCCAGTTAGTTGATTTGACGAGTTGAATTGCTATGAGTATTTTTTGAGCAGCCAACCATTTCTGATCGCAATAAAAATCTCTATTGGCCTTCGTCGAATAAAGCCGGTAGCTGCGAAGTTTTCTGTAAAGCGTACGAGGTTGTTTAAAATGGTATTTATCAGATGCAGCAGTGACTTCGGCATATCGGGCGTATAAAACATGCGGAATTGCTGTTTAATTCCATGTCAAGCTGTCATATCAAAAGTGAAGGATTTGAACAGAGAGATGAATATTTCCTGGAAAAACACACTTGTTAGCGTAGCAGTAGGAACTTTACTGCAAAGCGTGCATCAACAAAGCTCAGTAAATTTGTTCACCACGATTGTTTTGGAGAGGACAATACCTCAGTGGTGACGTCGTGGAATTTCTTATCTCTAGTCTTTCCATTAATACTGAATGTTTGCTCGGTTACAGCCTCCTTTTATCGATGAATATGGAGTCATTGCAGCTATTTAGATGTATCCACGAACTCAAAATATTTTCATCAAGTCTTTTTATAGCGCATAGCTCACTAAAGCTCAAGGTGTGCCGAAAAAATCATCAAGCTTTATTTTTTTAAGTTACTGTTAAAAATGGAGAAAGTATATTTCGTCAATCGAGTTCTGTTTTTACAATCATGCCACATAGATAGTAAAACGCACTTGTGTTTAAAGTGTTTAGAACTGCTGTAGTAGTAACGTACTCCTATTTTAATGCAGTTCAACCTGTTTATGGCGAGATCGATTATAACAAGATTGTGAGCCACTTCTGAGGTACCCTTCACAAAAACATATGCTTATATATACATACTTATTGGTCAGAAGTAACAACAGGCTACTGTGTAAATTCTAGAGGCGCTCGTATAACCTGAATGTTACCCACAAACGAATGTGCCCGGGCGTCCACACAAATTAATTCATTCACGACCATTATGAGGTCAGTGTCGCAGTAGTGAATACGGTTGCTTCAAATAAACGTGACGGCAATTTGAGTGCTAACCGTGTCAAAGATATACACTACCGACATGTTCCAACAAGAGCAAAACTCGGTTTTATTTAAGACAGGTTGGAAAGTCTATGGGAACGTGAAACTTGTGCACATTTGTTAGTGGAGTTTAGCTTGCAAGTGCATTGACGTGTACTGTTAAAGTACGAAATTTCAAGGATCGGCTAGGAATAATAAAGACGACACGCCGACCCGAATCGTTTTTTATGTACTCAAAAGCATGGGATATACGGCATTATTCATAACTCTTGCGCAACTATAACAAACAGTAGCTTTTCCTTTCGGATTTAATAGTGTACAGGAGAAAAATTTAGGTCCTTTATGTCATGCATTAATTTGTTTAATAATCTGAATGGAAAGGAATTTCATGATTCTCTAAAGCTCTAACTTGACAGATAAATGCACGGGTGAACATGATACTGCAGGAACCTTTTTGTAAATTTTACCAGGAGATTGCGTAAAAGTGAAGATTGTATTGCGAATACGTAATGACTATTATTATTATCATCGGAAATGCTGTCGGTAGAATTCTAGAGTGGTTTTACATGAGATACATTGTTGACAGTTATAATCTATGTAAGTATATATATACATATGTACTGCAGCTGCACTAGGCTAGCAAGTTTATGGAGCTGTTTGAGAAGTGGATGAAGTTTCTTAAAAAGACTAGGAGCTACCGCCAGAGAACAACAAAATCTATAGGGAACTATGTGGATGCTATTAAATACTGATTTCAGCTTAAACGGGAGGAGAATGGCTTCAAAATGAACTACATAACAGGTGGATCTTCCGAGGGTGATGGACTCGTCATTTTAACGAAGGGGTTCGTGCGCATCACGGCATACTAAAACTTTAAAGTAGTTGATTAGTAATTATATGACAGTGGACAAACTATGGTGAACCTCGCTTGTTTCTCTAAAAGTTGTTGGAACTGAATTAACCTGTATGTGTGGGCAAGCAAACGCTTCTCGGATAGTGAACTAACGCGATGATTGTTGTGTTTTTCATTGTCCCGACTCACAATGCACTTAGCGTGTAATCTTTCATCAGCATGCCCGTTCACACAGTATTGTGATCACTCCTGAAACCATCGCCTGCTCAACTGAGTCCTGTCTGTCTGAACGTGCCTGTCAAGCAAGGTTTATCTGTGCAATTGAAGCGGGTTCAAGTTTGCTTGGAAATAATTAAGTGAATATATGTTTTCGTATTCACTATACCCCATATTTGACTAACGTCTTTCAGCCAATTCATTTGTCGGTGGACTAGTTGGAAATTCCTACTTAAAGTAATTTCAAAGCAAATGTTGACTACAACTGAGGCAATTGCTATGGGTTTTTATTCATTTTGTAGCATATCTGATTGTATAACATGCTTACGTACGGGAAATACGCAACTAAGCTCTATCAATTAGATACAGTGAATACCACCAAATGAAACCGATTGAGATGCACACCGGTAATTATCTTAACGGTTGATTGATAGCAGCTTTGCACTGAAAAAACGGCATTCTTATCTGAAGGACTTTAAAATGAGTACATGATTAGAAGTGTTCTTTTTTTAGAAACTAACTAAACTTCTCCACGTGAGGATATTACTTCAGACCCTCCTACCTTATGAGCCAAGCTTGCGTTAACCAGTACCACATGGACACTACACTCGAATTAAAGCCGTAACCACAGTTGCCCATTTGTCTACAATTTCTTCGATGAGCTACACAGTTAGTACTTCCAGTTCATCGGAGTAAACATTGTTCTGTTGGCCCAGTTGGACAGTCACATGATTGTGGCTTGTAACTACAAAGAAATGCCTTCTTTATTGCAAAAGGTTGGAAACGTTTGAGCATAGCCGAATCGAACTTGATCGCCACATGGTCACTCAAGCAAATCTATATAATTAAGTGCCATAGTCCTCACAAAACACACAGATGACAGTATTCGTTTCCACCATCCGAGGGTCCCTGGAATCATGAAGTCGCACAATGTTGCATATATTATAAAACGGAAACGAAATACGATATTACAGCTCCAACTTGTTGCGAAGTAACTGGCGATACTTTCGTTATGGTCTACGGAAGTTTGTTATAATCGCCGCTTTTTTTTCGATCAAAAGTTATCATATGCACTTAAGATGTGAAGGTGGACATTTTCTGAACGATATCAACCTTTCATCGATACCAAGTTATTCACGTAGGCTGTAATTTTCAATAAATGTTTTGAGTACCACTGCAAGTCTTACTACGTTACTTGTTTGAGCTTGATTTTGTGTGTTTTTAATCCGGTCATTAAAGTGACGACATTGAGATTTTCTTAGATTGCTTTAAAAGTCCTAATAAAATCAAATGCAGCAATTTGGGACAGTATATAAAACAAGACCACTTAAGAATACAGAACCGTATTGGAAACTTTTCAGCAGTTCAATTAAACGAAAATAACAAATTAGTTCCAGGAGGTTGAGGTTTAATCATAACTTTTAATGTAAAACAAAATCAAACTGCATAGAAATGTAGCAAAGAGGCAACTTTCATGTACGATCCTCTGAGAGAAACTATTTGGCTGTTTGTGTGTACTGGTTCATGATGAAAATTAGAAATAAATCTGAGTTAAAAATTGCTTGTTTCATATTCAAAAGTCATTTGTACACGCTGATCAGTTTCAACTGCGGTCGGAATCATAATTCTCTCTGAACAGTATACGACGATCAAGTATAACAGCTCTATTATAATATACGGAATTAAACTGAAATTTGATGAACTAGCCTGTATTTCAAGTCCGTAGTAAGTTTTTGCAAGTTCTTGCGTGTTTCAAGGTATACGACTTAATCGAAGTGGTCATTTATTGGTAATGCTTCCACAAAATAATGCCCTAACAATGTGCACTATGAGAAGATATTTAAAAGAATAGTATTCATCACTTCTATTGACAACTTCTTGTTCCAGAAGATGGAAGATCAGTCCATAACAAGAATTACGGGGCAGTTAAAGCTACTCCTCCCCATATTCAGCAAAAAGTTTGCAACCAGGTTAAACCGCTTCAAACTTGGCGGAAATATAAAACATTTCTGGAAAGACACTTTGCGCCTGGAAAGAACTACCGAACCTGTGCTAGAAATTTATCGGAACCTTGATCTCTTTGGTTTTCTGGAACCTAGTATTCAGGATAGTTGTCAAAATGAGCGTAACTTTGACTACAATATGGCATATCTTATATTTTAAGTAGATATATCTACCCAAGGAGCAAACAAGCGTATACTTTGGTTGGGTTGATTGTAAATGACCATCGTGGGGCTTCAGAAAAATTAATATATACCCATCAACTTTAATAATTCCCGTCAAAAAATATCTGTTAAATCTAACAACTTAGCTACGAAGAGCAAAATAATTGTTTCTCTCAAGATTTTGTTTGTGGTGATAAAAATATGGATGACTGTGTTGTATCATCAGGAGAGGAATATCATCCTACAGGTTATTCTTTATTAAAGCTGGAAACTAAAGATTCTAAAATTGCTGTCTAGCATACGGAATTCGTCGGGTGTTTTCACTGTTGCTGTTTATACGTATAAGGAGGTACTGGATTTAGGGTCATTATCTCTACCACAATCATGCATTCCGTTACGAACACATACACCTATAGGTTAAGACACATCCAATCTGGATAACGAGACAGTAACAGTGTCCATCAGCTCACAGTTTCGAAAGGTACAAAGATAGTAGTGAGAACCAGGCCGGTAACATTTTGCACAAATACTTACAGTTTTGGAACCAACGAAAGAGAACTTACGGTTGTAATCAACGGATTCTGTATGATATTTGCCACTGAAATATCGCTGGAAACGATTTGAATGTGGAGCCACTCTTCCTATCATGTTTTTACATTCACAATGTGGATGAAGAAGATGGACGGTATGGTGATAGTACATCACTATTCCTTTTTTACGACATTACTTGCAAGCCGAAGGAATTTCACTTACAATGCAGACCAACTTGCAAATGTACTCATCCTGTACAGTCATACAAACACGATAGACGTGAAAGCGGGCCATAAATAACCTTTGATAGCGGCCACGCAACAAAGGATTATTACGGACGAACTCTGCCCGCATGATGACTCCAGCGCAGCGGACGTTGATTAGAATATTAGGTAAGCTTCTAGAGGAAAATTTACAGAAACACTACTGTATATTTCGCATTCGTGATCCTTAGTTCAACGTGCTAAAAGAACAGTTAGGAGAAACTATGGCTCACGTAGTGTTAACGTCAGACCCGGTATTTAGCAAGGGTTTGAATGGTCTTCACATCCTGCCTGCTATGGTGTCGTTGGGGAAGAGTCATCACGAGATCAGGAAGCGTGTTAGGTTTCCCCGTAGATGCAAATTTGATTCTGAAGGCTGGCCAGATAAGCTGAGTAGGAGACCAATTATACAAAGACTCAAGTGATTTCTGGGCAATATAAAGACTAATTTATTACCACTTCAGTCTCTCCGTGAATGAAGGAAACATGGTACTGAACTATGGTGGAGCCGCAGATTTAGGAATTGGTCACTCCCTGAAGAAAATGTCTGGATGAGACTGAGGGCTGCTGACAAACATCATGGCTGCATGTAATCAGATGCCGCACAACTGGGAGCTAACAGGGTGCAGAAAGAAAGTCAGAATGTCTTCAGAAAAAAGTACACAGAAACAACAAACGTAATCTTATGACGTATTATAGCCAAGCACAGTAAAATGACTCCACCCATGTCAGTGTTCGTAATGTAAAAGACAATCAGAAACGAAGTGCAGAAAATGGCTTAAAAAATTGGAAAATCTTCGCTGTGTCTCGAATAGGATATACATCAGTGGCAGGGGTAGGACGGGTAGCGTCGAGGTAGTGCAAGTGAAGGAAGTAGAGGTCACACCGGAAGAGGTGCAGAAAGGAATAGCGTCAATTAATACCAGTGAGGAGACTAGTTCGGATGATGTATTTCCGGGAATTCTGAAACCTGTAGCTGGTTAGCTCGCTCACCCTCTTCTCTGGGCTGTTCAACAAACCAGCTAAATCAACAAGGATTCTGAGGAATTAAAAAGCGATGGAGGTCATTTCAACTAATAAAGTGGAGAATAAGGAAGATTCCTTAAATTATAGGTCGGTCAGATATACGCTGGTGATTATAAAAGTATTGCAACAAATATTCATAATAAATTGCAAGTTACGGACTCTTAATGGCCGAACAACATGAGTTTGTAGAAGTAAAGCCTTGTTTGTCTCTTGGATGAAAAAACTTGTGGCATAGACGAAGGAGAAAAAGCTGTAATTTGATATCTGGACTTCAAAAAACAACTCTGTTCAGTAACTCAAAGAACATAAGAAGATGTGAACAGCAGCTTCCGGCTGGCACCTTAGTGCGACCAACGGTAATAAACAAACCAGAGCCAAGACGAGAATATACAAGTGCCAGAAGTAGGAGATCAAAAGTCTCAAGTGACTAAGCAGTTTGAGGCTGCTACACAATGTTTGTTGACTGCATTTGAAACAACTACGATCTTATGCTACTTAAAAAGGGCGTCCGTATCCATGGAGCCATGAGTCCTTGTATCACATTGAAATGTGTCCCTGCTACTTCATTTGAAATACCGTGTACCAGTTTGGTCCCCGTTCCATATAAGGGATAGTTAATTACTCGGAAACTTGTAACACCGCTTCACGAGGTCTTTTTCGAATAACTCGACTACAAAGCAGACTAACCTTCTACTTTCTAAAACGAAGAATACAGAGGGAAAATTTTAATGAGAAATTCGAGATTTTATAGGGGATAGCAACTTCAAACAGGCACTTGCTCGTATATAGCGATGGTTTTCTTTCCGTTGGGATATATACGAAGATTAAAATGCGCAGAACCAATAGGGATGTTGAAGCTCCTTTCCACCATAATAGAGTAAGGAGTGTTGGACACAACTGTCCTTCAAAAACAGTGGAAGATATCAAGGGCGACGAATTTAAACACAAGTATGGTAGGCGTTGATCCATGGTGTTCGCAGTAGGTTGTAAATTTATCAAACGGGAGGGATGAAGTGTAATATTGTCTTTTTCTTAACCTCATATACATTCATTTACTATAGTTTTTCTGTTCATATATAATTTTTTTTACGGTATTCTAGTTCGTTACAAAAGACTGATTATAAGAATTTCGTACTTTTCAACAGTTTTTCAACTCTCACAGTCAACTGTTACAGTGCGGCTACTGAGGTTGTCGCACAAATGAACTGATCATCATCCAATGGCTGGTGGTCTGGCCGGTATAAGATGAGCAAGCGTTAGGGGCTGAAATTCTCAGAACAGTGAAGTAAAACTCATACTAATGAGAATTGAACAAATTGAGACGGAAACTCATTTTAATCATATAGACAGATCTTTGTGACAACTAATGTTTTAAAAACAAAAGCGGCAAACCACTTTGCCTATTATATTTTATGAAACATTCTTTTCCCGTCAAGAATTTGAATAAAGAAGACAATAGGTTGATATTGCACGATTTGAGTCCGGACAAATTTCGCTGCATCTTTACGAGTGCATACTACAGACCATTTATATATCAGTGAGAAAACAAACAAGACACCAGAGAAAGATATAAGAAAGCAGGAATTCGATACATTCGTCTAGTGGAACGTTCGTGACCAGCAACTGCATATCAAGCGAGCTTAAATACTTATCCTGTTTTTTTTACAAGATTTATACAACCCTTTGATATAGGAATTCGACCCGACACAGTGTCCAAAAAGCCGATATTTCTTTGTCTTCCCTTCAAGGGTGAAGATGTGTCTCAACTTATTCACCGTCGTTTGGTTAGTTCTATCGCGAGAACATAAAATGCAGTGGTCCTAGTGATTCTGTTCAGAACACTCCGGATTCCAACACCCTGTGTGAAACAACCGGTGCCCGAGTCAGCCAAATCCAACGTTATCTATGAATATCGATGTAGATGCGGAGCATCCTACATAGGCAGGACCGAGCGCCAGTTGAGAACCAGGGTCATGGAGCACATCCCGAAGTGGGCCAATAAACAGGTCACGAAAGCACATGATATCACAGTGACGCATAGAAACAGAGAGCCTGCATCATCCATTGCACGTGATATTCTAATGACGCAACACCAATGTGATCCCACAACGGCATTTCGCGTTATCTACTCAACGTCACACAAGCGAACGCTGCGCTATGCTGAAGCTGTTGCAATCCGAAAGTTCAAACCCGTGTTGTGTGTTCAGTAACAACTGCTTGTAGGGTTGTCACTATCGTGGTAGCGACGATGATTGTGCATTCTGACAATTGACTTTCTCTGGTATCTTGTTTGTTTTCTCACTGATATATAAATGGTCTGTAGTATGCACTCGTAAAGATGCAGCGAAATTTGCCCGGACTCAAATTGTGCAATATCAGCCTATTTTCTTCTTTATTCCTATTATATTTTATAATATGCATAATATATAGTATATATGAATTCTGTACAATATACATCCATCGTTCTTCCTAAAGATGTGTTAAGCCATTGGCGCAACGCTCACGATCTAGTGAAAGAGGGACGGAACTGGCGTCAGGGATCAGTACTTACTGGACAGAAGGAAATACTGGGTTATAAAACCGAGTTTGCTGCGTGTGACGTTCTATATTCATCAAGATGATGTCAAGACTGTCTGATTTGTACTTGGTGTAGACTTTTTGCCCTCCTTCGACTCAATCGACTGATTAAGCTGGTTACGTTGGGACGAGTAGTTAGAGGTCACAGCTACTTTTCATATTTTCCGCTGACAGGTTTTATCCCTGATGCAGAGCGAAGGGTAGTTGCTCATACTACATCTTTTATAAATAATTCTAAACGAACAAAACCGGTTGACATTCGCTGTTGCAGATTGCAGTTAAATCAACAAAGTTGTGTCACTCAATACAATCCAAACATATAGATTGAACATCACCTGCAATAGACCGCAGCTGCCGCATTCCCATAGACTTTCCCGTCGGCTCCTTTCGAAAACGGGCATTAGACTCGAGTTTCGCTCTATTTAGAGGTCACCAATAGTGCATATCCTCGTCACTACCGGGACTAGAACTCCGGCCACGCTTTTCATGAGGCAACCGTGTTTATCACTGTGCCACTGACATCACATTAGGCACGACCGAATTATCATATATGAACGGTCAGCCAGTTTTGCTTGTGAGTAATGATCATTTTGCCGGATCGTCGCGATAGAAGACACATTGACTGTCTGTTAACACCAATCGATGACCCCTCAATTAGGACTTCTCTCCAAGTTGAATTCAGAGAAATCATTGACTTGTTGAGCGGTATTTAATTACTGATGATTAGTAGGGGATTTTGATTTTCATGTAGATAAACGACTGGTTGATATTAGCTGTTACAGAATGCAATAAAGTCAACAAAAGTATGCTACTCAATACAATCTAAACAGATAAAAGAGAACATTTACGTAGTACACGACCGCGCAATGGCTTGTTGCGGAAAGGTTCTAACACAAGTGACCCGATACCTCTATTTGCACTTAGTAGGATAGTAACAGCACACGAAGTATAGTCCAGTGGTCTTTAGTTGGAACACCATTTACATTAAACATCCTTGAATATTTTATCCACCAACTGTTACACACTTCACATTGTTTACACATTTTACTTGCATCGGTTCCATCTTATAAATTTATCCGCATCCCATAGGTCCACTATGCTGCAGATTAAGTAGTAGCAAATTGCAAAATGTCCTCACGCTCTATTTTGGCACGTGTATGAGGTCATCGTATGCAATCAGTGCGATAAGCGGCAACTTGCCAACGATTGTCGTACCCACGTGAATAAATGTTGTCCAACCAAACAGTTTACTGTTGGCATTGCCAGTACCGAAACACACCTAATTGGTTGTATGTTTGGTATACTATATCACTCGACCATGTTTCTGGGTTCATTAGATGGATTTATGTTATTGTGTGGGTGGAACTTTAAATGGTGCAGCGTTAGCCATTTTTGTAGTAATGCTTATTCACAGGCGTACATGGCCTTTGGTCGCTGTAATAAGACAATATGAAATCCGGTGCCGCCAACCGGGTTCAGTAAACAGACCATAAATTCAGGTTACTTAGCGGTGTAAGAGAACAGTTTTCATTGGAGAGCAATAACTAATTGGTAGCAAGGGAAATAATCACGTGTTACGTGAAACTCCCTGACCAAATTGTCCCATGTGCATCAAAAGACCGTTCAGAACGGGAGATGAAAACGAAAACGTAGGCAGCCAGAAATTAGGTAACTTAACATCATCATAAAAGTGCCTTCTCAAACTAAATCACGAATATGGGGGCGTGACCGACACTACATTTTAATGGTTCACACCTATACGCGAAACCCTTGATGAAGTTCCCATTACCAAAAGCATTAGATACCAAGAAGCTGCACATTTTACACGAAGGGTTACGAAAGCATCGAATGTTTGGTCACGGTCACAGGCAGCCAGATATTATTGAGGTGCATAGAAGGTAAACATATTCAACTAGGTTTGAAATTTACTTTCGATGAGTAGTCGGCGTTTTTTAATCCCAAGCAGCGATCAAACCTGAGTGATATCCAACTTAAAATATCTATTTCTGTAAGCTTGTGGCTGAAACGGAAAAGCATCCGAATAGGATGTAAACCCGTTCTGGTAGCCGTTAGCTAAAAGACTGAACCGCTTTGAAGATAAGATCGTTTCCAATACCTAAAAAACAACTTAATATCGCAATTTACTAATAGCGTGCTTCGACGTAAGAGCGTTAACAATGAAAACAAAGATGTTGATTTGTAATGGCATGAGCTGAAAACAACACATCTCTTAAATATAGGGCACTTTAACTGTCCGGCTATTTTTTGCGGCATGGACATCAGACTAGTGTCATGTTCCAACGAGCATTAACAGAATGCTTTGATAGCAGCACACAATTCAAAGTTTGTTTCTGTTTAGATTCAAAAACATGCATCAGTATGGTTAACCGTTTTCAATATAGGATTTTCACGGTTTGCCCTAGCTAGTTATATAGCGACCTAATCAGAAGCTGGTTGGTGATACACTATATCTTGTTAGCCATCAGACTCTAAATGTGTCACTACTGGAAGCAGTCAGACGTCTTTTCACCTCGCTCGCTTGCCTATTTTTCATCCCATTTTATTTCTGATACGTGATTTTTGTTGACTTTCCGATAAGTAACTTAAGATAATTGACTGGACAGTGATTTCTGTCAGTCATCTTTAGTCAAAATGAAGTTAATGATAGTTATTACCGACCTAGTTGTCCCGGCGGTTTTCAGACTTTCCGGGCACAAAACTTGCCTGCGTCAATATTCGATGCCCATGATTCATTCTCTCTTCGTGACTGATCTACTACCATAAAGAGTCGTTCGCTTCCTTGACTGGTTTAAGGTGATAAGATCACATAACCCACGCAGGTTCAGTCTTGTTCTTTGTTCATACGGCATTGGACGAGTTCAAATGACAGTGGACCGCTCCTCTGTGATTGATCATTACCTGTTTCACGGTTAATGAAACTTACTGCGCTGTTTAAGTATAGCTAAGGTACAGGTCCAAACCGGTTGAAAATATGTTGGTGGCATAAAATCTGGAGTCCACAACAGAAGCGGGATCCGGTTTCCATCTACTTGATCAGATTTTCCTGCCAAACTGGCCTGGACATAGTGTCGCGTGGCCCTAATACCCAAGCTGGGTAAAATATGGTCACTTGTACACTCACTGTACAGAGGTTCGCAGCTTTTTACAGTGACAAACTCATACCAAACTTCAGGAATTTTGTTGGGATAATCATATGATGTTTAGAGTGGCTGGTACGTTATTTCGGACACGCATTACTGCGTGGACTTTACGTATTCCGCTGGGTCATGGAAGGTTGAAGTGATCGACTCGGCTAGTAACTGGCCAAAACTTTAAGCTAGGGCCATAGATGTGTAATGCTGATAAACACCAAATACTAGCAGTGGCATAACCTCAACATTAGTTTGTGCGGTGTCATCCTGGTGGCAAAGAGATTCTTCTGGGCTAAACCTGTTTTGATGACATACAAACTGAAGACAACTTCGAAACTTGTGCGTCTTTACAAGCAACATGTGATCTATAGTCTAGTGAAGCTATCCTGACTATGGGCGATTCTTTGTTTGGGCAGTTTTCATGGGTTGTGTTTCTCTTCAGGTGTCTCCGACTGCCCACTGTATGCTAAACAATACAAAAATTCACATAATATATAAATATAAAGACCTGAGTTTGCGGTGTAATATTACGATGAAGGAGTCATTGAACGACGGCTGTTGGTCATTCTCAAGGGATCTTTTAATCGAATTGCGCGGAACGTATGTAAGCAGTCCATATGCCAAGATGAGACTGAATGTGGAGCGAAATATTATCCCACACTCTCTCTGTACCAGGGCTAATATCATCTACTCTAGATAAAAAGTAATCTGGCTCAAGAGTTTTAGATTTGGTTATAAAACTAAGGATACTCAGAGAAAAAGATTTCAACTCGGCTAGGTCTCGATTTGATTTTTTCGCACATTCACACAAGTAATCTACCAGACAAACGAAAACTTTGTGTACTTTTGAGTTAGTTGCCTTTGTGTGTCAAGGATTTTCTCAGATAGGCGGACTATTTTGTCAGTAATCAGTTGCAAGCAGTAATTTGTGCTGACACTTCAGTAATTTGAATGATGTCTAATTTTCGTGTTACAGAACCATTGAAGTAGAACAAACAGATTGACAGTTCTAGAAGTGAGAGTTTTCCAATTGCACAGGTGACTCAAAATAGTCTTGTTGCTATGATGAAACATTATAAAAATTGCTTAGTTTACTGGTTTAAGCAGTTTAGCCAATGACTGTGTACTACTTATGAAGAGTCATGACAATAGTTAGCACAAAGCAGCGCATCCCCAATAATGACAAATTTCGATTAACCGGTGGTTACGACATTTAAGCAGGTTCGATGTAAATTGCAAGACTGTCCAACTGATGAAACTGATGTACGGGTAAGTGAAAAAAGAGTGTACGTAATATTCACTCCGCAAAAGATCTCAGAAAGTCACCAGCAGTTGTTGAAAGAAAAGTGAAAAATTTGCTACTATTATTTTGAAAATGCATTTCACTGCTTTTTGAAAAAAACAAGGCCTACTATTTTTAAACAGTTCTCGGCTAACCAAAAGCATTGGAATGTTGAGAACACAGAGTATATTTATAGTGTCGGAGAAAAAACAGGTGAATGTTAGAATCTCCCCTCCGATTTGCTCTATCCGACCTTGCTATTTAAAAAACATCGTTTTTTCATGAATAGGAAGATTATCTAGAAATGTGCCATCATCCGTGGCTATCACCCTTGTTTACCAGACTGTTCTTTGTACATATGAATTTCATGGTAGACGTTTGATTCTGCTTCTTGTCAGTTACAGACTTGTGCTGGTTGACGTTGATTACTTTCAGCACAGACAAGAACGTAATTCATTCGGTAAATCTTCCACACAGAAGATTAGACCAACACCTCAAGTGCAGCGAACTGGAGGTGTTGGTCGTCGGTAAAACTCGATCATAGATAGAATCTTGCAGTTAGAACCTCAATTTGGTTAGAGGGGTTCACACCTGACAATCTACAGAGATGATACAAGGGTTTGTCTTTTCGCTTTCAGGACTGAGATAATATCGAGTGATGCCACCGGAATTACTTTTAGACACGGTGCGAACCGTTTTGTTTAAAAGGAATTGTGTTTTGGATGTGATTACGTCTATGCAGATTGGAATTCATCTGCATATTGTTTAGGGCCCTCACAATCATTGTTCTTGGAAATCCGAGAAGGAATTTTTCTAAATGGTAGGAAAAGCCAGACTAAAATCTAATCTTCCTTAAGTGGTCCATAAATAAAAATAAACGGCGATATTGTTTGAAGCATGGACAATAATTTTCTTTGGTCTAGTTGTTGAAAGATGCAAAAGATCTAACTACTGATTTGTTTTGAAAAAAGTAGTCTTGTTTTCCAAGTACAAATTACGGTTGATTCATCATGCATCTGTTTTATGTCAGTTACACGAATAGATGAAGGCTCGTTAAATGTGGACAAGTAACCTGTCCAGAACATTTGGTATACAGAACCGTTTGTGATCTAGACCAAAAACAATGATCAACTCGGTTTAGCCTATAAAATCAACACATACATAACTCCTAAAGAGTAGGCAGAAGTGCCATTATAATCTATTATGTTTGAAAAATTCAGATATCGTTCACAAATGCATATCCAAATAATGCGTTTTCAAGTTGAAAAGTAATTATGTATATTAGCATAATTAATTATAGATGGGTATTGGTTTGCTTTATTATTGAAACCAGCAAAGTAACACAGGCTACCGAATAACAACTTTCATTCCACCTTGGCAGTTTATCTAACCCTGACCGGTTCATCATTGACTCGCATGTAGAATGACTTCCTCTCGAAACTCACGCTAATCGTTTTTCCAGACAGTTAGTTAAACCAACGGAATCTTTCGTTGCTAGACGAATAACTACGCCATTGATTAGCCCGAGAAATACTAAGTCTCAAACACTCCAAACTTAGTGAGATTTTACGTTCGGTAGACAAGATCACTCTGATTACCATTTGTGAAGTAGCAGAGTAGTCTCCTGTAATGTCACCCACAATCATTGGTGAAGCTCCCAGTTCACGGATCGTTTTTATCTGACTGGTAAGTTGAGTCGCCCAAGCTAATTAACCAAGTCTAGTCGGTCACGTGACTGTCATGGCAACTGATTTTGTTTTTGGGGCACGCATACAAGAGTCACGAGCAGGAAACCTACGTGAGCAATCACTGTGACTTTTCAGCGGTCAGTTTTATCATAGCTGTAAATGCAATGAACATGAATAGGATCGACGACATGTTAAAGCATTCAGATGAACAAAGATGTGAGACTGCATTAGCGGAGTTTTGACAACAAATCGGACATGCTAGTTTCTAACGTTAAACTCGCGCACATCTGGGAAGCACATATCAAGCTCGTCGACGGAACATGTTATCAGGGCCGGTTAACGCCTGTTAGCCGGCTAGAGCCTCATATGATAAACGAAATCATTCGCCTTCGCAACGGATTTTATCCCTGTGTACGTGTACTATGCTTTCGCCGTCGATTGTCCAGGTGACCTCCGCCGATATTACTCGGTTCTGAGTTGATCACCTTTGACAATAACCTGTCGTGACTATCAGCAATCCGTTTGACTCAACGCCATATTCCATGCATCGTAAACGGTAATACAAATATGAGAAACGCAGTCGTAACAACATGTTTTGGACACGAGTAGTGTTCTCTTTCTAACACGACATGAACTCGTCTTTGATCCTCTACGTGTGTATATTTCCATCCGACGTCCTTTGACTGCAACTTGACTCTTCAGTTCACCCTCAAAAAGTAGGGTGTCCGCAAAGCCTGCGCTATCACCATTTGCATACAGAGCTCGAAGGAAATACGTTGAGCCGTTGTATCTTATTGCCTGGGCAAACTACTTATACATGGAAAACTGTTAAAGATCCTCCCTTTCGTTTGCACAGGGTGCAGGTTTCACGCTCTGACACTTGTTTAGTGGATTTCTGGAAATATATACTCCTTCTGTGAAAAATATCTGTACGGTTTTCTTTCTATCAGTTGCTTGCCTCCAAAACCTCAGGCTTTCTTCTATAGGGAGAATATATGACGAGTGTGTTGATTTTTCCGGGCTAGTCCGCTGCGCACATAGGTTGTTATCTACCTCTTTCCAGTTTTCTTCCAACTGTGTAGGATTGTGATATGAAAGTGCTCATAATGTAATCGGCCTTTTTTTAGCGTATACCCATCTCAACCAAGAAAAAAATGTTTACCTGAAAATTGAACGAAGAATCTACATTCTGGTACTATAGTTTCGTGACAGTAATTGCTAGTCACAATTACGTTGTCAGCTATAGCATTTCATTTTAGTTGAAAACAGATGAAGATTTCACAAACCGTGGTACATCCACTGCCTTATGGTTGAAAACCGATCCCACCTGACAGTCTATCATAGACGCTAAAACAGAAGCTAAGAACCGAATGTAAACCTTCATCTTCTACTGATAACCATACTACGGTCAACCTATATACGCGGCATGAAGTCATCAGTTGGTCAGCACACTTGCCGATTAGAGTTATCCTTTTCGTTATTATTTGCCAGTTCGATGGTTCTGTGTGCTTAGTCAGTTGGACATATCGCCATTGCATTAAATCGTTTATCAAACCAATCAAACTAGGCATGTTTACTTTGTATTATTGATGAATACTGTAGAACTGGTAGTCTAGAAGGATAGTGTTGGAAAACCTGGCGGTCAGCTACATTCCAACCAACGATAGAGCCAGACTGCCTAGACTCGTAAGTGTTGTAACAGGTGAGCTATGAAGCTAACAAATATGAACCTCAGCTGTGTTCTCTATTACGTGATCAATAGCACAACAGCAACAACATAACGTAAGTAATTCAACCAAGGGATGTTGCAAAACCAAGTAATCAACAATGGAATCGTGCAGATCACCATTGTTCATCCAGGTGGACGAGCGAGATGATATAATAACGCTTAAATAACGTGGTTGATTTTAATCAAATCGGGCAGTAATTTTTAACATATTTGTCGTAAAAAGACAGCTAATAATTCTAGGGCTGTACTTACTACGATAAAGGTGTCCTATTCCCCATATTTTGAAGGATAGTCTACCTTGTCCCCCTTACTCTTATATCGTTTATGTTGAACAGCAATATACATATCTTCGTTCAATGAAGAAAAAATTGAACATGAAAACAAGCTATCTGTCAAATGTGAGACGTTGCATGGTTAGCGACATTCAACAGTTGAAAAGTCCTCTCACAAGAATAGCAAGCGTTAATGGGCCAGTCATCCAATGAAAAGTTATATGTGATGTATATACTGAACAGTTTTAGAATGTAAAATAAAATACATGAAAAATAATGAAAAAAAATAGGCGAACGATCTGTCTCACAAAATCAAAAAGCTCTTCAGGGCACAAAAGTGCTATCACAGTCAGGGCTGACGCATCGGGACACAAAAATGTCCTTCATAGTGAGACAACTGTCAGAGAGGTGGCAACAGGTAGCGCCAGGTTCCTCACATAAATGCGTCGTAGGTTTTTAGGGCGCCTAGAACAGTCAGTAGACATAAATACGTGACTGCGCAGGAGGGCAGCCCCAGTCGAAGAATAGCGTTACTCGATGAAGGAAATGTAATACCACGAAAAGAGATGATCACAGGTGAGTGAGAAACAGAGTTCACATCACAGCCCAAAGTATGGAGGACTGACTGAATAGCGGCATTATGAGAGTCGGTCCCGTACTTCGCAATCTTGTCTGTCCAGGCTAATTGGCTTTGGTAATCATCCACTATACTGACGTCAAGCACCACAGCAGCGTCGTCACGAACCACGATCACATCGGGTTTGATAAATGACCTCGTCGTTGGTACTCGCAACTCCTCGAAGACTGTATAGCCCAATTTGCGCAGTTGCTTTGCCAGGTCTTTAGCCACACAGTTGTGTCGGGCACAACGCACGTCATGGGTGATCCAGCATGACTATAGAATATGAGCAAGGCTTTCCGATTGACCGAAGTTGCCACGGCAGAGAACTGAGAGGTCACTTCGGCCACCTCGTGAATTTTGGACTTTAGTCCGCAACGGACTACATCTGAGATGGATAGCACGAATAAAGATTCTGGGGAAGATGCGACCTGGGTTGAGCAGTCAACGATTCGAAAGTGGAGAACGTGACACTTCCTGAAGACCACGACCATCAGGCGAATGGTAGAGTTTATCCATCCATGCCAAATGGGCTTCCTCTTTGTTCGTCACCACTAAACCCTGAACGCGTACTGGGATGTTCATGTCCCTCAAGATAGGGCCAAACGAATTATCTTTGACCACATTCTGCAGAACTGGACACTGATTGGAGAGAAGTCTCTTCACTCGAAATTTACGCGAGATTGGAATAGTTGCAGACGAACTCGGGATGCCCAAACCGCCCAAATGAATTTGGGCATGGATGTAGCTGATTCGTGTGTCTTTAGGAAGGCGAAGCCACTGCCGAACAAACTAGCGAATCGTACAGTCCATGGCTTTGAGGGTGTTACGGTGGACTCGGCTCAACACCAATGAATGATTCATCTTCGAGATCAGATGCTGTCTCAGCAGTTCAAGACGTTGGTGTGGCTTCAAGGGCGCTTTGGTAGTTTCATCCAGCATCGTACGAAGTTGCAGACGGTGGTTAGTGAATGCTTTACCCTTCCAGGTGAACGGGATAGCTAGGTAGGTCACCGTGTCGGAGGCGCTTAGTGAGTGGATAATGTCTGGGCAGAAGTGGATAGACTCATCGGAGATGGCGGTTACATTGTGTTTATGGTCACCACGGATGACCATGAGCTTAGTCTTATGCGTGTTGATCTTCAGTCCGGATAGTTCCAGGGCACTAGCGGCGACTGCATGCTTCTCAGAGAGACGCGTAGGATTCTCAGCTAGAAGGATCAGATCGTCGGCGTAGGCGAAACCGCTAACCAGTGTGTCGTGGAACTGGTAGCCAAGCTCCGGTCGAGACAGTGCCAACACCTCATCCATTGCCATGATGAATAATAACGGGGACAGTGGGTCACCCTGGCGAACACTACTCTGGAACTGGAGAACGGAGTCATTGAACGCGGCGGAAGCAATCATGTAGGATTCGGCAATGTATTGCGTTAGAGTTGGAGGAGCACCGAAGGCTCGGGCCGATCTGATGATCGAATCTTGTGAGATACAATCAAACGCTTTGGACATGTCGATAAAGGCCGCACACAGACTAGAAGACGTGGTACATGAGTTCCTAAACAGCGCATGAAGCAAGGAGGTCGCCTCAAGGCAACCGTCACGATGTAGGAATGCAAACTGGAGAGCGGGCAGTTGCAAGCGCGAATTCCAACGATCGGCCAGTATCTTGTGGAAACAACGTATCAACGTTGATGATACGGCGATAGGTCTGAACTTGGTGGGAGATGAAGGAGTGTTCACTTTGGGTACGTGCGTGAGGCGAGAGCGGCACAAATGGATTGGACAACCTTGGATTAGCAGGAACAGGTTGAAGTATCCAGCCAAGGCATCAGCTTTCATACGCTTCAAATGTTTGGGCAACAATTCGTCCAAACCCGGAGCGGTGTTTACCATATGCCTCAAGGTGCGTGACACTTCATTTCCAGTGATCGGGTCGACCAATGATCAATCCAGAGGCAGAATTGTGCGAGATGGTCGCTCATCAACATGTGGATAGGCCTATAGTATTTCGAACCAGTATTCGTTGGAATTATCTGGGAGGCCGCGGTTCATCTTATAGGCAGTTCGCCAGTTTCCGGAAAAAACTGCAAACACGGCGTCTTTCTTACGCTGGTGGTAGAGCGTTTGGATCGCTGCATTGTTAGCCTTCTGTATCTGTTTCGTGGTCAGGTGGGTTTTGACGTAAACACGACCACGTCGTCGAGTGACAAGTCGCCAGGTATACGGAAAAGCTAGTGAAGCGTGCATGTTCAACAGCGATTTAACTTGCACCACTGTGAAAATGCCTGCCTGAAGACCGCGGGCAATAGCTAGTAGTTCATCGCTGTGAAGGAAAGCCTCGCAATTGGACTCCAGTTGGGTAATCACTGTTTGGATCAAACAGGTAAACCACTCAGAGTGATCAGCAGCTTGGGACCCAATATCCGATGTCGTGTTAGTCTGTGAGACGGTGGTTGGATTTGCAGCAGGGACAGTATTCCCCTGCCAATTCAGTGCATACAGGCCTGTCCGTATGCCCTCCAAAGTACGACCTGGGAAATGTGACAGGAGCCGATGATGAAGTTCACGTCAAGTAGAGCACGACGGAGCCAATGCATCGAC
>JTDE01000093.1:173062-226165 GCA_014338405.1 Paragonimus skrjabini miyazakii
GCTTCTCAGAGAGACGCGTAGGATTCTCAGCTAGAAGGATCAGATCGTCGGCGTAGGCGAAACCGCTAACCAGTGTGTCGTGGAACTGGTAGCCAAGCTCCGGTCGAGACAGTGCCAACACCTCATCCATTGCCATGATGAATAATAACGGGGACAGTGGGTCACCCTGGCGAACACTACTCTGGAACTGGAGAACGGAGTCATTGAACGCGGCGGAAGCAATCATGTAGGATTCGGCAATGTATTGCGTTAGAGTTGGAGGAGCACCGAAGGCTCGGGCCGATCTGATGATCGAATCTTGTGAGATACAATCAAACGCTTTGGACATGTCGATAAAGGCCGCACACAGACTAGAAGACGTGGTACATGAGTTCCTAAACAGCGCATGAAGCAAGGAGGTCGCCTCAAGGCAACCGTCACGATGTAGGAATGCAAACTGGAGAGCGGGCAGTTGCAAGCGCGAATTCCAACGATCGGCCAGTATCTTGTGGAAACAACGTATCAACGTTGATGATACGGCGATAGGTCTGAACTTGGTGGGAGATGAAGGAGTGTTCACTTTGGGTACGTGCGTGAGGCGAGAGCGGCACAAATGGATTGGACAACCTTGGATTAGCAGGAACAGGTTGAAGTATCCAGCCAAGGCATCAGCTTTCATACGCTTCAAATGTTTGGGCAACAATTCGTCCAAACCCGGAGCGGTGTTTACCATATGCCTCAAGGTGCGTGACACTTCATTTCCAGTGATCGGGTCGACCAATGATCAATCCAGAGGCAGAATTGTGCGAGATGGTCGCTCATCAACATGTGGATAGGCCTATAGTATTTCGAACCAGTATTCGTTGGAATTATCTGGGAGGCCGCGGTTCATCTTATAGGCAGTTCGCCAGTTTCCGGAAAAAACTGCAAACACGGCGTCTTTCTTACGCTGGTGGTAGAGCGTTTGGATCGCTGCATTGTTAGCCTTCTGTATCTGTTTCGTGGTCAGGTGGGTTTTGACGTAAACACGACCACGTCGTCGAGTGACAAGTCGCCAGGTATACGGAAAAGCTAGTGAAGCGTGCATGTTCAACAGCGATTTAACTTGCACCACTGTGAAAATGCCTGCCTGAAGACCGCGGGCAATAGCTAGTAGTTCATCGCTGTGAAGGAAAGCCTCGCAATTGGACTCCAGTTGGGTAATCACTGTTTGGATCAAACAGGTAAACCACTCAGAGTGATCAGCAGCTTGGGACCCAATATCCGATGTCGTGTTAGTCTGTGAGACGGTGGTTGGATTTGCAGCAGGGACAGTATTCCCCTGCCAATTCAGTGCATACAGGCCTGTCCGTATGCCCTCCAAAGTACGACCTGGGAAATGTGACAGGAGCCGATGATGAAGTTCACGTCAAGTAGAGCACGACGGAGCCAATGCATCGACACATCTGATAAGAGAAGCCGATTCTTGCTGAGACCAATTGGATCCGGCAGTTTTCATGGACTTGAGTTTCTCATTATTGCGTTCGACGGGATGTGCATGCCTTCTGTGTTGACTGAGACCAATTTTGGTGGAGAAGCTGCGGTCACAGTTGGCACAGTCAAAGACTGTGACAGGCTGGGTGTCCACTTCCTGCTCTGGACCATTCCTGCGTCGATGCATACGAGTATGCGCCGACAAGCCAGCATTCGATTTACAAATCTGGCCACATTCTGAACAGGTTTACTCCGCTCGCCTATCCTGTGTACTGGTAGTTGCCTGCACGGAGGTGCTGGCGGTAATTCCATTGTCTTGATCGATTGTAACCAGTACGATTAAAACCAGGTAGAGTGGTTGGCCCTATCTGGAGTTGCTGAACTCTTAGCCAGTCAAGGTTTTCACCGAGACCGCCCAGTCGGCACCACCAGCGCGCCGACTACCTTGTCCCCCTTACTCTTAAGATGATAATAAGTAGTATATATAGAAGCGGTCAAGCAATAAAAACAGGACGAAGAGTGATTTCCGAACTAACTAACTATTTGATCAGGTCGTAATGTGATAACTCCACAAATGATTTTCTTCTTTATACGAGAGACTGTTAAATTATTTTATTTTCTTCGTTGTGGCTACCGAAACTCTCACCATTCAAGATGTCATATTTATTTGGGGTTCTCATCTTTCATTTTCTAAAGTCGTATATTCACAAAACAATTTTGAACAAAGCGGGCAAAATATGTACACCATTTATGGCCTGACAACTTTCCGTAAGATGGTGAACGTTCACAAACCACGGAACTAAGGCAGGAAAAACTAGGCGACTTGCACAGATGTCAGCTTTCCGAAGTACTTATTTCAACAACAAAGGCTTTGTGGTTAGTTGTGGCTTCTTGGTTATGACCCAACTGACACATGCTGTTCAGGAGATGACAAGTGTTTACTGATGCTGAGGATTTGTCTATTTGTCTATCAGTATACACTAACGTGGCAGACTGCATTCACGCCACTAGCTGTCTCATCCCCGCAAGGAAATATTGGGAGATTCAAACGTAAGCTGACGCTGCTGTATGCCAGCTTAGTTGTTCGATAAATAACATGCGATTTGACAAAATAATTCAAACTGGAAATTAGAGATGCATGTTGGCATGTCACCTGCACTGTACATCCGGTATATAAATTGTTCACATCTTCTCGTGTGAAAGACCAATACGAAAATGCTTTAGCATCACAGGGAGCTTTTCTTTTGAAGTCAACGTTGGGAAGCCACGAAAAATTCTTTTTGTACATCATCTTGATTAGGCACGTGAAATTCAGTCATTATTGTGGTCTAAGTATGCATTACTTTGGTACTGATAGGCCACGATTCAATGTGGCTTGTCTCATAAGACCTTAGCAAAAGAATGTCAGGATAGTTGCATGCGTTATTCAGTATGCGTTTCTGAATAAGTTTCTATTGACCCGTCATTACTTCGATTTGTGATGACATTCAAATTTCTCCTCAGTTTCTTTCTGCTCGTCGAATCCCTCACTAATCGCTCATCTACATACATTTATCAGGTCAGTTACGTTTGCCTGTTGAGGATATTACCAATGCTTCATGAGTTTGTATACAGTTCCGCGTGAGTGAAGAGGCATATGGCGAAAGTACAAGCGGGCCATCATGTTTTCATAGCCCAACAAACACAGGCATCAGCGATCCTACATCAGCTCTTGGAAATTCACTAGCATCGATCGCTGTCAGGTTGCTAGAGTCATTCTTGTTAGCTCCACCGAATAATTCATTTTTAAAACACATCATCTAGCAATAATCCCCAAGTTTGGGCCAACATTTAGTCATCAATTAATTCGGTGTATTCAACGTACGTGAGTGAATGCAAAGTGATTAACGCTCCTTACGTTATATTAACTTATATTCAAGTATCCGTTTAGACGGAAGTAGGATTCATTATTAAACACGCGTTTGAAAGTGCAAGCATCTGCCGTCTGGCACATTCTTGAGGAGGACATACACATTTGTGAGACAGCTGCGAGATGGTTTCACCTAGCGTAAGAACTGTCTCTTCCAGTAAGAGAGATTCTGCCGCCGTAAATCCCTTCAAGGACTCCATGTGACGTCTGAAATTGTGTTTAGAATCGTATTTTATAAGGTTTCGGTCAGCTGTTAACGTCTTTCCACCCCGGAATAACCTTCTTCTAGGTCTGAAGCAAACGACATCTTCCGGAATGTAGGTGGCTGCAAATTGCTCCTGGCAGAGTCTAAAGATGAACCAATCAGTAAAACTTAGCGGCGCTAGGTACGTCTTGGGTACTTAGCAGGTACTGCTACGCCTGTCAAAGTTCGAAATTAAGTTGGACTCCAACGGTTCACTGTTGGGCAGTTTACATCTTTCATATCAGTTTCCAAAGATTTACCCTCAAGACCTGAAATCTATCAAAAGAAATGCTTATTCACACCGTCATATACAATGGTTGTCATTCTGTGATGCCTATGATAAATCGTCAAAGACAGATCGCAGAACAATTGTTTTTGTATACCGTTCGGATGGACTTCCTTGACCCGTAGTAGAAGTTGCTGGAATTTTGCATTTCGGAACGGGTCCGTATTTGGGCGGGGAAGCATATGATTTAAGTACAAACTGACATTCATATGCACACAGAACAACCGATGCACTGACATTGGTTACTTCTTGTCACTTCCTGGAGAGTAATCGCCCGATGATTCCTGCACAGGAATTTAGAAGATATAATGCAAAAACTTTGAGCGCATACATTATGGGCGGGCAGCCTCTGCCACGAAAGAATACGTTTGTTAATGCAGCCTATCCATGGTGTTTATGTACATGAATTGTTGGTTGGCTGTTTCTAACATATCTTCAGTATCAAAGTTTATCTATGCCTAACGTCTCAGGATTTGTTGTTCTACATAGCGCACTTGCTATAATACTCATGAAAATTTGTTCCGACTACTGAAAGATACCCCACTTATCTATCAGGTGAGTCGAATTATCTGCACATGTTATGATTTAAAATGTATTTACTGTTTCGTTGCCACTTGAATAAACTAGTTTGTATCATTTCAAGTGACTCAAAGCTGATGTAGTGAACGCGTTCCAAACCTGTGACTGCCACGGATCTGTAAGGATATAAGTGAATGTAAGTAATTCTCTGTGGTCTCAGTCATAACCGCGGGCATTTTAAATTTAAAAAAATCAAAAAGTATTTCTTTAGTTTGAAGGGTAACCATTCATATTGTGTGATTTTTACTGGAGTTCAAGTAAATCGATTTGTTCAAAAATTGTCTGCTTATATTTTTGAGGTACGGATAAGATTTCAAGACGAAATTCGGATACAGATTTGTTGTTCGTATGTAAGGGTTTGATTTCATGATGAGATAAACAGCTAATGTGTAGGTTATTTAATGGTCCGCCAGATCTACCTCAGAAAATGTTTACATTCATCGAGGGTGTTCACATAAGTTTGTTCTGTATTACAACGTACAACAACCACACCGTAAACAATGGATTACAGATAATCCAACGACGTAAAGGCTACCGTTCAGTAAACAAACACTGGTAACTGAAATCAATTTCTGATCAGTTAGATGGGTGACGTTATTTTGGGGATATCATCAAATCCGGTAGTACATTCAAGGGAATAGCTGTTGGGTTGTGTCCATATATATATATTGTAATAATGATAAATAGTGGTTTATTCAGTGGAACAGCAAACACCATACGTTCCACGAAAGCTACTGGTAACTGCTTACATACTGCGGAATTTTGGCGGATATTATATAACCTTCTTGAGGAGTAAATATAGTAACTACTCCTCAGCTGATCGTCTACTAGACAAGACGTCTTATTTAGTTGAGAGTTACAAACCTCCTATAACCTGGTAGGCGACGTTACTTGGTGGGTAAGTGAAGAATAATTTTAGTATAAATTGTACTTTATCCATAGATTTTTCAGGTGGTCTGCTTTTAACAATCATTAGACACAAATTTCGATCCTATCGAGCTCCCTTTTACTGTCAAATTATTAGTAGAGTTGTATGATTACCTCATCCTCCTGAAAAAATGTTATCTTCACCTAAATTTTTCGTTTTTTCCCCATAAAAGCCAAATGACGGAATATCTGTCATCGTACACGTTCTCAGAAACAACATGATGTACACCGGACATATGGGAGCGCTTACTATACAACATATTTAAGAGAATTCGATCATTTAGATAGTGCTCAGCTTTTGCATCACACATTACTTACTGTCAATTGACAATGTAGATCAAATATGGTCGACGTCAGGCTGCGCAGACTTTGACAAGGGCAGTCACATGAAGTGAAGTTCAAAACTGCAAACGGGATTGTTATTTGACAACGCTACCACTGAACTACTACCCGTCTCATTTTGATGTCACTGTAAGTTCCCCGTATAACACCGTACCTGAGGGACCAGAAACGCGCTATGTTTGAGACGTTCAGATGTTAAGTTGCTACAGATGCCGTCTGACAAATGATCTACGAAATATGCAAGTTCATCTATGGGATCGGCAGGATAGGTGTGAGTAGTTAACAGTGCCTCAGATCTACTGTCGGTTTACCAGTTGGGAGTGAGACTTTCGACAATCGTTTACCTTAACTTGCGCTTTCCAATATGCTTATTTGTGAAAATATGAAATTTAAGGTTCGATATATCGGTTGAAGTAATCTTTCACAACCGCCTTCAATGGATTAAATTCTTTTTTCAATTAATTTGCCACTGTTCTAACAGATACTTGTGGTTGACTGTCAGATAAGTATTCTTGACCTATTTGCCTTGTGCATTCACTATACCCAGCGCGATAGATAAATGATGATTTTCGGGGACGAACTAACGTTATTGTCGATTACAACTTTGAGGATATCCTAATCCTGAATTCTGAAGATAGACTTCGTGGATTAACTCTCATAAATTTCCGTACGAAATTACCTGTCCTACCGTGTGTGCATATCTCTATGAAGTAGCAACTTGTTTGGCTCACATGCCTGGTTTTATTATCATTGTACACGTGGTAATACTATTTGAAATAATGCAGTAGCATAGGCGGTTGACAAAATTAAAAGGGGTACATAAACGAAAAAATCACACTAATTCACTTCGACGGTTAAGAACTGGCGGCTGCAGTTTTATTAATTCATTGATGAAGCGATTATATAGAACCTGCTGTTGGCAGCTGCCTCTCATGAATCAAAATTGAGCTGTGGTTCTTGCTTCTCAGAGTAGAAGTGAGATGAGTTGGGAAAATAGTCAATAAACAAAAAGTCAACAGTTAACAGGCTTCCAAGTAGTCTTCTGGCATGAATTCCATCGACGATGACAAGTTCAGTCAGATAGTCATTGAGAAATGCATACAGAACAGTCGTGAAATTGAAAAGCGGATTGTTATTCTGCAAGACAATAAACCACATTTCGCAAGTGTTGGCATTCAATCGGAATTTAGCATCGTGTCATTGCTTGCCTTGTCAGTCTTATTGTCAAACCTCCAGCAGGGAAAATAGAATCTCTGAAACTAACATTAAACATTATCTTCATCATTGGCATCATCGTCACAACAACTTCACCTGACCGGAAGGTACCTTGGCTGGAGCTGCCGCTCAGTTCCACAATGACGTGAAATATCTGAGAAAAATTAGACGACGTTAATGAAAACTTTAAAATAATAACAGAAGTTTAAGTAAAAGAGTTGAAAATGATATGTGTTCATTGGAGCACCCAGGGTCTTCATAGTTTGGGACCACGTTGCTCCTGGACCGTAATCTATTTTTACTTAACTGTTATACATATATATATATATTACAACATTACATACCTTTTTTTCAACCACAATCGTGCGACTTCCTGACGCCACAGATAACGCAGTTTTACAAGGGAAACTCGCTAAAATCTCATCAACAGTATTACAAGCTTACAATCTATGCGGGGATGTCTACAGTTTCAAGTGAATCACCTACAATAAAGAAGGTTGAAATGGGAAATCTTCAGTCTTGATGCAACATTTTACACTATGAAGGTGCGAAGTGCATTCCATACACACCAGCTCGGTAACTCACTTTGTACACCATAGTCTGCATGTCTTCGCTAGAAGGGCTTAGTAAAACAGTGTCATTATCAGACTCTGGATCAATCGGTCTACGAGCAGGAGGATCTGCATCAAATTTACTGGGTTCCTCGAGTGCACTTTTCAGAATGTGGTCCAATGCCAAAACTGAACAAGAGGGAGAAAATCGGACACCCTTGACAAAAACTAGTAGAAGAGCTGGGCGCCCAAAACAGTTGTCCATAAACTCTCACCCTGCTTGCGTAGTGAGCACAGAGTGATCTCAACAAATTCGCACAATTCGCTAGTACTGTTTTGTGAAGAAGACAGTTCCATAGAACGTTAAGAGCAACTGAATCGAATGCAGCCTTAAGGTCTGAAAAGAAAAGGACTGTCAGCTTTCTGTAAAAGTGATGATGCTCCATGATTCGTCGTATGGCAAAAGTGTCATAATCGTGCCCTCGACTGGGCCCAATTCCAATGCCAGCGAGTTAATTGGACACAACAGCCACCAGACTGATGCCTCTATGGTTATCGTTTAGACTTCGGGCCTACTTTTTGAAAAGGGGAATTACTGTTGATAAGCATCGATCACGAAGTACCTCTCCGGCTTCCAAAACAGTCTGCGGAGGGGTTGTCATCGATCCCCCAGACCTTAATACTAATACCTTTTGTGCATTCTTTTTGAAACAGCAAGTGCTTGTATAAAATAACTGCCACACCGTTTCTTTGATCTAACTCTCAGTATTGACTATACTGCTTACAAGGTTAACAGCGTAGTTGGCATAATTGCGTTGAAAGGAAACTCGCAAGACTCATTTGCCCCCTTCGTGTATTGCAGATTTCTAAAGCATTTCTATGAAGTTCATTACCACCTATGAAATAATTCACGATCAAAACCACAGTTCTGAGCGAAAACATCACACTGGGGATTATGCTGGTTTTGAAACACTATCATCAATTTACCCAAAAGGAAAGAATGCTGTGATTCTTCTGAATAAGTAATATTTACAAACAAAACTTTGGTCCCTAAAATACTCACGTTAAAGTTAATAGGTCAAAATGAGTTCTATTCAGAATAGTAATTCGGTACTCTTCACCTGGGGCTGTTATGCACTAAATTATGATTTACGTGGGCCAAGTAAACGCTTACCAAAGGATTGTCACCAGTATCAGTAAGATTTTGATAAATATAAACCTGAAGCGATCGCACTTGATTTAGCTGCGACTTGTATCATATCTCTGCAGAATGTTAACTCTCCCAATCGGTGATTAATTGAAAGTGGTTCAAATGAAAAACAGCTGTCAGACTATCGAAGCTATTTTTCTGTTGTTACACAACGAGGAAAGAAAAAGCTTGTGATAAAATGAATCAAATGCTAGAAAAAGTAGTGCACGCCAAAAGTGTCTTTCGCACATAAATGTTGAAAAATTGAGGTTGATCTTCATTCGGTTTGAATAGTAGTAGCTATGTGAGTACCGGAAATTTGAAGGTTTTAAAATTTGTGACGGTCATGCTCGTTACACTTTACTCACATTGATCGAATTATATGAGGTTAGTGTCCACCCCTGCACTTATTGGGAGCACAACTGTAGATTAGGCACATCCTTGAATATATTTAATGTTCGTGGAAATTTTTGTATAAATTTACACATGAATTTTGTTTTGTATGTATGTTGTTGGTAGAAGTAAAGTTTGAGCCTGCTGTGATAATTCCTCCGTCGTTAATATTTATACGGCTGATTCGTGGTTGATCGAATATAATCTTTACACTTTTTGTGATGAAAATGGTGCACAGTTATACAGTTGCTGTCACCACACGCACAATTGCATGGAACAACTAAATAACAAAGTGTTTCACTTGAATTCCCCCTTCGTTTACTCTATTGGTTTTCCCATATCTTTCTAAGAAACCTGGCGGTTTTTTCTGCCAGTGCAAAGACTATCGTTCATTGGATCACCACATTAATGTAATAGTCATTTTACATTTAATTCACATTCGAGTGATCTTTCCGTTGTCGCGATTTTACCACTAAGTGCACCATTTATGATAAAGTATATTTCTCGGAGTAATTTCCAGACACTCTTACGTGAGCCAGATCACTGCACGTAATTACAGGTAATGTGGTTAAATGCTGGCACAGTAGGGATAATTCGGGATAATTCGCTGACGAAAAACGAGAAGGAAGTTGTACCGCACAACTACATAAACTTGTCAAGTGGCAAAGGAATAGTACATTTGCAATAAAATTTTAGACTAAAAAATGTGATGCCACATCAAGTCACGATTTAAAATGTTGTTCGGGAAAACTGTTTAGCATGCTACTCGGGGTCATAGTGAGGCATGTCTGCAGAAATTGATTAACAATGAATTCGGTCACAACCGGCTTTGAAAAGCTGCTGAAGTAGAGCTGTGGCGATAGGTGGGAATAGAAAAATGTGAAATTCGGCCAATAATTTTTGATGAAAATCGGGTAGCTTTTTCGTTGATGGTCTTAAAAACGTCCAGAAAGCAAACGGCACGAAAAGACCACCTTCTGCGTAGATTCTTTATTGCCGAGAAAACTATAAATCTTTTTTCGTACAAATAAAATTTGTGGGGTCAGATAAGCGACAGATGTTTACGCGAACGCATGTATTTTAAATTTGCTGATGTAAGGAAGAAACCTCATTTGACTGATGGCGAATTTACGGTAGTAAATTATAGCCCACGATTTGTAACCGCCAAAGGTTAGCATTAGTCATATACAGAAGGGATGATGGTTGATACCACCGATGTTTGATCATGCCTTTCGCATCAGACAGACTCTTCATCAGGTTTCAGTAAATCTGGTAAACTAGCTCGAAGTTTGTGTTTTCGTCATAACTCTCCAGTAGTGCACACCTCTAGAAGTTGAGCTCCGATGCACATTTGCATGAAGGTAGTGCGTTGACTGCTACACATTTGATTTTAAGCTAGATAAACTTGAATGGTCGCGCATGACCTTCCAACTATCTTTGCTTATGAGCACTACCAAATTTGTCCGGTCGCCTTGTGCGGAGATAGTACCTGGTCAGTTAACTCAAATCGACAGTCGCATGATTCTGAAGTAACAGAAGGATGCTTTGCGTACTGTGTCTAGTGATCTTTCTAAGGTCGACAGGTTAAAAATCTATACGATTTTGAAGGACGTAGTAAACTGCGAGTGATGCTCCGTTTATTAGCATTATTACTACCGAAACGTATCTAGCTGTAAACAGAACATTGTATACTATTTGTCATGAAAATTAATATGTTGGTTAATCAATATTATACGGCTACATAGTTTACATTAATGGTTGAAAATATATGTGGCTAGAGTAGTGACTGAATGTATTCCCAGCATTTCAGCAGTAGGCTGTACAGTTTATGTATACTTACATTCTTTCCTCTTGTAAAGAACTGAAAATAAATGAAGTGATTTGTGACTGGTCACCCCGTGGTTAACGGCAGTCAGCAGACATTTTTATACCATAACATTTGATCTAAATGTTCGGTTGCTTCAGAATAAGTTGACGAACGTAAATTATTCGAACTGTATGTTTCTACTTCGAGTCTGTTCGTTGCTGATTGCTTTCATTCACTGCGCGTTCGTATAATATGCATTTTGTTGTAATTAAGCTTTATAAAATTATGACATCCGATATTTTGTTAACTGTTTGTAGGACAGAGCATAAACTTCCACTAAACTGTCATTTTTATTTAGTATTGGGTTACATCTTGTCTAAAACACTGCGTTCCCTTGATCCAATTAACCAATAACGATAGAAGACATACGTCGCGAGATGTTAACATTTCGTTTACTCTCTTCAGTCACGAACGTAAAACATTGGAATATATAGGACATGCGGATAGCAACAACAATAGAAACAATCAACAATTTGGTTTACACAAAACAAGGACTGTTATCAGTTCCAGGGCAGACAAACTGCATGAGTCAACAGTTTATGCACACACAGGACCGGACGGCGAGTATTGATTAGCATAGCTTCGGAGAAGGCAAGCAACTTCGGATTCCGATTACGCAACAACACATGAAACGAATTGGCAGGGCCAATGTTTTACGTTCGTGACTGAAGAGAGTAAACGAAATGTTAACATCTCGCGACGTATGTCTTCTATCGTTATTGGTGAATTACATCTTATCATTGTTTTTGTCATAGTTGAGGCCAAACTATCTTTAGAATAATATATATTGGTTGAAATTGTTCATTCGGATTGACAAAACAAAAACCGAACACGAATAGGCTGAGTAGTGCAAATTATACCGGGAAAAGATTAGACAAAAATATTATTTCTTTTTAACTACAAACTGCTATTTTTGCGAAAATGACTGTTTCTATTAGGTCGCCACATTCCTCCAGGGAATATTTGCAAATTCAGTTGTAGATCAAGCTGTAAGTTTTTTTGATTTCCCAATACAAATAAATCTGTTGCAGTATTTGAGATATATTCGGGTGGTTTTATCAAATTACGAGAGCCCCTCTGTTAGGCTGATTAGTTTTCCCACTTCTCGTTAAGGTATGTAGTAATCGTTATGAACAAAAACATAGGCTTTATTTTTCTGGACTCGTTGGTTTACTGTGTGCTTCAAGTATCGGTATGGTCACAATTGTTGTTTTATTGAAGAGTTTGTATTACGAATGCTAGGGAACCAGCATAACCGTTTGTAGTTAAATGTATTGAACACGGAAACTGAGATTGCCCCAGACGACTTGAGCAATGTAGTCGGTAAGTTGACAACTCATTTTGATTCAGTTTGTAGAATCAGTTGCTGAGGTCGGTTACTAGCCACCCCATAAATCCGACAAGATAATTGGACATCCTCAGTCAATCATGCCAAACATTATGAATTACGTAACCTGGAAACAAACCGGTTTCCAAAGATGGATACTATGTTTAAATATTACCACTTTCCACTTTTCTGACAAGCCTGTACACGTTTCATTCTTGTATTAACTCATCCACATTAAGTGTCATACGAATTCCAGTGGAAGGGATGCAACTTAATTATATAGATGCCGTTAGCTTTATGTGAGTCCATCCTTTAGAGACTAGACAGGACGGTCACCAACGCTGCATCGTTCGACTTTAGTCACATTCTGTGAGATTGTTCCGAACGAAATTACAAGGTTGGCTAGCTCGATAGATTTCAGTAAACTTACCGCTCTACATTTATGTCTGATAATGAACCACTCTGACTTACATTGTTTTTCACTCTTCTAAGTGGCACTGCGTATTTATGTCTAATGTTCTGAGTAAACTGGGATATCGTTCGGCAGAATCTGTGAGTCAAACTCTAACAAAAATCGGACAGCCTCAGGTGCTGTCTCTTTCGTCCGCGATGTCACATAAATAACCAGACGACAGCTGGTATTTAACTGAAAGATGAAATAATAACTGAACAAACGTTACTTCAACCGATTTCAACTCACTGACCCACACATTCTATACTGTGTTTCATTCTCCAGTAAAAGCTTTTGTTTAATAATCTGTGCGGCTCACTGAGCCAGTAAAGTGAACTAGGTAAAGATTCTTGCAGAAATATATACCAAACAAGATAGCTGACCAGTGTACTGTGAGCTCTGTGGGCATAAATGCTAAATACTTCTTTATTCTGAGTTTAGGCTTATCCGTAAGTTGTGTGAATGATTCACGTTAAGAAATCATCATAGCGGAGTTTGAACAACTGCAAGAAATGTTGAGCGTTCATTCATTATGTAACAGTCGCAAGCATTGACCATGTTTTTTCACAAGTTTGCAGGAGTGAGAATATTTTTTCCTATCCGTATTAAAATATGAAGTGAGCGGAAGTGTATCGATGAAAACACTCTTAGTTCAAATCGCACAACGGCGCTAAATGTGCACGGTTAAATTTCGTATGTGTATAGAGGGAAACTACTAAAGAAACACATGACGTGACAAAGTTACATTGTCTCTATAAGAAAATATGAAAGCAAGCAATTATCACACATACGCTTGTTTAATCAATTGCAAAGTTAGGGTTCGCTTGAAGTGATAAATCTTTTCTGATTAGAACATCTGGACCAAAAATTGTCTACAACCATATGGTCGAGCTCCACTAAAATCGCCCGACGGCATATCCATTCATCATCGTTTAGTTGGGACGTAAACTCTTTGATCTGCCTTATTCAGCAGACCAACTGTATAGATTGTGCATCTGAATCATGTGACCTGAATGACGGTAACCTTAGAATGTAGTCCAAAGATGACTACCAAATATTATTGTTGCCACTAACTTGCTATAACTACTTTTGAACTGTCTAAAACCAGTTTTTGTTACGTAAGCTTAGTTTGAGGATCTCAGTCACCAAGGTAGAATTAAACGTGATTGACGTTGTATTGCCGCTGCTGACTACTTGTTGGTTATCGCTGTCTGGGGTATGCATACTGAATAATTACTAATCCGGGATGAGGTTCCTAGTTAGCGTTTTTGTCGCCTATTTGTGGCTGTCAAATTTCTTACTCTATTTTGCAATTCGTGCTGAGTTTTACTCCTAACCGTTAGACAGATAAACAGTATTTTCAAAATTCCTACCTAATAACGTTACTATAAATTCAGTAAATGATAGTTCACTGAGACACATTTTATCCGTTATGTTTAAAGAAGAATGAAACAAGTTGTGGTATGTTTCCTTGGAAGTATTTATTGTAGTATACCGCGCTGTTATCTAAGAATGCTTGAACGTCTTCCAATCCAGAATGTCTTCGCTACTGAGTGGATAAAAACAATTAATTTATTACCAACCTTTGCGCTTAAATTATAGGTCCACTTTGCCATTAAGTTCGACATAAGTCTTTTTTATGATTGTTGTTGGTTTTCCTAATCACATTCGTATTGAAGTTTGTGCAAGATCCACTGGCTCATCAATCACAACTTTCCAACACACAAACAGTTATGAACAAGATTGATGAAATTCTGCCAATCTTTTGCGTCCAGGAAACAGTACCTTAATTCTGTCACCGATCGCTTTGTCGTATATAATCGTGTCTCTTACACCTCATTTTGTGTAGTAGTCAAACAAACTGTGTTGTTCGCGTGAAGATTTTGTTCGGCGTTCAGAAGCAATGACTTGATGGGATTTAAAATATGGTTGAGTGAGTAGTAGTCAACGGTTGTAAGAACTGAATTCTCAGTCGTTGAGAAAATACTTTCCATTGTAGACCTCTAACATCAGCAAGTTTGACGCCCCTTTTTAAGAGGGTCTGGCCACTCACATATAGGTTCGAATCTGAATACTCTTCATCTTTTATAAAGCAAACCCATTGGTGAATACGGGAAAGTCTGACATGAGATTTCAACAAAAAGACTTGTAAACTTACTGTAGAAACCAGCCAAAAAATGCGACAGTGTTATCTAGACTTGGTGTCTGCTTTTCGCTAACAAACCAAATAATTATAAAGTGGTTTTTCTTTGTTATAAATCATCTGTAAGGGGCAGTATTGTAGTGTGGTTCGTAATCGTAGATGATAACCTTAATGCTTGATGATGAACCTACCGAACAATGGTTTAATGGATGATTCCAGCATGGATTTCGTCACGTCGAATTAGTTCTATTCACTCTTTAAGTGAATAGTCTAAACACGAGTAAAACAAAATCACCAGCCTGCATATAATCAGGATCACGTCCTACAGGATAGTGAACAAGCAAAACACATTTAACCCCTGTTAATTTTTGTGGTCCAGCAACAATGAAATTATAAGCCCATGGACAAAAAACTATGCTTCCTACATAAAACGGGGATATCATGTTGATGATAAAAAGCTGCTCAAAATAAAACGCATTCAACGAGCTTTAGGGTATCCACTAGAAGACTGGCACAGAAGACAGTGAGACTAATGGTTGTCCCATACTAAAAATCATTAACACTGTTTCAAGTTCTCCACACATTTTAATTTGTCGGAAAGAAGGCATTTACTATAAGTCCAAGCGATGTATGACCCTGGTAAACGAACACCTAGGATTTGAGAATTTTCCTTAGTTACAGGCGAACACACGCAGGGTATCCACATAAACCTGACATACAAGATATGCAGAAATCTGTAGTTTTAGTCCGGTTTACAAATGGTACATGAGTTCGGAGATACATATAAAAACATGTATACCTTTTCAGTACTCCATCTAATGTATGGGGTTATATGTTTTTAATGTGCTGCAGACAACCCTTTTACTCAAAAGTTTATGGTCATTTAATACGTTTCCTTGGCACTGGCTTGTTTACTTTACACGCTTGGTATTCCATTGATGGTTGCTCTCCAGCATCGTTACTAACGGACTAGTGAATGTTTTCTTACGGTATGTGTTAGATTCAGCAAATCAGTAGATAATTATAATCGGCTTTTTAATAACAGGTACCTTTGGGATTGGGTAGTCCGCTCTGTCAAATCAAAGTATGGCATCAAACAATATAGACATATTTTGACTTCGAGTGAAAGTTCGAAACAAATACATTACCAAACTAACTAAATCTATTGAACACGTTTGCGACCAGCGTGCATCTTTTTCGAATGATATGATCTGCTCATCTCAGATTAAAGGGAACTAAAATTTGCACATTTTCGTACACTAAGGTGTAAATACATCGATAACCTCTCTGACAGACGCCAACTCTTCCATCTGCTCGTTCAAAGTGATCAGCTATTGCCTTGGTATAGCTCGACCGTTCAGACAGATCGAAAACTTGTGTATTCACTGTCGAAAAAAACGACACTTTTGAGGTGAAATGTACGAAAGGCAGATCGATATAGATTTCGAATGATACTCATATCCTCCCCAACAGTTTGATTGACACATTCCTTTATGTGTTTCATATCGTGACTAATACACATACGCAGAATGTTCGGGAGAGATTTTGACGTAAGCTATGGAAATTGAAACTCAACAAGAACCAACCGGTACACTACCCGTCGGATTGGCAGTCGTGTACTGTAGATACGAAGTATCATGGTATCAATATAATGTCAGTCAAACTATATTAACCACACCATCATCAGACAAAAGTAGTCAGATGGTAACAGCAAGTATTTAAAATCAGTTCTTATATTTTTATCAATCAAAGACTGTGTTGATCAACATATTTAACAAAGTGATCAGCTTCTTTTGCAGCCGGGTTCCTATTGAAGAACAATTGCTGTGTCAGAAGACCAACGATTTTCATCATCCTCAGTCAAAATAACGAATTGCTGTCTACATTGTGCGCGTTGTTATGTTATCATGCAATATTTTAAAGTCAGTTTTATAAAACCAGTTATATACCACCTGTTTCTAGCAAATAATCAATAGACAAAAGTTTCCTCGTTTTGAAAGGGTGATTATTACTTTCGAACCAAATGAAGTGGTTTTGAAGCCACCAAGGAACTAATTATAGGCATACCCGTGAAGCCCGTGGAATACGGAGCAATCACATGCCGAGTCAACTGTGGTGGAAAGACAAGATATTGAACAAATAACGGTCATTGTGGTTTCAATCATTTAATGAGCCAAATGATTTCATTTCTGTGGCACTTTCGTTGCATTTCCAAGTGATATTAAGTAAAGCCAGACCTTTGTTTACAGCAGATATATTGTCATATGCTAAGTGTTTTTTACAGACCAAACGTTGTTGACTGTTTTTACCTTGGGGGAAATTCCGCGAAAAATCGAATGACCATTATTTTTTTATATTAAGAGCAATCTACAGCCTATTGTCCAATATAGTAGATAAGTGAACTGATAAAACATGTCAGCACTGTGTTTTCCTCAAAAGATTTGGTTCATTCATAAAGGGATAAACGGAAGTGTGAAACATATTCACGGTAGTTTGCTGAAAACAAGTCTCGTAGACACCCCCGTAAAAATGTTACATTGTCGCTTCTCCAAGATGGATTCTATAGGAAAAAACCCCATGTCCACGAAAATCATTTGAGGATTGAAAAACACTTTTGCGTCAGGTAGCAATTGGGAATAAAAAGACCTTCATAAATAGTAATATGGGCAGCATATGACTTGAAATTCAACCAGGCCGAATGCCTCCATGAAAGAAGTGGAATGTTGTCACTTTGAATAAAAACCTGCTAACTTATGCGATAACAACAAGTCTGGCAAGTCGTGTTCTGATTTCTTGTTGACCCTGATACCAAATGTAAGCCACATTTTGCTGTATTCCTGTTTCCCCGAACTGTATCACACCAAAGCCCAACAAGTAATTGCCGGCACATACGCACGACGTGATAGATTGGAACTGGAACTCCTGCGAAAATATCACAAATTCTGCTTTTAAATCAGGTTGCTTTGTTTTACTGAATTGTTTGGCTCGGTTGATCTGTTAGCTGAAAATGCCTCTACGGGGAGACAGAAAGTGCGGGTAACGTTTAACCAGTGTAATGTATGCGGCTGCACATTAATTAACCGAATGTTATTCTGTAAAACGTGACTTTCTTTCTCGAATTTTCTACTGGTAGCTTGGTCCTGATCCCAGTTAAGACAATAGTCATAACGTCGTTGTACTAGTGCGAAGTTTCCTGAGTTTGATTATTCTCTGTTTGATTTATAGGGCGATTGTGACTACCGACGTATAACTCAATACGATCGAAATACTCGAAGTGTATTAATGAAGCGCTATGTAGCCCCGCAACTTCCCACTGCGCACAACTCTAGTCAGCACCCGGTACTAAGCCACCAGACAGAACCAAATCCTCAGTGTCACGTTAATCGGACTTCCAGGGTATTTGCTGCGTACAAAATCCCAAGAGAAACACTACACTCAGTTGCCTCAAGGGTCAGGTTTGGGATCACGGACAACGGGTGGGATAACGGGGCTATCTTGTTTCCGTAGAATAAGACTAGGAAGTATTTGCGGTCACTGATGATCCTACTTGTGAGTTCACTCATATTCGTCAAGTTCTTTTCCGGAGGTTTGACGCTCCAAGCTAAGATACTTGGTAAATACTGTCTTTTTATCGAAAGCGAATCACGAATAATAGGTTTACAAACTACTTTGGCGAAAAGTCTTTGGTGTGTTGTGCTATGTCCTCGAAGCGTGCCCGTACCATTCTATTGTCGTTGTTAACTTGAATTCACCCCTAAACACAATCTTGAATCAGTAGTTCTTCCTCATGTTTTCCTGAATATGTGAAGCTGGATTACGCATCAAGATGGAATGGCGATAGTACAGAGTCATAAAATGAGGAAAACCTTGCTATATTGAGTTTAAGTGAATGAGCATCTGTTCGTTTTCATACTTCGTAATTTAGCAAACGCATGTCGACAGAGATTGAGTAGCTGTTTCTTATTCTTCATGCCTGCATATACCTCTGCATACAGTAATTCAGTTGCTATAGCAGCGTTCTTTATAATGCCTTCTTTGAGTTTCCGGAACCTACTAAACAAGTGAACAAACTCATGTTTGCCGGTGGCATGAACCGAAAAATTCATCGTTCCACTGCATAGGGGAAGTAGCTGGGTGTTATTTTTGTTGTTCAAGACGCGATTCTTCGAAAATCACGACCATTGATTTAGATTTTGTACACCTCATGGATGTTCTGTATGGCATAATGTATTTCATCGCGAAAGAGGGCGATGTGGCATCCTGTGCAACCCAATCATTGACAGACGTTGGTCACCTCAATATCACCTAACACTGGTTGCATCCCATTGCAAGCTGTTCTACATTTTGGAGAACCGTCTTAACTCAGACCACACAGCCATTCATGCTTCCTAGTTCTGATGTCTGTTCACAGGAAATTCGTTTATAAGGGCGAAATGAGCAAGGAAAAATTGAAAGGTGATGTCGCATGAAACATTTTACAGAAGGATCAACTCAGAGCAGTGGGGTGATCTGAAGCAGTCCAGGATATTTATCTCACCTTCGTTTGATTCAATCTGTCAACCCAATGTCTGCAGCTGGGTCCAGAGTGCAAAAATTCCAATAACATTTCTTGAGGGTATTGTAGGTCCACCTTAAGCGTATACTGTACATTTGGGGCTGCCTCTCAGAACGTTCTTCACTTGGAGGGAAATTGGATGGGTATCCGTTCCCCATGTTTCTATTCAGCCACAATAAAGGCTACATTGTAGAGACAGACTTGGAGTTCCTAAAAATTTACCAGTGGAGTGTGTCTAGTAGTAAGCCTACTGATATTGAGTATATGGATGCTACTACCGTACTTTGTTATACTGCCTATCGCTTTGATAGAGATTGGTTATATTTGTTGTCTGCACTTCGAGCCTTCACATCATGAGCCTGAGTTAGCCCTGATCCTGACGTTTTCAAACTTAGTCAACTGCTTGATGCAGTCATCAACTGAGATCACGGCCGGTGAGAAACTTATGAGAATACGTTACATTCGCAAAACGTTTCCATGCATATTCTCACAGTATCACAGCGTTGTATGAAGGATGTTGTATATGTGCATCCTGTTTTCATTCATGAATCAAAAATCTGGTTTGTTCCTGTGTAAAACACACAAACTCTCAGTATACGACCACTACTGTATCCGTATCATTTAATCGATGTAAACTTAGTTGATACTGAAAGCAGTACGGTAGCATATTAGCATTTATTTGGTAAATGTGCATGTTTATTAGTGATAGTTGATCTGTCGGAAATGTGAAGTCTAGGCCGGTTGAGTCATTACTGTCTTTGTCAACGGAATTTCTACCACACTGCACACCCTTTCCGATAAGGTTATTGATAAACTAAAAAAATCTATAAGGTCGTTAGAAGGTAACACGTCCAAGGGCTAAGGAGGTTTTAATTATTTTGAAAGTGGGAGGCCTTGAATGATTCTATTCTTGAATGATTCTATCACCAGTGACATTGTTTGGAAGCACCTTTGGACATGAAAATAAGCCGCAAGCTACGACAGACTCACAGTTGAAACATTTGCAACTGTTCTGCTCTTACACAAAGTTTTGTTGGTTTCGAATATATTTTTGCTCGTTTGCATTTATTAACTCACCTGTCAGTTGGTGGATTACTGTCACGACATATGTACTCACCACAAGAGTCTAAAGTGAAAATGTTAGTACGTGCAGACATTCGCATTTGACCAGCTTAACAATGTCCCAACCCCGAACAGGTAATCTGTACTAAGAAGCAGTCTATTCCCTCTGGTTGCTTGTTATTATATTGGTGTGAAATGGTGTAGAGCACTTTTTCTTGCCTACCTTCTTGTACCATCTTTCAGTACTGCATGGTAACCATTCATGCGCTACAACAGTGTACAAACAGGGGTCATTGGACAGTGCGCTGCTTTTTGTTGGTCCACAGTACCTCGAAGTATTAAGAACAGTTTAGATGATATCCAAGCATCATAACAGTTTTATATTTTCTGACAAAACGATCGCTAGAATAAAATGTGTCGCACTCCTAAAGGCCAGAAAACAAACAGTTAAAAGCCCTTCCAACCAGGTAAAATCACTTTCATCTAGGACACACCGCAAAGATGTCTCCCGAATGTCGAGTACTGAAAAAGCAACGACTAATGATGGTAACGCTGGCTCTACTTTGGAATGAAGGAAACTTGCTCTCGTAGTAAACGCAACCACTGCACACATGTTGACTTTAAGAATGGCGCCAACTGCGGTAAGTGTAAATTATCTAGTTACCTTCTTGTCCATAAACTAGAAATATTTCGTTGCCACTTACTGAGTCACACGTTTCAACGGGGGTCACATTCCAGAGCAACTGCGCCGCCATTAGTGAGATTAGCGTCAAATAAACGTGGATTCAACTTTGTCTGAAATGTTATGCACTGGTTAGTCTGTGGCCCTAAACAAAACTCATTCGAGACCTGACGGTGAACAGTTGCTTGGTTATTAAGATGATTGTGTAACATATGACGAGGTTCAAAGTTGTTGTACGATGGAAATAATATCCGTTGAGCATAATCAGATTCAGAAGTTTTGTATACAGGTTATCTAATAGAATGTTACCAACATTTCTTACTAACTACTTCCGGAGGAAACTCATCTAACGTACACTGAAACTTAGGTGTTGGCTATTCTTCGGTTTTCCTCGATAAGGTTTTACTGAGTCAGTCACTCTTACATTTATCAGATATCGACGTTTTAAACCAAAAATGAGCAAGTGTAAAATGGAAATAGCTATTGGTAATAATATTGGGTGGTCTGGCTATTTCACCTCGAGGAGTTGACACAAATTTTTATCTTTTCGCGCGAAAATTCCCAGTGTAGTCATGAAAAATAATGTGCAGCAAACAAGCTCGTTTTCAATAATTCATCATCAGGCTAAATACATTACATTTATATCACGAATCTTACTAGGGAATCATTAAAAGGGGTAAACGGGGAACGGGTGGTTAATCAGGTCAGTCAGTTCAATTTTACGCTGCAATCAAGTACCCACTTGAAACGTGGGTCTTGACAGGCTAATAGGGTGTGTGGTTGGTCATGGCAGATCCAACACCTGAACAAAACCTTTCTGGGCTCACAGGGGTGAGTTGTACAGGCGAATTCCAACAGCCTCAGCTGTGGACAGAATCCTACGCCTTACTACCCTGGACTGGAAACCTTTAACTCAGTAGATTGGGCGAAATGCGTCCGTCACATTGACAGAGTGATTCGTCTCCACCAGGTGCGATAGTATGGCACTGTTGACAGATTTAGTTATGCCACTGTTGAGGCAAGCTGGGTGGTGTTCCCGGACCCGTTCAGGTAAGCGTCTGTTCGTGCGGCCAACATAACTGGTCCCACAGGAACAAGTGAATGAGTATACGCAAAATGAGGCTGCAGAAACAGGTACTTTATCTTTTAGGCGTGGACACAAAACCGGATTGGATGTGAAGTGAACACGTGATTTAGCAGCGTAAAATGTTGCATTAACTGCCCTTGTGAGTCTACGTGTGATAGTTTAAGCTAGCATGTCACCCCTGAATGGTAATCCGATGTGTATAGTTTTATTTTCCGCTTGATACAGCTGGTCCCTTTCACTCTGTTGTTGCACAGCTCTGTCTGTGAACCTTTCCGGGTAGCCATTTTGTATGAATACTGTATGCACGAAAGTCAATCCTTCGGCTATAGTATTATTCGTGCAAATTCTTACAGCCCTGCCCGTCAAACAGTTGATTAGGTTTCTTTTCAAGGCGAGTGGTACAAAACTATTGAAATGAATATATTGGCCGCTTCACGTGCCCTTTCTGTATATCGCGCGTTGAACTGAGCCATGCGTGCGGCGACGCAAACGTACATCCAAAAAGCCTAATTGATCGTCTGTTTCGGTCTCCAACGAGAATTGTAAATTTTGGTGTACGACGTTGAATATAACCAATATATCAGTCGGATCTACGTTGTTATCGAGTACCCAAAGGATGTCGTCTACGTACCTCCTATAAAAACTACATTGGTCTGCCGCTGAACTCAGTTGTTCGTTTTCTAACTTCGTATTAAAACAGTGATCCCAACGACGATCCCCTTGCGACACCGTCCTTCTGCCGATAAGTTTCTCCGTTGAATTTGAACTGCACGTTGTAAGTGCACAGACAGTGTAACTGTTTGAGTTCGGCCGGTGGTATCTGAATATCTATGTCAGAACCCTCGATATACTCACATAGAAAATCAATAGTTTCCTTCAGCGGGACGTTCGTAAATAAAGATGCGACGTCAAGAGAAAACATCGATTGTTCACTCAAGTTTATATCTTTGATTGTATTCACCAGATCAAATGAGTCGCGTAAGCCGTGAGTTCAGAGTTTCCACCTGACGGAATCTAGTGATTGTGATAACCATTTGGCTAGTGAGTGGTATGGAGAGTTAAAGATATCCAGGATTGTTCTTAATGGTATCCCGATTTTTTGAATTTTGAGTAGTCCAAGCAGCCTGGGAATCATGGTTCCGGCGGGACGAATTCTTTCAAACGTAAATGAATCAATAATTCCCCTCCGTTTTAACCAAAGTAAGGATTTCGATATTGCTTTATCGATCTGAACGGTCTTATCTTTTTCACTAGCTATTTTCCGAAACTTCTTATATGGTGCACCTCTTGTTAATATAATCTACTTTGCTAAACAGTACGATACCAGCACCCTTATTAGGCTTCGTAATTAAGATATTCTCATTTCTTCTCATATTCTGTTTTTTGTTTTTCCAGTCTTAAAGCTCACCTTCGAATCCTGGGACCTAAACAACGCAAGGAAATTAAACACCTTAGTTATCAAAGTGAATGCTCTATCGCAACCACATTTTGGACGGATTACGTGCGGTCGGTCCACCAATTGATTAATCGGTTGATGATCCCCGAAATACATCAGGACATGCCGTCAGTTAGCCCACAATCTTCGTACTGTGGATTGAGAGGATTTGAAAGTATTTAAAAAAAATCAATCGAACACCAGTACTTACTCGAACTTAAAATTAGAAAACGTATATGAGACCCATATGAGTAACTGTGCAAAAGTCACTTTGTCCGCGGATCGATGCATCGCAACCTCGTGAAAATGTGTCAATAATCTAGCCAATAATCTGTACGTTTGATAGTGATATGAACAGTAATGTCTGGTTATATGTACTTTCCCTCTGATGAGAACGATACATTTAGTTTTTCAAGTGCGTTGTAATACGTTCGGGTCGTTACTTAAAAATGATACAAAGTCACATATATGTGGCCACTGTGAAGCCCTGTTAAACAACTTGAAACTGGCTCCAAATATTTGTATTGTGCTAGCCTGAAATCGTATAATTCAGTTGCCCCGTAAGCTGTTGGATTAGTTCACCTCGGTGCAAAACGATCTGCCTCAAATGATGACAGCAACCTAACAGTCCTAAACACGTAGTCCGGGGTTTTCACGTCGTACAACACTCGTGGAGCGGATACTAAGACTGTCTAGACTGTTAGCCACGACTGGAACCTCTCACCATTTCACGGTCAGATGGTGGTATCACTGAGCCACTGTGATTTCTATCAGTCATACACACTGTTCTGTAGTAACAATATACGGAAGACAGCATACTTACTAGAGCGGTTCTAATGTTCACCTACAACGCATTCATATTTACGGATCCCTCTTATTTCTCATTTTATTAATAATCACTCATTTTGGTGACTAGACATGGCAATGCTTTCCAAGAAATAGAGTAGAGATAGTTACCCGAATCTGGCGCGTTCCAATTATTGATGTATCAGCATTGCATTAAAACCAGCGATTGGTAGATATGTATGTAGTCACGCTGCAGCAGTCAAGTAAAACCATGAGAACACACCGAGCAACTGGCTTCAACTGCGGTGACACTGGCCAGTCGTGCAACCGAAAACCGATTCAATTTTTGTCATTTCATCTGTAAGAAAGAATACCTAACATGAAAGGTGCCGTGAACTTCTTGTTGAACCAATCGAGTGTGAACAGCCGTATTTAACCACTCAGAAACTAGATGTTAACAGAAATTGCGGCATAACAGATAAACTGGAAATATTCAACACGTTCTATGGATTTGAACATAAGCAATAAGGTGCCCTGATTGGCATTACCCGTATGTATTCTCGAAGTATTATGCATGTAGTTTGGTTCAGTCACAATGAAGTTGAACTCGATATGAAGATTTTGTTGCCTAGTCTCCATGTTTGAGCAATCTGACTCAGTTTACTGATGAACGGGTAAGCTAAGTAAGGGAAATGCTTTTGAAACGTAACATGATGCGTTCTGATGGTCGACTGGGCGTATATCCTTCCATATAACAATAGGAAATAGCAGTGCCTTTTGTCCTTTTCATTGCACAATGCTCACCTCTCATTCCAATTTAGGAACACTGGACAATTAACGAAATTTTAAATTCCGTCAAGAGGATAAGAGACAATCTACAACTGAGGCTGGCTTGATGCGGAACTGAGGCAACTACACAGGCAACGAATAACACTGCGGATGCTTATTCCAATGACAAAATGTTAGACATCACCCACATTTGGACAATTGTGCTTTTCGTGGTGCAGTGAGTTTCTGCTCCTTGTTGAGATTTCCTGTGCGTGCGGGCCGTGTCAGTTTAGTTTCTGATTGTGCTCATCACATTTTGTTGCGAGTAATGTTCCTAGCTTTTTATAACAGATTCTTAATTTATCACAATGCATTTACGTCACAGGAGCCACCTAGAAAGTTCTGTTTAATCGGTTATCTACATGACAGAAGTTGCAGTTAACATCGCCATCAACTTTCACTGGATATGCCCCGCTAAGTGCAAAATGTAAATCAATGTAAATCAATTTAGAGGCCACCTCAGTTACCTACATCTGTTGCTCTTCGAAAGGGCGGATAATATGTGAATTCTGTAAACAGTTGACCAAGTTACAGTGTTGGAGTTCCTCGCACATGCCTCCTACAAAATGGGATATTTTATCACAGAGGAAAAATGTCCATGAAATTTGTAAGTCTGATATTCTTCAAAGGCTTTGTTGAAACTGGTAGAAACTTCTGTCATATGCCATCCGAAGTCACATTCCGGTTATATTACCGGATATTTTGTAATATTTCCTAGAGAAATTTAAGGAAGTAGTTTTGTCCTCTAGGATTAATTAAGTAAAATATTGATGAGGCTCATTATAGTTATGAGAAGTGTTCCTAAGAAGTGTATAAAACAACTCATCATTTGGCTGAGGATTGCAGAGCTTTGGGTGAAAAACACATCTTCAATCTTTAAATTTCAAAAGACGATTTTGCTGATAAAATCACTGGCCTCAAGTTTTGTTCTTTGTTAGAACTCATCAGTAGTACATATCCTTGAAACGGCCGAGATTTAGATTCTGACCACGCTTTCATGAGGCAACCGTGTAAAAAACTACCCCGATGACGTTACATGAGATGTGATTAGATAATCACCCACAAACGCTCAACCACATTAGCTTGTGAGTACTACACAGATTATCCGAACGCACAGAAAGCAGATGTATTAACTATTCTGTTATACCCATTAGTGCCTTACTCACAGTTTGCTCAGCTCAACTTAAGTTCACACTTATCTCTAAGGCATAATTAACTTTTGAAGTGAATGTAATCCGGTTCGTCCATGACAATCAATATTCAAGAAATGTAGTAAAAGCCAGACGAAAACTGAAAACGATATTTCTGATACCTTCAATTTTGGAACTTCTGAAAGAATGCAGTGATTCCATCAATTGTGATATTTCGGTTCGAAAGTTTCCTTCTAATACCAAATAAGACATCATCAATAAAATCACCTCAGAAAACAAATGACATTTATGTATTCAAACTGATCAATAACTTCCAGTTGCGGTGCTGAGCAAATGACAGGGAAGCATTTTTAACTAGCTCAGTAATTTCATTGAATGAACCAGTTAGGTTATGCAAACACACCCGTTTAAAAATATTTATTTTAATGAACGGTAGAACTGTTGTACTGAACAGTCAAGTAAACATATGGTAACCATATTTGTTGAGGCGCGCACAGATGAGAAATTTCGATACATCAAAATGGTGATTTAAAAAACGGAAGAAACCCTATGGATCTCATTAATTCTGACCACTATGGACACAAACATTTTCGTGTGTGGTTCGCAACGTCAAGTTGTAAAATGTTAGTTTGTTTCCCTCCGAATATGTTGAAATTCTGACCTGACCTTTTTTCTTTCAGATCACGTGTTGTATATTTTATGGCTATAACTTCATGCTTGTGGTATCAGAACTTCCATCTGCTTACCATGAATATTGGTATTTGAGTCAGTTTGTACTGTGTAGTTTAGTAGTTTTTTGGGATAAAGCCTATAGCCCATACAATCTGTCCACATTTAGAATGAACAAGGTCTCTTCTCTGTCGAATTCAACAACTGTCTGTCGTAATTAGAAAGTAAACTAGATTTTTCAGAAATGAATTCGGGTTTCATTTATCTGGTTCTATTGATAGCTTGTAACAACATCTGCCACAGCCGTTCCCATCAATCCATTAGTAAGTATTTGGTTTAATGCCGGAGGGGCGGTTAGTTACGTTACTAAAATACCCTGATTGTTTACGCTTCCATCCAACCGGCGGTTTGTTCGACAGCCTTAATGTCTGAAATATTTATCCACAGACAAAATTTTGTCAGTTGTATGTTACACTATTTTGTCGTAACATCTGCTAGCTGGTCAACTTCAGCCAAAAAGGTCTTTTAGCTGTTAGTCTTAAGCTTAACCACATCGTTCTCGATTTATTAACCCAATGTAATCAACCGATAGGCCTGTTGGGCGTCTGCAAGAAGATTACTTTTACCGAACTGTATTTGCCACTTCTGACGGCTTTGTGAATCAGTCTGGATAATATTCAACAGGATTAACTCGACATAGTTTTCGGACGTTCACCTTCTTTTACAGATGTGCTACTACTGGGCATCACGTCAAAAACGTGTTTGGGCGATATCAGATTTTTTACTGGTTAACTTGTACCGTCAATAAAGTGTCAAACTCGAATGGTGGAACAGCCCGTTGTCATTATTTGAAGACAGAATAGTTGACCGTTAGAGAATATGGATATCACACATGATACAAATGTGGTTAGCACATTTAGGCATTGTGCTTCATATGCTGTCAATGAATGAACGGAAAACAGCACATTGTAACAAACAGGTTTTAGTGTTTTGTAAACTATCCACTTCAGGCGACTTTCCACAGGATTTTTGTACTCGAAATTTGCAATTAATTACAACAATCCTTACTAAGACTTCCTAGGGTATTCGGGACACCTGGTAGTGCAAGTTGCTCGTAATATATTATTCTCTTCTCATTCATCAACTGATGTCTTGATGTCATCCTTGAAAGATTAACCTGAAATATACTCTCTCGATTTAGCTGGAAACGCGTAATGCTGCTTATCAGCAAAAACGGAGAAACAGCCACGCGAAAAATGCCTGCTGGTAATGTAGGGAATACAGATTTAAAACGGTCGTGGTCAACAAGGTTTAGAAATAAATTTGACTTTAAGTAAAACAGTGAATCTCTCACGTTTTGTGAAAGCAATCGCCATAAACGTTGCTTATATCTGTTTTTAATGGTTTCAAAATGTCCAAATATTTCAGAATACGGTTGAGAAAACCGCAGTTTATTTTTTTAGCTTAATGGCATTGTGAAAGCATCCTGAGGATTTATTTGTCTTTGACTGAACGGTTAAACCCGATTATGTCCCGGATTATGAAGCGTCGTTTAGCCAAACAAATAAGCAGAAAAAGCTACATAGCTGTTTGCACCCTTTCTTTGATAAAATTATTGACATCGTGCACCGAAACGATAACGCACCGCTTTTTTCCACAGAAAGTTGTGAAATTGTTCAGTCTAACAGCAATACGTCCAACTTATATAGGTTTTGAAAGATGTGTGAAATTATGCAGGATAATATTTTATTTTGCACTACGAGAACTAAAACAAATATTTTTGCATTCGGCACAAATAATTTAGAATGGACTTCACAGTAAAGCATGCACTCAATGTGATAACATTAAAAGACCACCCCGACTGTCTTATCGTCAAGTCAACTGCAACAACCTCCCAAAATAGGCGGACACACTTCGCTAGGAGACATTGGGAATAATTTTATCTTAGCATCCCTCCCAATAAAATAGTTACATATATATAAATATCAAAAATGGCTCAGATAGGAGTATGCATAGGCTGTACTTCGCTACGCTATTCTAGAATAAGTCATCCGTATACAAACAATACATATCGGAACTCTGTACTCGGCAACAGGACCAGGAGTCAAGGTCACATGTGTTCCCCAACCAACCAGCTCCCCTTCTAATCGATTTGTAAGAAGCTTCTCAAGCCCCTTACTCCGTCTCGCCCAGTTCGATTGGTGCTCACATTATCAATATATCGTCTTAATTCATAATCATTTAATCAAGACCTGTATGATGCTAATTTTTTGCCGAGCCGCACACAACGGCTTCCTCATTCTGGGTGTATCCTTTTCCGGGAAGAATGAGGCTTCTGGCGAGCAAAACACCACAATCTAGATAGCATTTTCTAACAAGCTGTCCACGTCGATCTCGATAACGCAGCAAATTACCTTCATCACGTCATCAATAAACTGGTCAAATAAGATATGTTGACAAGAAGCGGAACGACATGGATTAGCAACGAGGCCTGAAAACTAAGACGTGCCAAAGCGGTGCTTGTTGTTTTCACAGCTTGGCTACATTACGTCATGTCACAGTCCATAAAGGGTGCGATAAACCCAAAAGCAATATGACATACTTCTGATTCCACTGGAAACTTGTTAAGTATTGATCAGTATGTCGATGATTTTTATATTTGTTTCGTTCATGAATGCAGTTTTTGATTATCTATAATTTGGTGGTAAAACTGCGTTACTTTTAAGGGTTTTAATAAAAATGTTTGATTTATCAGAATGAAATGTGCGATTTCAACCTGTTCCCCACTTAATCGGAAGGTGTGATGATTAGATGAAGCTGAACAGTAGATTGTTCACTATTTATTCATAACTCGCTTGACAATTTCCAAAACTTAGTTGTATTCCTTTATAACATGTACGTATGGATATACTGAATGTAAGTTCTGTTGTTTTGTGTTCACACAATAATTGACCAAAAGTGACTTGAACATCCGTGAAAAGTTTTTCTTGGCTAACATTTATTACTCATTAGGATAGCTTTCAAGTCGAATGAAGCTCATTTTCTGGCACCCTCACTATACGAAGGGTGGCATTTCTCGAAGACATGACAAACTTGTCAGGCATGACTTGCTTGAGATTTTTCAACGAATGAATTAATGTTATCACACTTGTGTGCTAAGTTCCCCGGTTGACTTCTAACAACCTTAAGACCCGAATCAAAACGAGAACATAAGTTGGCAGACGTTGTCTTATCAAAGTAATACACTTGTTAATTCATACTGCGATATCCTTAGAGATATTTATCCTCATCTGTTCAATTATTTATATAAGATGTAGTGGTGGAGAAGAAAATATAAGAATTAATGAGTAAAACATAATCTGCTGTTGTGTGGTTGTTCAGACCAATTGCTGTAAACAGATCGCTTCAGTTCTATAGAGGCTCTTCAAAATAACAAACGACTTTATTTCACTAGGACAAATAAGAAAATAGAATTGTTATAACATGCAGAAATAAAGTTTTTCACATCTCTGGAAGTATTGTTTGTAGATGGATTAAATGTGTGTTTGTGGACACCGATAAGTCGAAAATGCGAGCTTCATCATACAACAGCTACCAAAGCATTGTAAACAACACAGTCAACCGTGTTGAATGTAGGAATTTAAATTTAAATACCGCATTGTGTTAGATATTAGGTTCTGAAATTTATTTCTTTCACATTCCTAAAATGTCTCAATAAATCTCTTGCTAGTCACTGGTTTGCTGCATCACTAGATAATACTACGCTTTAGACAACCTTGGTATGTTCATCTTGTTTGCTGTCATGAAGCTGAGGAGTTGAAGGATTTTCATTTTAACTCGCTTTTGTAAAAGCCTATTAACAGGATGCAAAACGGATTCCAAGTCAAGTTTAAACTAACGCGTCTACAGACAGTCTCCTATAAGGGTGTGCTAAAATTTTACGTCGATGAGTCGTTAAGTTTTGCATTATTCGACTTAACAGTCGACCTTATTTTTGCTTGCATTTGTTTGACGAATCTGAACTAAAAACGGATGAGTGTTAGTCAGTTTTGGAAAAACCATAAACCATGTAATCAGTAGACTGAGAACATCTGTTCGCAGAATGAATGCCTCTGATACGGATTATCATACTGCGAATTTTGTCAGATCCCCTAAACTACATAAACACAGTGACGCTGATCAGTAGCACGAGTTCCGTGGACTCGACTCTTTGCTCTTGAGTACACCGTTAACGCCTGAGATGAATCTTGATCTCAATAGGGCAACAGTTAAATTAATCTCGTCCAACAAACCCTGGATTTTATGTGCCCATTCTTATTTCGAGATAGTGTAATAATTAGGAAGGCATTTGGCGAAAATCCAAGGTGAGATAAAACTTTATTGTAATTTTACTAAACAGTACCGAATAAACTACGATCTTTTCTCACGTTTTTGAGACTTCGAAGGTAGTCCTGTTTACCCGACCGTCTAAGTAAACGTTATTGCAATTGTCGACTACTCGTTACTGAGTGAATTACTCTAAATCGCCAGAAGCGATTTAACATTAAATATATGCAGGAGCGTAATTCAGTCCAGTTCTGTGAGTTCGGCACACTCAGTGGCAATTAAATAGTAAATTGATTGAGTCAACACAACTAGATAATTGCAATGTTTCGTTTGAAGCTTTATTGTTCAGTCGTACTGACAGAGTTGGCATACGTTTAAGCTGGTGAAAGTCAGTGACTGAAGAGGTGAAGGGGCAGCCAAGTGTGTAGTGGCTAGTGCAAGCAATGACTCAACGCGAGTCAGTATGCCAACACTCGAACAGAAATCGGCCGTCTTCGATCGCGAAACACTTAACCGCAACAAGTCATGTGGTTGACCCCGTCACTTCCTTCATGGTCCTACTGCATAACCGCAACCCCAGGCTGTTGGCAGTCACGGAGGCAATGCTGATCAAACGTCATGCACCGACCCTTTGTTGGCAAAACGTACTGATGCAATCAACTTCGTTACCGTGGCAGTGAACCCTGATTACGCCCATTTTATGTTCGTTCATTTCGTTGTTTTGTCGCCAACCGCTTAACCTATATAACTGAATGCTTTATTTAATAGACTGACGAGAATGAACGAAATGGTTGCATCTCGCAATGTAAGTCTTCTTGTCGTCTTAATGAGCCGGATAAAGGGAACTCATTGTTTCACATTTGATAATAAACAACCTGGCAAGCATTTCAACTTTTAACGGTCTGTTAATCAACTGACGCTTAAGGCAAGCAAAAGGTAACAGTAAATCAGCGTCTGTTCAATATACATATCACAAATGAGAGGGAAATATTGTTGAAACCAGATAACAAACGGGAACACCTTAGAAATTATACATCATGGATTGAAAAAGAAAAGTAATCCATCCGTGTACAATTGGCTGCCGGTTAACTCTTGCAGTGTAAGAAAAGCATAAGGAAAGTTAATGGAAAACTTGTCTAATGCCACGTTAAATTTCGTTCAAACTATCTCCTCCAAATGGTATGTTTAAAAATAACGAAAGCGTTTATCGTTGGATACAACTGTGAAGATGTGCTTTAAGAGACATTTTGATAACTAGGTGTAATTTTCCCTCCGGACTTATGTTTTAAGTAAAACCAACCAACATTCTCACATTTTCCATAATTCTTTACGTACAAGGTAATTGAAGAACTGCACATTTAATGGAAACTATTCATGACAGCGTCAACATGTATGCAATCTGATTTATTTCGAGTAGCTTTCCAAACTGAGTTAGTTAACTAACTAGATTTGTGTCAATTTATCAACAGTACACGAAGAAATCTGGCAACAGCAATCCTGGTCTTCAGTAACGATTAAATATGCTATTTAAAAAATTGAGCAGTTCTGGTCTGATGAGGAGTACGTTTGTCACAATGCAATTGTTTTGATCAGAAAAAGACTGCATTTTCTGCACCTTACGTTTCTGTTGATTGATTAATGCTGCGCCGGCATTGGTGACAGCAACACCGTACTTTCTCCTCAATGTCTACGAGGACGTCCATGTCAGGTGTGTAGATTTTACATCGTGCATCAACAATATCCATCTTTTATTTGGGATAGGCTTGCAATGCCAGAGTTTTCGACGGCAAGACTACCTAACCGATTCCGAACGTGTTCAATATAATTTACATCAAGCGATAGAGATCATCAAAGCAGAGTGTGAACTTCGTTTGATATCACGGTGTTCTTTGTTGTTTGGGGTGCACGTGAAGTTGGACTATATTTTCACATGGCCCCGTACTTAGAGTTAACAACCGCGTGAAACATGTTTTTAGCATATGTTTACAAGTTCCCTTATTCACAGTATTTCGAAGGTTGCTATTTCGGTTGTTTTGTTTATTCATCAGAAAACCTCATACATGACTAGATCAGACGTTTTCCTTTAAAACAGGTATGTTCACACAGAGGCTAAACCGGACTTCACTAAGTACAACGTAGTCATATGTGAAGGTCACCCGTGGATTAATTCGAGACGGCAGTGGCGCTCTGGTAAATCACTTTCACTCTAACCAGTGTGAAATCGTTTAGCTCCTTTTGTGGTTGATTCAGTTCGTCCGAACCCTTGATTATGTGTACTTTTTAGATCGCAGGATTATGTTACCTTACTGCGGTTTTTTTAAACTTTGGTCTTTATTAACTGGTGGATTGAAGGATCCTCCACAGGAAACATGTTAATAACGTGGTAATTCTAGGTATCACCGACTTCGATGTGCTGCTGTAGCCACTAACTTCCGACTGTTATACACCGGTCAACTAAGGAAGTACACATTTTACGATGTCATGCCACGAAGACCATTGACGAAATAACAAACGATTAAGATTACAGGGAACACAAGTGTAGTCGACGCTATGAGACCGATTCCAAACGTGTTGAAGTTAAAGTATCATATGTCCAATGCGACCAAATGATGGTATGCCACTGCAGCGTGATGCAGACAAAAAGGGAGCCGTGTGAACAACATACAAGACAGTGTCATATTTTTCCAGACAAGCAAAAGATCGATTTACGAATTGAAAATGCCCTTGTGGATAAAACATCCTTTTGCATGCGACAATACCAAAGTGAATCAACTGGAATTTCAAAGCTAAATACTAGACTTTCTTTCATTGAATATAGCCTATTTTTCCAAAACTGATAATGCTAATGGAGTAAACTACAAGCACTCGACATTGTTTGTTAGGCGAAATAGTTATATCTCCTAAATGATGTGTTTAAGAATCCTAGATTTACACTTTTGTGTTTGCCTTGGAAAGTGGAAAGATAATATATATTACACGAGAATTTTTATGGAACCGCCTGTCGAAAGAATCTCAAAGAAGCTACACGTGTAAACGATGTCCCAAAATGATGTTTCCTTCTGGCTGTCATTTGGTGAAAACTATCAGGGTAACAATGTTCAGTATAAGCTTCATTCTAGGTCGAAAATGATTTTGTTGTAACCAACCCGGAAAATGAATCTATTTAAGGCCGGACGACATTAATATAATCATTTCGCTCTCCATGTTGACTCTAGTTTCAGTTGCATTTACAGAGCACCATTGCGCTGATAGAACATATTGGTGTTATAATAAACACACCAGAAAATACCTCAAACTGTCTGATGAATGCGATGGAGCGAGGCAAAAACCTGGCTCACGAGAAGCATCGCAACAGGACTTCATCAACAACGAAATGCCTCTAGGAGATCATTTGACAACTGGACGCAAACAATCTATTCGACCTACTGCTACGTTATTCGAACACAAGATTTTGATTATCACTGAAAGTTTATTGAATGAACAGCAAAGACCATTTCGTACGCATAAATGTATTGCTCCACATTGTATTCCTTGTACAGCAAGGATTTCTTGTCTTAAGATCATTTACCTCTTTAGTTTCATATCATTCTAACCACGGATTTCTGTCTGGACTGACTGTTGAAATAGGCAGTTGACAAATAATGTCAACATCCTACAACTTAGGTCGTGTCACCATTTTGCCGAACTGGATAAAGGAAGTTCCCATACAAATATGTTAACTATTCACCCGCTAGTTATGGCTGTTGTATAAGATGTTTCCGCTGCAAGCGATATCAAGTTATGACGCAGATATGTGAAAAGAGGGCGAGTTATTTACCAAACAATAGAGAGCTGGTCCTTCCTACTAAGTGGCATAAAACAGTGTCAGACTATACGCACTAAAGACAATCACCCTTTGTTTGTTAACGGTTTATTTTGAGTGCACTGATAAACTACCAAGTCGAAACAACCAGTCCACCCACGGTTACGCGTATCGCAACGCCACAAGTTACTTCACTGAGGCGTGATTCGCATATAATTCCTTGACGTATCGTGGCCCAGCAAGCATGACCGCGGAGCTGTAATTCATGAAGCCCTTTGCGGGCCGTCCTGATCTCACACCCTGACACGGCATGGTTATTGCTTAATTCTTGCCATGATTTGAATGCAAATCTGTAATTCATGAGATCCATATTTACTGAACATCACTCGCATTTGATCATAAATGCTACATCCCTCTAGACTTTCCAGTCGGCATCTTTCAAAAATAAGTACTGTACTCGAATCAGGGTCTTGTTACAGTCCGTCACTAGTGCATATCCTTGCCGTAACCCAAACCAGAACTCTAACCACGCTTTCCTGAGTTTGCGGTATTTACCACTGTGCCATAGGCCTCACGCTGTACACCACCAAATCATCATATGCAAAAGTTCAGACACAATCGCTTGTGAATACTGTTTTAATTGCCGGATCGCCTTGAGAGGAGATACATCAACTGTCCTGTTGATTCCAATCAATGACCCCACAACTAGGACTTGTCCCCAAATAGAAATCACACAAATAATTAACTTGATGTGCGATATTTTCAGTAAGTAACGAGAGATGTGAGCTTTTCATGTAAACTGAAAATTTGATGCAGGCTGTCTGGAAAGTCTACGGGAATGCGACAACTATTGTCACATGTGAGTATTCAATTTATATGAAAAACTCACATCCCAGTAACCAAGAGAGTTAGTTAACTGAGATTATGACGAGGTGTGGTTCATTTGCCTGTTTTCAGATGCCCATGGGGCGTTTGCATGTGAACCTGCTCTTTGGTCACCTCAATTGGATATTTTAGTCAGTGAAACCGGTTTGATGTCCGGATGTGTTAAATTCCGTTTGTGACTACTTGAGGAAGTATCTCAGTGTTCTGAATAACGTCTAAACTTCCAGTGACCAGAGTACACTGCATGCTTTACGTCAGAAATCGCCAGAGGTATCATACATTTGGGTAACAGATTCTCCGGGCTTCTCTGCCATACAAAAGTGTTTAGGTCATTATAACCGTATACACGATTTTCCATCTGCAAGATGCTGGTAATGCAGATCAGTATTTCAAAATGATTAACAGCAAAACTAACCTGAGCTACGGGAGCTCGTAACTCACTATCCAGGGACAGATCCGTCAGCAGGTTTGCACCTAACTAGCAGAAGTCTAAGGAACGATTCGAACTCTTGTCAGTAATATCGAGATCAAGCGTTTAAAAAAATGAAGCAATGCAATTTTCTTACCCTTACTTGGACTGGCTCACCATTTGGTCGCAGCAACCATGGAAATCGTGATTGTTGATTGTAACCATTTCTGCAGTGTTCCAGATGAACACTGGTGTATGACTGTCTAACAGCAAATGTATGTAAAGATGTTTAACTTGACCCACTCCCCTGTTGCTTTACAGTGACAACATATCATCGGCAGTTAACCCACGTTATGACACCGTCGTTTAAATTCAGTTTTTGACTAACCCGGCAAACCTACTAGAACAGCGAATTTAACTTTGCACCTTCTGCAGTGGTTTATGACATACCGAAACTAAAAGCCTTATGGAACAGCATAAAACGGTCACACGGTGGTCGGTTACATTTAGTATGCACGGTGACATCTGTGCTGCCATTACTACGGGCTACTCCAATGGTGAACTTCCATTCATATCGTTGATACTAGATCGGTTAGATCGAATTATTTAAAAACTTTTCCTTGTGCAGTTTAGTAAGTCAGTTTTTCGGTACTTCTCAGTGCTCTGTTAACAATTTTACACGAAAATTTTAGAAAGGTACTTTTGAACTCCTGAGCGACTGTTTCCTGTATCTATACATGATAAAATATAGTACAAGACATATTATACAAATGGCCTCTTATGTTTCAAGTGTTCTTCGGGCACCCATCTTCATTTACAGTCTTTCCTTTTATGGTTTGTTTCAATGGCTTACTGCACTTCTCACACACCGTGATCGAGAACAAGTAACCATACGACCAGCTGCCAGCAACAATCATTCGCGATCTTCGGTTAAACAGTTTTCGGTCAGTGCAGTAGGCTGCCAAATTGTCTGCTCCAGATGTTTGTGATGTCATCTGATCACGTGTGCACACCGCTAGACTGTTTACACCAATACTTTTGTGGAGTGCATGGGGCGGACACCAAAACGCCTTATGCATATAATGCAACTTCTTTCATTGTCTGCAGTAAGTATATTCCTGTGTGAACTGATCTGGATTTTCCCACCAACCGTCCAAACTGCTGCAAAGTCGTTCAGTATAGTGGAAGTTCGTGTGACAAAATTCATTATTTTTTCTTCATCGCCTGAGTAATTTGTGAGGAATCAACTGTGTAAATCTTGAATACATTAGATACAATTTGACGACATCATTGTTGTTGAATAGGTTCGCAAGTTTTTATCGTTGAGGGCAGAATTTCGCAAAAGTTGCTACTAGCGTCTGCGATTTTAGGTTTTATCAAAAATCACCATGTGTACTAGAAATGGATATATCGACTAGGCTAACATAAGTTTAACATGCGAACGTTAAAAATTATTTCGCTCTAACCAGGCTATTATCCGCATTAATTTCGGCCTAGACTATGACTGACGTGAAAAACTCATCGAAATACTGTACTGTCATGCGACAGCAAATGAATTGCACCTAAGCTCAGTGTTAAACTCGCGCAAAGGAAAACAGTCACACAAAGAGATGCCTAACATATTTTGGCGGGGAACTGGTGCGTTGTTTCACCTTTGTGACAAATGGTTGGACCATAAACAATTCAAAATGTAGGAGACTTTTCTTCCCAGTCAAACAAACCTCACGCTGGCTGATGGCAAATGCTGAGTAAATTGCTACGATTAATGACTGCGCAACATACAAAGTGCATCTATCCAAAAAGCCGCGTACCAGTGAAGGTCACGACGTTATTTTCCTAGCTAGTCAGTGCCATGAGAAACGGTAACTTGCGGCGTTCAGGCCATCCAGGTCTTCATTGGTATAGTGGCGTAGTTGCATTTTTTGTCCGGAATGAGGGCGTTCTGCATGGGCCTGTCTCGGATCGGTTGTCGCAGTTATGGGATTTATGAAGGCATTATCCGTAGCACCAGTTCTGTTGGAGTGATCAGCAGAAGACGGTTTAACATTTACGATTTTGAACCTATTCAGTCTGCAGTAACAAACCGGTAGGGTGACCTAGTATAATCTGTTCGACAGTTAAGACAGAATTTCATCACCCTTTTGTCAAATATCTTTGCACATGTATCTAACCATTTACCTCTGACAAAGTGGTGATGAGATCTGAATTGACTTGGTTTTTACTTCGCGGCAGACATTAGATCATATGATGAAAACTTTCATGAGAGAAGTTAGTGTTCTTTTGATAATACAAAAGAGCATTGTAGGGCAGAGGTAATCCTATCACTCAGAGTTAAGCCGGATACTCAGCAAGAATCTTGCTAAAAAGAAAACGTGTACCTCCCTTAGGATGGTCAAATAAATTGCAATTTGAGAAACGAATTTTCTTCAAATGATTCCATTTGTCTCTGTGCAAAGCTGTGATCGTTGCTCTCATCCTTGACAAAGATTTGCACAGACATTTTCACATCGGTTATTCTATCATATTGAAACCACTTGAAATTCTGTAGTGCGTGAACCATTAGATATGGACAGACGTTCAATTTCCATAGAACCTTGTGCCGTTCTCACACAGACACCGACATTTAATCCCTTTTCGTCACCCTCTAATCCACTTCATTCCGTGATAGTTTTGTAAGTGTTATTTTTCTCTGAAATTTACTTATATAACCAAGTATATTATCTGTAGATATAAACCCCTTTTGAGGATAGTCAGTATCGGTTGCTTCAATGCTAACTTGGGCTAGGCAATACAGGCATATTGGAGTAACTGAACCGGTAACTTTGCATCAATCACTAAATATTGTCAACTGTTGACAGCTTAACAAAAGCGATGTGGTATGCCCCAATTAAGACGGGAATGTACATTTACCACTCAAGACCATGTAACTTGAAAGTTTTGGCCGTGTTTCAAAACACCGCTGAAGCATCATATTAGTTTATGTAAAACCTAATTTGATACCTATTTATACAAAATTTATTATAGTACAATTGCGTGAAGTCAAACTGAATGAAGTTCAACGAAATGAGAAAATCAGCCAACTGGTTTGAAATTTACAATAATCGGTAAACAAGCCTGAGTTGCATTCAAATATGCGCATCTTTAATTAGGCCAGGTTTGATCAAATTTGAAATAAAATATACTGCTAGATCAAAGAAATTCTGATATAGTATTTTACGTTCTAGCCATTCTTTTGAGGTTTGAGCGGTAACACGTTAGACTGAATGGGATCGCTTCGACTGTCACACGATCAGGTTGTGCACGCGATTTTGTGTTATATTCAAAAGTTACGCTTTCAACCCAGTAGAACAAGGAGTTAGCAATAATGAAGCTGGTTCACTGTTTGAGTCATAGGGAATGCCGGCTCTGCGAAACAAGTGGACAACACTTTGTTCTGAGGTTTACTACTGTACAACATTTCGCTCGACTTTAACGCTAGTACTGCAGAGAGTAACAATTCAGACGTGACAAAGGTGTTTCAATGATATGCATCCTGTTTCGACAAGGTTCCCGCGCGCGGCGTGTCAGGAAAATTCCAAGTACCCGGTAATATCAGTACAATCATCCACAAACAGACAATTCTTTCAACTCTGCCAGACAGGTGGTGAAATATACGCACTTTTTTCTGAATACATGAAACACAGATTGCTTAGAGTGGGAGGATAGCCTACAGGATGAGGTTATTTCTTACGCTGTAATCATTTGCAAAGTGCATAATAAGATCATACAAAAATATGTAAACGGCAAACCAATGAACAATCATGGAATGCATGCGTGTTCAAAAAACGGCGGTAGTCTTAGCGTCATGGTTTGTTGTTTTCATGTACAGGGGAGCAATCGGCAAACTTCCCATGAATTTGAATAATTGATAGTTTTTCCTACACCTAACTGCTTACAACTTTGGTTTTAAATCCTCATGACAGCCGACTTTTAACACATATTGGGTAATAGATCAAAATCTATTGCACTTATCACCAATCTGTTGAGTAAGACACACTATGTGCTAGTCAAAATGGGAATAAGATTTCATGAGTTAATCAAAAAAACAGATTTAATATGGTAATGCAATAATTTTATTAAATGGTTCACCACGTTTCATAGCTTTTTGATGGAAATGTGCTTAGACGACCATGATGACAAAATTAAGGACTACATAAGTACAATTGTGGAATCTAACTGGTTTGGAAAAATACTGCCTGTCATACTCCAGAAATTGTTCTGGACGTTGGTTAGTTATATGTGGCCCAATGTCTACCAACGTGTATTCAGGTCTAAAACCAGTCGGTCTTATTTGCTTTGGGGTCCGTGATTTATTTCGACAAATCTCTGTCCGTATCTTACATAAAAAGAGCCACTGTTCTTTGCAAACGCAAAATGTAGCAAAACATTTTCTTGTTGGGCGAATTTTTTTACCGATCACTGTATGATCACAGAAGACAGTTATTTACGAGTTCACGAAGTACTGTATTTGCAATCTTAACTGTGCGTTCTAAACCTACTTTAGGTAACTATTGTTAACATGTAGTTTTATCAATCATATTTATCTGTGGGTTATCTATGTCTGTTTTCACCGAACCTAGGGCATTACACAATGTTAGCTGGTAAACTAAGCCGTTGTCCTATCAATATACTGACCTTGGATGGATTGTTATAATCAATAACCGCATAGGAATATGTATGAATACTTCTTCGGATGATGTTACCGTAGGTTTTAAGGGTAAACGTTTTAGATTTCAATAGCAATTTCGACGTTCTGGCTTACATCGAACACGTGGCATTGTGGGCCAAAGTGTTAATGAAGTATAGAAGATGTTGGCTATATTTGAATAGTTCTAAATAATCAAGTCAACTTGTGTATACTTACGGGAATTTTGTCCATCACTTGACAACCTGTGATGAAAGTGAAATCAATGTTAGTCAACAGTCTTCGGTAACCCGGGTAATTCTTTAAAGAAATTTATACCATTTGCTTAGCGAGAATTATACATTTAGATTGCACTTTTTCATTTACCTGTTTCCTGAATGGAAGAAACTTGTACGATCTGCTTAATCCGAAACAACTATCGCAATTGCGGTTGACTTCGAATGAGATTGGTGTGTTTCGTAACAAACTTAACTTTGTTACATTCCGTATATTTTTGTCTATTTGATTACAGTGATAATTTTCTTTACGAGTCGAGTGTGAGGGTAAAATCTCCCAGGTTAGTTATGCTGCATTAATTTTCTTGGTTCATAGTTTGTTTGACCCTCGCTAATTATTCACGACGTTTATTACAATGGATCGATAAGATATCTTCCTTAACCTTTTGAAGGAGATTTACAGCGAGTTTTTCCAAAATTTATAAATATCATGAACTTTTCAGGTCATGCGTGATTAATGGTTCCATCGTGTGGTGTCATTGACATAAGTGTGCGTTGCAAACGGCCCATCATTTTGACGGTACGGCGAAAAGTGATACAACCAAACATGTGTTGTGGGTTCGAATGTGTTATTGAAAAATTCTATGAAAAAGACGAATATAATCGATGCACTTTTTGTAAATGCACTTTCATCCGAACCACACTCAAACGATTTGCGATAATATAGTAAGAAAAACGTCCACTCATCTGTATCCCATGATCGTGCGTAAATACTCCATATAGTACTAATTAATGCGTTGTTTATTAGTGCATCACAGATGAAAAATCACGACAATCTAATGTAATCGACGGGGCAGGAATGTGTACACTATGTGTCCAATTTTCTGATAGCCGGTTTAAAATGTCACACAGTAGGTTAAGTTCAAGTAAAATAGACCCGAACTGCTATGAGGTAGACGAGATAAGTCGTGATAAACGTGTACGGTAGAAAACAATGAAGTCAATTGAAGCTTTTTGTAGATTTAATCCAGTCATCAAAATGGCAGTTAGTTTTGGTTTCAAAATAATGATGTTTCCATATGAAAAGTAAATTAATGAAAACTAAATTGCATCTGCAGGATGTCGTTCTAAATCAAACTCAGATGTTACAAATTATGTTCAGTAAACAGTTTTAAGGTCATCAGGTTTTCATAATCCCAGAAGAATTCTTACCTGGGAATTTTGCTTATGCAAATGTATGAAAATGCTCTGCATTAAAGTTTCTTCGGATAAGAGAAACTAGTTGAATCATTATCAAACATGGAATGGAGAAAATGATCGGAAATCTATAGCTAGGTAGCAGTGCTACGGACGTTCATGCTATTTACCCAAAACTTTGCCACACCATTTGCTTGTCCGATGATTCGTTGGTTAACGAGTGCTTGTGCGTTTAAGCCAGCTAAGTCCTGCACTATGAGCTGAGTCAGTAATGCTTACTAACTTATCAAAATCCCGGAGTCATTGCCTGGTAGCTCACTTTTCTTCTTTCCTGTTTTGCTGTGCAAAGCAAACCTTGGAGAATAAGAAAGGGTAACAATATCAACCCATAAGAAAAATTATTTATTGTAAGGTTGGTTGTCAAACCTCTGGACAATTCAAAAATTAGTTAGACATTTATAAAATGTAACTCCATGTAGCATCGCTGGATTGGCGTCTTTTTCCTCATTACCCAATGAATTGTGTCAAAAACTTGAAACGGTCGTCAGCAAACATTTTGGGTATTCCACTTTATGCTTCGTGGTTTGCGAATAAAGCTACATAATGGAAGATCAAACGCAGATTCATTTGAGTATCTTACTAAGGGTTGCTGAAATGAAATAATTGTTGATATTTCAGAAGTTTGTGCATAACGCTTAACAAATACTGCACAATACATTACAACTATCCAATGCAGTACATATACAGCTCAAATTGCATTGCGCTAAATATTACCCGACTTGAAATAACTATCAAATTATTACACTTAGTTGCAGAAAGATGTACACTGAAGAGGATTTTGATGGTTAACCACGTTACAGTCACTACTTAAAAAAAGGGCGAATTATGAAAAACTTGATGAAGATTTCCTGATCGTTGGATGACTGTTTTACTGAGGGAACGTCCGATTAAGTATTGATGCTCAGAATTCGCACTTCAGCTCAGTACTAGGCCGGTGAATCGAATTTTACTGATTGCAATCACCCCAAAAATTCCTTTAATCAGGCAATACTTCTTGGATTGGATTAGCTCAAATCTGCAAGTCACTGTTTTTGTGTGAAATGCGTTACGCTTAAGATCAGGGATCTGTAACATTGATGTGAAACAACCGCGAACTCTGTGGGGCATAGTCACAAACAAAGTGTACAAAAATGGACGACATTTTTTATGTGAATGAGCGTAAATGTGAACTTACTCCGGACTAGTGGAATATGAAATTTACAATCAACAGCACGCACTGAACTGAATCATCATTAGAAAGAGAACGAACCGCAGATGCGTAGGTTACCATGTGAATTTCATTTCAATATGGTGACTTTCAGGGTTATTCTGTAATCATTTGTCAAACGCCTTAGTTTTTCACGACTAGTTTGAGTGCGATTTTTCCTTATTTACCAAAAGATTTGAATGCACTTTGTGCGCCTTCAGTCGATTAACATAAAGTAAACCTTGGAAGTCGAAAATAGATCAGAAACATCTAGAAAATATTGATTTTTTTGGTTTTTCTACGCACCGTGCACACATGTGTGACCAGATGGTACTTCATTTCGATATATCTGTTCACCATAATAGTGACGTGCAATATGTTCAAACAGAATATCTGCTAAAATGTTGAAGTTAGTAATTTGATAATAAATGAGTTAACTGGACTAGCGGTATGAACGCGGACACTCTATATAATGTGAAATGCTCCAAAGCCTGATAAGATTCCCAAACAGCCATCTAAATAAATATGAGGTTTTCAACATGGGAGACAAATGTTTCAGTATTTCTAGCTGTGTGATTTTCCAAACACTTCATGATGCTATCCAATCCATGGTGGTTTCGGTAAATATCTTAATGTGCGGTGGAGTCTCAGCTGACACTACAGTCTATGTACTTTTTTAGTTTACTAGTATGTTGTTTGTCTTGACTGTTTCTAAATGCATTCTGTGAAGCAACCGCATTGCCTAGACGATCATCCCAGTGGACTCAGGCTAGTCAAATAAAATGTCTTTCGTCAGGTTTGACAAGGTGCGTTTGCAGCTTGTTTCATAAACAGTTCACATTACGTAACTAGACTAGACCACTAGACGCGTTGTCATCATAAGGTCTAAGTATCTAAATAGTCTATGCCTCTCTTTGAAGTTAAATCTGAATAGTATTCCGAAAGACACAACATATTTCAGAAGTCCAGTCGAATGTTATGTTAACAGTGTGATAAGCCGGGTGAAGGGAAACTGGTTGAAGTCTTAACCTGTTGCACTTTCAATGTACAGTGAACTTTCCATTCAGACCATTCTCGTCGTTCGTCCTTTTCGTCACGACGAACACGCTTAAAACAAGTGAAAAAAGCGAAATGAGGCAACCTACTACTAGCCTTTTATTAGTCTACACTTCTGATACGGTAAAGCTATATTCTAATGGCATGCTTCTATAAGGATAATCATAGAATAACAATAAACCTGTCAAGTTTTCTCACGAGCTTTGCTCATCTTGATTCTGAGAACAGTCAAGCGGTCAGATATTTGCCTGAGGTGGAACGGTTTTCAACCGTTGGTTCAACACAGGTATCCGGTGAGTCTTTACAGAAGTTACACTCTGCTCGGTCGGCAGCTAGATGTCTTTGCACAAAGAAGGTAGGCACCGGCTTTTGTATGGCACCACTTGTCGGACCAGACTGAACCAAGTTCTGCGTTAAGGTTTGAAAGTTCTCAAGAGTTCTCTGTTAGAACGATGCTCATGGATGTCACGTATGTGCTTGTTTACTATAACGATTTTTAAGTCAGCCAAGTAGTTTGAGTTGATTGGAGCCTATTATACTTTCAGCTGGATCTTGTTTACAGCCTGCGATCATAATGATAACCGGCAAAAGATATCATTCCTGCCAATTTCGTTTCTACCTCATTTTGTTTGTAGTACTGTTTCACTGGCCCTAAGATAAAAAGCCAGTAAACGCCATGCATCGAGTTACAAAAGTTTATTATTTTTCCGGGTTTTTTCAGATAATCCCTTTTGGATTGGCAGTTGCCAATGAGGTAGATCATTAGCCTACTCAGTTGGTTTGAGCGTCACGTTATTTTTCGTTTAGGCGGGCGTTTTCATAGTCACGAAACTGCTCAGTTCCTATCGTGATGGACACTGCTACTATCGTACTCACCTGCTTGCCTAATATAAATTAGCGAAGTTTCATGGGGCCAGCATGTCGTGCGCGATAGCCAGCCTCCTGGACCATCTCTAGGTGATTGGCTGCTGAGTACCCCCTACTGAATTACACGGTAAATCTGATGTTTTCTCCTCAATATCAATGGAATGATCGTGAAATTTCAAATCTATTATACCACAAAGTACGCCTTTGTCAGAGAACTTTATAATATTACGGGTGTGTCTTTCTAAAATAGGTTATATTCGAGCCGATCTTGTTGTCAGACAACACAACAGATTACATTCAACAACGCAAAACGGAGCATCTTTTTTATTGACAATAATTGAACAACACTCCAAACAACTATTGAGCACTAAAGAAGCATATTTTGCTCGTCAACGATTTGCATAAAATAAGGCCTGTTTGCTGATTATCTTAGCGATTACACAATCGTCGCAAAATGGTTGCAGATTGAACAACGGGAGTTGGGGGTTGGAAATGCTTATTATGGTGAAGCATTGCGTTGCATCGATAACCAATCGGTACAACCGAATTGCACCTGAAGTGTTATGTATGGATTGGTTGAGATGAATTGTTTTGAGCATATTACTCACACTTAAAAGAGAGCAGTAACAAACAGCATCGCGAAAACACTCCCTAGAGTTATCTGCTGGAAGTTGGTCTGTTGGGGGTAGAACAGATTTTGGCATCAACTGATTATTCACAAACATAGGGTATGTTTTATTCGATAACCTCCTGAACAGTGCCCGACGAAGCACAATCTTACTGAGAATATCGCCCGAGTACATTCTTCCGAATGAATCGAGCCGATGAAACCCCTAGGGAGTGATTCGATTCTAATTTTGGAAGAGTGTGTCCAATACAAAAACATACCGTACCATAGTGAAGTTTTGATCTTCAAAGTTTTTCTCTTAAAAGAAGCATTCGGTCATCAAGAAGCACTGTTTGACGAAAAACGCTGTCTAATCTTCTCACTAAGGGCTACCAGCCAGGAGCTTTTGTAGCTTACAGTACAATTTTACAATTATTATTTACCTTCACAGTGATTTTATCGCTTTCATGTTGGCATGTCGCGATGATGATCTAATTTATAGTATGTTCACGTTAAAACATTGTGTTCGATAGTAATTTCAAACGCGATACTGTCCATCGAACGACGACCAGTTTCTAGAACAGAGCGATGGATTTTTCGATTGTAACAAAGTCGATTCAACGTACGGTCGGTTACAAAACTCGATACTCTTACGGCGAATCGGCTGTTCCGTATAAAACGATTCGATATCAGAGTCAGCTTCCATGAACTCTATATATGCAAAATGTCACCGCTGTCAGTTATGGTTCGATAGGTTCTGTCAAAACAATTCGTGTCCCAGTGCAGAAAAATGAAATTCATTTGAGTAAAAATTGTAATTTCATCACCGCTAATAACGCTTAGTTTTACCAATGAAAAATTACAATGATATTATTGTAAATTTGAAAGTGTTCAAATCCTTTGATTTGGCAATACATGGATGGAAAATAGATCTCTCGATTCACGTGTACTGAGTTTTTTGTTTTCTTTGTCGATTCATCTAGGTCTTTCATTATGACATGATCTATTCATACCGTAAACAATTCTTGACCGTCTAGAATTTGGTTCATCCGATAATTTGGCTGACATGATTGAAAAGAGTGGTACTTAGCCAACCAAATTTGGCCGATCTTTCGTTTACTTGTTAAGCCTAGTCAAATTCACAGCGTAGACTGCTTGACGCTAGATTGATTAGCTTGTATATTTGATGTATGGTAAGTATATTTAAGTTGGCTGAAGATGATTTGAGTGATTAATCTCTCACTGAGAATTGTTGGAAAGCAGCTAATTTTCTAAAAGTCTCTAAAGCGGTTGCTTACTTTTTTGATACTATTAAAAATTTGATTCCCGAGGAAACAGCATATCTACATTTTCCAACAAGTCACAGAGATTGAACATACTTGTGTGACATTGCATGAAATCATTCAGTTGATAGCACAAACGACTGACAAATCAACGACATGCTGGTGCACTGTAAAGACACAACCTACAGGTGAATTTAAACTTTTAGAAATTACCTGTAATGTTCACTGTGAGAAACCACTGCTGCTAGTTTATTAGTGTCTAACATAGTCATCAAATTATTATCAGTAGTTGACTTAACTGGTAGTGACTTGCCCTTCCGTTACAAACGTTATATAAGTAGTGAATTTCGTCCACTCAAGTAACTTTCTTGAATTACCTAATATTTGAACAGAACAGCTCCACGAGTAATATTATTTCTGAGACTTCGAATTGAGAAGTTTTGTGCGTATGGTCTTCGACTGAAGTTACCAGGACCGTTGCCGTGTGGGACTGTATGTTCGTAGATGATATTTCAACCATGTCTAATGTGACGTCAGTTTTACGATAGTTGACACGGTTTTCATAGAAAAGCGTTGCCGGAGTTCACATTCAACCTGTGGCTGATATCTGCGCCACTGTCAGGCACTGTCAGAAGCAAAGCTTGATACTGTGTTGAAATGCAAAATTTGCAACCAGTCGTTTGTAATGTACAGATTTGTGGCATTTTTTAAAAGTTATGAAGCGTTATATCTACTAACTGTCATGGTCATTTTTGTTTACAATACTTTGCCCTTGTTGGAATACTTACGTACTATCTGGTCATGCAGTTGTACACGCTAACTTCAGGTAATTGCCCACTTTTCCGATCAACATTTATTAAACAAAATTTCTCACTATTTATCACAACACATCGAGATACCATCCCACATTTCTTCTGTTTTTACTAGATTATATTTAATTTCTACTCAACAGTTGTGCAAGCTCTCAGTAATAGGCAAGCAGACAATTACACTGTAAACCTTCAATGGTTATTATTCTACTAACTCGTGCTTTTAAAGATCTTTTTGGTGAACTAATACGGTTTTTTTTTAAAAAAACCGTTTTGTCTGCATTTTGAAACTTTACCCTTCGAACTGCATACTGGATTGTTCCATCACATTTCGCTTGTGGTTACCGAATCACTAATTACGACCCACATTTTTGCAATGGACTATTAATAGACTAGCATTTGGTTAGACAACTGCGCAGGGTCTTAGATAAAATGTGGACATGTTGGTTTTCTGCCCTCTACCCACATTGATAACACATGCCCATACACGCTTGCGAACGAACGCAACTGATCAGGTGTAGTTGGCATAATGTAGCTGGTTACGATCTGATGCGAATGGAGGCCTCGGCTCTTTTTCTCATTAAGCTACGTGTAAGCACGTGAACTTGCCACTGGCTATGGATCGCATAGGTGACCTTTGGAGAATACGTCATAATAGTCGACTGACAGACTTTGTCAAGAACCCGCTACACCTATCACCACTGCTTCCGACTGGGTTGGTTATTAAAAGCGTCGCGAAGTGCTGGCCAAAAATTAGCTGAAAACAGCATAAACTCGTATAGATATCCCGCAAATTAGAACGCACAAGACTGATGAAAAATATCTGTTCTGTAATTCTTTGTAACATAGCCAATTTATACTATTGTCCACTAAGACTAACCTACGGCCTCATTTGACCAAACAGCACCTCATATGTGGACAGAATTGCCAACATAATGTATTGTAGAAGTGACCAGGCTGCCAATCATTCACGCCTTTGTGAGTCTGTATTCCAATTAACCTACTAATTAATTGGTCCCCCTTCCACTCTGAAAACGTCCGCTGAATCATGGACTGGGACAGTTAAGACACAGAGTTTGACGAGACAACACTACAAGAAATCGAGTAACGACTGTTTGAATGAGTAGTATTCAACAAACCACTGACTTCTTTGCGAATGGAAAGTAAGCAATAATAACGGTTGCAAGTTGTTTTGTTCAGTAAGACTTTCAGTGACTGCATACGTAAAAATGCAATAATTTCCAAAGTTGCCTATTAGTCGCGTAGTGTCTTCCCCCTTCTGTTTAGAGTGATAAACTTCCGTCGGAAGACAGTTTATCAAGCAGGTTTTATGCATAACGAACCTGTTGAGTGCTGGTACTATTTAGACTAGAGCTGATACCTTTCTATAACTTTTGTCACTGTTGAGATTTTTCATAGATCTCGGGGATCGCTATCTAAAACTATAGTCCATAGTGACCATCGCTTAGATGATTAACAATGGTCTCAATGGATGTGTGCACTGCCAGAGGTAAATAGACAGCTATTAAGCTGGTTCCATACCGCGAATTTCTTTCAACGAGGACCAATCCTGAATTCAATGGTAATAATGTGGTATGTTCGTTAATTAGGAAACACTGGGAAACCAATTATGCGAACACTTGACGAGTAGTGATATATTCACCAGACCTGTAATCCCTAGAGAATGACTTGAACTATGTCGACTGGTGGTCTACCTAAAACATCTCGCTGTTTAACGTGATTAAGTGTAAAACCGCACACATTCGCCACAAAACTTTGCTAACCGTTAACCTTGTGATAATCAATGATTGCGAAAGAGACTCAGAGAATCTGGTGAGAGGATCCTTACGCTTATCAACCATTTGTGACAGACAAGTGACACGATTTCCTTTAAAAACAATCTACGGAACTTTCAGGCATGACATTTTCCCGAATGTATCCCACTACAAAATGCCTTCACGTCTGAAAACATTCTAGAAACTTGTATTTTTTCTTCCCTGCGATACCAATGAGACCAAGCAAATCCCTATACAGAATAGCAAACTTCACTTTGTAATTCCACAGTGCCATCCTAGAGGAGATTTATTTTTCACTTCAAAACTTCTCTCACAGCAGACCGTAAAATACAAGACCTTCCCCACAGAAAAAGATGAATACATGGAAGGATATAATGAAAAATTGAATGATGAATCACGCACGCTAATATATTGGCAATAGTTCGCATTTGGGAAGTATTCGCTTCGGGAAGCTTTACACAGTTCCGCTTTCAAGAGTGAACCATTTTGGTGGCTTGAACACATTTGCTGGGACAGCAAGTAATTGACAGATTAAATACACACTAATTTCTTTGGTGACCGATTCAGAATACGTGCATAAATTGTTACTTTATCACGTTCTAATGTTCGCTACACACACGAATCTATTTCAGTAATTTTACATACGTTTTTTAATCAATTTTATTCACGTTAAGCATCCCGTCAGCGTACAGGCAGGTACGTTTATTCAAAGACATGACGTCTTTCTACACGAACAATGTAAATGAGCATACAATTTTGCAAGTCATGAAATATATTAGATGATTTATTTTGTCACTTCAAGCGAATCGATTAAAGGAAACAAAGACTAGTGTGTTGGGAGTGCGTCTGTGTATAAACTCATTTACCAGTTGTAAAGTTGCTCATTTCACATGTGCATGGCCTAATGGGAATTTTCTGCTATAGTCGTTATAATATTTCATCTTTGGGGTTTCCACGGGGCCAGTTCTTGCTGACATTTTCATGAGCATGCTTGTAAACAACAAGATGGATGATGTGGTTAAAGGAACAAGCTATTATCGAGGATATGTAGACGATATCTTTTGCTTAGTAGACCGTTTCGAAGACCCGCAGAAACTACTAGATATTTTTAACAAGGCTCATAACAACATTGAATTCACTTTGGAGGAAGAAATTAATGGACGAATGTCTTTTTTGACGTGGCACTGATACGTAGACCAGATGGTTCACTACAGAGGTGCGTATTTAGGAAGAATACATGGACTTTTCAATACCTGCGCTTCCATAGCCACGTACCGCTTACTATAAAACGTGGTCTGATACGTTCTGTGACGAACAGAGCAACGAGGATTTGTACAGATGACACGATAGAGCAGGAACTAAATAATTTATGGGAGCATCTTATTACTAACGCCCACCTAGGAAAGTTCATCAACAGTAATTTGCAGGATAGACAACCGTGACCCTCAGTGGACAATGCCGGTAAGAAAAACGTCCACTTATCGTTGACATTCAGAGGTAACTCAACGGCAGAGTTGATATCACGTCAAGTCGCCAATGCCGCTAACGCTGTTGTCACATTTCACTCAAAACGGGCAGTTCCACTGAATTTGATGGCTAACGTGCTTATTAATGTTGCCTCTTTTTTGATCTATTCACTTGACTGTTCCTGGGGTTCAGCATACATAGGTCACATTACTAGGAGTTTATCTGAAGGAACACTTCCCCGCTTGGCTTCACTCTGGAAAAAAAACTTATCAGTTCATCCATTCTGGCCCATTTGATTGATTTTAATCAACACACGGACAAGGAGACAGCATTTCTTACCATCTGTCTGGTCCAGGCCACCTTGTCGCCAAAATTCGAACGCCACATCCTGTCGATAGCGCAGGCGTTCGCAATCCGACTACCTCACCCGGATCTGTGTGTGCGTAAACAATTCGTGCAAACCCTGAGGCTCCCTTGGCCGAACACGGCCGCCCAACCCGTGAAACAATTTGTCCCCGTCCCCCCGTCCCAGCCTGATTAACACTGACTAACTATAACCAACTTCGTTTGTGTTCCTAACCACGGCGAAGTAGTGTTAATCTTTTATCCAATTACACTGCCCCTTCATTAATCCTTGATCAATAACATTGTAACTGGTTACTTGTTTTTATATGATTGCACTAGCCAAAGAAGAGAATTTACGGAAAACAATCTGTGTCGCTGAAACTTTGTTTTTCATATTTTATTTGGTTGGCTAGTAACGGGGACTACTCACTGCTATTTCCGGATTGAATCATGTTCACTTGTTACAATAATATGTATGGCAACTCTGTTATGTTCTAGGCTTGAGTATGAACAAAACAACCCAAAAACTAATTTTTCTTAGTAACCAGTGAATAGACTAAACTGATAATGGCTGAATACTGACATCTACCGTTTGTTTGCCATTTGTTTGAGTATGGGTCATTGTAACATGTGAGCTTGATGTGTGTGTTCTCAGTTTGAAATCAGAAATTCTGATTTTAACTAGAATTCTACGTGTACAAGTGATGAGGTGGTAATAAATCGGTTTTACTGTTAGCCGGACTTTGTAAAACCTTTGTCATAATTAAAATAACCAACCGGTTGTGATAATCTAAAAAAGTAACGGTGTCTCGGGGTTAGAAGGAATCCTTGAAACGCTGTGTTTAATGTGGAACACCTCGCGTATGAATATTTGTTGGCTGATTATCGTGGTAGAATTCGATAAATTTACCCCAGGAAATAACCACTGGACTTTTGAATCCGACTACGGTTGATTTCGGCATGTGCTCTGAAACATGTT